>JAOSBK010000001.1:794951-810885 GCA_027568895.1 Erythroxylum shatona | reverse complement strand
GTGATCATCAGTTGTAATAGCAGATTGACCACTTTTACTATCAATAATATATCAGTCTCTAGCACCTTTAGCTAGAGCTTCTATCATTGGTCCGACCTGCCGGATTTTCTAATCCCGGGAGAGAGGATCAGCTTTGTGAAGAGTAGAGAAGTGATCGAAACTTACCTGAATGCCACCTAAGATGTCCGATAGGGTGGACGTGTTGGAATCTAGTATGGCGCATTTGGAGGCCGGGGTGGAGGAAATCCAGGCGTCTATAAGGACGGCAATGGGGGAACTACAGAGGAACTTGTTGTTAGAGATGAGTAAGATGATGGGTAAGCGACCGGAGGAAGGACAGGGAAGTGGCGATGCTTCTGGTAGGGGACCTAACGCGACAGGAGAGGGAGCTGCACGTCCGGGACAGTCCAATCCGAGAGACTATTCGGAGGACACCATGGACGAGTATAGAATGTCTGTGCGTAAGGTGGAATTACCTATGTTTGATGGGTCTGATCCCGTTGGGTGGATTACGAGGGCTGAAGTGTATTTTGAGGTGCATAACACGTCGGAACCGATTAAAATGAAGCTGGCTTTATTGAGTATGGAAGGTTCCACCATACACTGGTTTAACCTTCTTCGTGAAACAGAGGTGGAGCTAGGTTGGGAAAAATTCAAGCGTGCCTTAATAGATCGTTACGGAGGGAAAAGGTTTGCAAACCCTTTCGAGGAGCTGTCTGACCTGAGACAAACGGACTCGGTGGAGGAGTATATTGAGATGTTTGAGTTTATTTCATCGCAGGTGGGGAGATTACCAGAGGAGCAACTAATGGGATACTTTATGAGTGGGTTATGGACTGACATTCGAAGGAGGGTGAGAACCTTCGGCCCCGTGAACCGATACCAGCTAATGAAGATCGCGCGAGCAGTAGAGGAGGAGGTGAATGCAGAGCTGGCAGGAGTGGACTCTCGAGCTCGTACCGGGTACCAGTACCGAAGTAACAATTTGAAGGGCAACTTTCGGGTCAACCCGACCCATCACCGTGAGCTGGATGGTCCAAACCCATTGGGTCGTGGGCGATTTTGGGGCAGTACCGGCGCTGGGAGACCCAGGGATTATTCGGGAGCTTCATCCGAAACACTTGGTCCACCCAGAATGACCACTCTCCCGCCGGCGACACTCGCCCGGCGATACGAAGGTGAGCGTCGGGGACAGCCAGAGAAAACTCGGGGACTGCGTCATTTATCCTACCAGGAGCTTATGGACCGAAGGGTTAAAGGTTTGTGTTTCAGGTGTGGAGAGAAGTTTCATCCTCTTCACCAGTGTGCGGAGAAACAGCTCAGGTTGCTAATCTTGAATGATGATGAAACCGTGGATGAGAATGGGGAAATAGTTGTGTTGGAAGCCGATGAGGGGGAGGAGACTGAAATAGCGTTGGAGTGTCGGACCATGGGAGTGTTTGGATTGAATGGAGCTTGTGTGCAGGAGAGTAAAACCATGCGGGTAGCGGGAAGGTTACAGGGAGTCCCAATTGTCATTTTAGTAGACAGCAGAGCCAGTCACAACTTCATCTCACCAGAGTTGGTGACTGGACTGGGACTGACCATAGGAAGCAACAAGGCCGTGGGAATCAGGCTGGGAGATGGTCACCGTGTTACCACTCAAGGGCAATGCTTGGGAATTCCGATTCAGGTGGGTGATTGGGAGTGGAAGATAGATGCCTATGCCTTAGATTTGGGAGGAATGGATGTAATCCTAGGAGTTGCTTGGTTACAAACCTTAGGGAAGGTAATGGTGGACTGGAAAGACATGACAATGCAATTCCGACATGGGGGCCAACATGTTCGATTACAGGGAAATGTGGGGCTTAAGCCTTCATCACGGGACATTAGTAGGAATGCTGAAGATTCTGCTAGTTTGCATGGCCTCCTTGCTAACATGAAGGGTGAGTTGTTGTTGGGTAATAGGGCATCCGTAAGGGAAGAGCAGCAAATTCAACTTCCCCACCGTGAGAACAGCGAGCTGCATCAGGTACTGGATATGTTTGCAGGGGTTTTTGTAGAAATACAAGGGCTGCCTCCGGAGAGGAACCACTCACATTCGATTGTGTTGCAACCGGGGCAAGGGCCAATTAGTGTGCGGCCCTATAAGTACCCTTATCATCACAAGGATGAGATTGAGCGACAAGTGCATCAGATGTTGCAAATGGGTATTATCCGTCCTAGTTCAAGCGCCTACTCTAGCCCGGTGATTTTGGTTAAGAAAAAAGATGCTTCTTGGCGGATGTGCGTAGACTATAGGGCCCTCAATCGGGTTACTATTCCTGACAAGTACCCGATTCCAGTAGTGGATGAATTGCTGGATGAGTTGAATGGAGCGGGATACTTTTCTAAGTTGGACCTTAAGTCGGGGTACCATCAAATTCGGGTCAAGGAGGAGGATATTCACAAGACCGCTTTCCGCACACACGATGGGCATTACGAATTTCTCGTAATGCCATTCGGGCTGATCAACGCGCCTGCTACCTTTCAGTCAGTCATGAATGATATCTTCAGGCCTTACCTCAGGAGATTTGTATTGGTCTTTTTTGATGACATTCTTATATATAGTACTGATTGGGATACTCACTTGTTGCATTTGGAAACGGTTTTGGGGGTCTTACAAGCTAACCACTTTGTGGTTAATAAACAGAAGTGTAGCTTTGGGAGAAGAACAGTGGCTTACCTTGGTCATGTAATTTCCGCGCAGGGAGTAGCAGTGGATCCTGTTAAGGTATCTTGTGTGGTAAATTGGCCTGTGCCTCATAATGTGAAGGGGGTGAGAGGATTTCTCGGGTTGACGGGATACTACCGCAAGTTCATTATGAACTATGGAAAAATAGCCAAACCTCTTACTGAATTGACAAAGAAGGACGGGTTTATGTGGAATGCAACAGCATGGGAGTCTTTTGACACTTTAAAGAGGGCCCTCACTTCATCTCCAGTATTAGCTCTTCCGGATTTTTCCCGACCATTTGAGGTGGAATGTGATGCTTCGGGTAAGGGGGTTGGTGCGGTGTTGATGCAAAACAGACGACCAATTGCTTACTTCAGTAAGGCTTTATTGGAGGGTAATCTGTCCAAGTCTGCTTATGAGAAGGAATTGATGGCTTTGGTTTTGGCCGTACAACATTGGCGTCATTACTTGTTGGGCCGATCCTTTGTTGTGTACTCGGATAAAAAAAGTCTCCGTTATTTGCTCCAACAACGAGTTTCCACCACGGATCAATAGTGTTGGATGGCCAAGCTGCTCGGATATCGTTTTGAGGTCATTTACAAGCCAGGTCTTGACAATAAGGCTGCTGATGCCTTGTCCAGAGTTCATGGGGAGGCTGAGTTGGGTAGTATTATCTCATATCCATTGTGGGCTGATGGCAAGATTCTTCAACAGGAGGTGGAAAAGGATCCGGTGCTCAATGCCATTATAAAGGCTTTGCAGCAAAATCCAGCTGCAAAGAGAGGATTCACGTGGTATCAGGGAGTTCTGTTACACAAGGGAAGGTTGGTGATCTCAGCCCAGTCTGCTGCCATTCCTACTCTGTTGCAAGAGTGAAGATTCTGAATGAATTAATCTTCTTGTATTAAAACAGAGTTTGTACATGATATATATATACACTTCTATATAGCTAAATAAGGAAACTATCTTCTATAAAGAGTAACACAATAAAGACAATAAAGATTGATTTCCTAATATCTACAAAATAGGAAACTAACTCCTAACTTTGAGGACTAAATATTCGACAAAGAGTTTCATTCAACACCTACTGGGGGTCATTCGGGTTTCCTTCGAACGTATAAACGAATTGCTCAGAATTTCTATTGGATTGGCATGAAGAAATCCATCCAAGCTTATGTTCAGTCTTGTGATACTTGTCAAAGACAAAAATATGCAGCAACTTCTCCAGGAGGTCTATTACAACCCTTACCGATTCCACATCAGATTTGGGAGGATATCTCTATGGATTTCATCACGGGGCTTCCTAAGTCTAAGTGCCATGAGGCTATCTTGGTAGTGGTGGATAGGTTGTCTAAGTATGGTCATTTCATTCTTTTGAAGCACCCTTATACGGCCAGAAGTGTGGCTGAAGTGTTTATTAAAGAAGTTGTTCGTTTACATGGAGTCCCTACCTCAATTATAAGTGATAGAGATCCCTTGTTTGTGAGTTTCTTTTGGAAGGAGCTGTTTCGACTTCAGGGTACTACGCTCAAAATGAGCTCATCCTATCATCCGGAGACGGATGGACAAACCGAAGTTCTCAATCGATGCTTAGAAACTTATTTGAGGTGTTTTGCTTCAGAACAGCCCAAACATTGGTCCCATTGGATTTCTTGGGCTGAATTATGGTACAATACTACCTTTCATGTGTCCACGGGTTCCACTCCATTCGAACTGGTTTATGGCAGAAAACCACCATCCATCGTCCGATATATACAAGGGGAAACCAGGGTAGAAGCTGTAGCAAGGGAATTGATTGATAGAGATGAGGCCTTGCTTCAGCTGAAACATAATCTCCAGCATGCACAAGACCAGATGAAGAAGTTTGCGGATCGGAAGAGGACTCCCTTCTCCTTTGCGGTGGGCGAATGGGTATTTCTCAAGCTCCGCCCCCACCGCCAACTTTCGGTAGCCCGGCGGATTAATCAAAAATTGGCAGCCAGGTACTTTGGGCCATTTCAAATTCTGGAGAAATTGGGGGCAATTGCTTACAAGCTTCAACTTCCCTCCCACTCACGGATCCATCCGGTTTTTCATGTGTCTCAATTAAAGAGGGCAATAGGCAACTACGCGGCTGAAGCTAACTTGCCAGAAGGGATGGAGGTCGACTTGGAGGATTGGGTGGAACCTGATTCGGTTCTGGCCAGCAGGGTTATTACCAGGGGGGGACAGTCCATCCAACAATGGTTGGTTCAGTGGAAGGATAGCCCAATAGAGAGTGCAACGTGGGAGGATGACTCTGTTCTTCGGGGCCAATTCCCTCACTTCAGCCTTGAGGACAAGGCTGCTCTTCTAGGGGGAGGCAGTGTTAGGACCAATGACAATATTACTACTAATGCTAAGCCTAGAATATGGAGGGTGTATTCACGTAGGAACAACACGGGGGGCTGTAGGGAATTATCAGGGAATGATGTCAGGGTTAGTTAGAATAATGAGAGGAGGGGGCTGATGTGGCACGGGTAGCAACAGAAGGTACGAGGACCAGCTGGGGGACAAAAAGGGTAGGCAGAGGAGAGAGAGGAGACACGGAAAAAGTCAGGAGTTTAGTGTGACAGAGTAAGAAACCATTTCTTCTTTGGAGGAGCAGCCATTGCTCTGGGGATAGTGAGTGATCATCAGTTGTAATAGCAGATTGACCACTTTTACTATCAATAATATATCAGTCTCTAGCACCTTTAGCTAGAGTTTCTATCAACAACCCTCTTCTGAGTTGCATGGAGATAATAATTGCTTCTTAGATACTTCCTATGAAAAAGGAAAATTAATATGATGGGAGGAAGTCAGAGCAAATTTCTCACTGGAAGATGGAGCTAGAATCAAAAGTCTTAACCTTTTTCATTTTTGGAGTACCATTATAAGAAATTTGGAATTTCCGCTTGAATGTTATATTTGTTTATTTAGCTTAGGTATTAAAAAGAAAAAGAGGACTTGATTAGACATAGTCTGTGTATTGAGATTCTATTGAATGCCATTAGTGTGCCTTTCTCCTTTGTCATTCCTATTTGATCATTTATCATGGAGCTCTCTTTGTTCGTACAGTTATAAAGCATGGGGTTCTCTATTAGGACAGCAGTTGTCAGAACGAGATATCATAGTAGCTTGCATAGACTACAGGTGAGATTCTGTACTTCAAAAGGTAATATCTTTAAATGATCAATTTACCATGCCATGTTTCTTGTATGTTACCTTTATGTGATGGCTTTTTGTTGAAATTGAGTTGTCATTTGGTTATTTATTTACTGATTCACATGCCCTATATATGGAAGTTTGTGTGCACACTACGGTTGAGGAAAGGTTCTTAGCGTAGGAACACGTAGTTTCCATCTTTCTGGCACGGGACTGCATTGTAGTTTCTAACTGCAAAAATTCCTTCCTTTGTGACATTATATCATTCGAGAAATCACAGCAACATCTCATCTCTATCCAAACATCTGTTCTGTACCTTTTCTACCTAAAGCCTTATTCTTTGTTCAACTGCATATTATCTTGCAATTTCTGGTAAACTAAATTAACAAGTGCTTGCATCTATCTCTCCCTTTGTGCACAGCCTAATGTTCCTTTGTTGGTATTTGGTGATCATCACAGTGGATTACCTAATCTATGTTCCATTTCCTTTACCAACGAGTGTACATGTGTTTCTTCCATTAATTTCTTTAATTTGTTCTCTGTTTTGCTTCTTTTTTTTTCCCCCATTTCATGTCTAACTTTGTTTAGTACTTATACTGATTGATGAATGTTATGGGACTTAACACATTTGGTTTTATTGGTGAATGACAAAAGATTATCTTCTAGGTTATATTTTTTTATTCTATGATCTATTTATGAACTTTATCATCACAGACGAAGATAGTTTTTGGTTAAGTTTATCTCAGTATCTTCTCTTCCTGTTTTAGTTTCAATTCATTTCTAGTTAATGACTCCTTATATCCTAACCTCAGTTCATTGCACTTATAGAAACTTCCCTCAGGGAACTATGAGTGACATGGTTGCTGATGCATCCCAAGGTATCTCATTTGTCTGCAGTCACATTGCTGAATATGGAGGTGATCCTAACAGGTAATTGCCTTTGATCCTTCTTCATCTTGTCCTATTTCTTTTGTACTAATTCTTTTCCTGTCTCTAAAAGCTTGCATGAATCATTAATTTCTCTTTATGATGTTCATTTTTCATTTGGGTAGGATCTATCTAATGGGACAATCAGCTGGTGCACATATTGCAGCTTGTGTACTTGTAGAACAGGCAATCAAAGAGGCTGGTGAAGGAGAGAGCACTTCTTGGAGTCTTTCTCAGATAAATGCACACTTTGGTTTATCTGGAGGGTAAATATAGATTTAAAAGATGTTATATCTAAAAAATTTATCATGTTTCATCATGATTATAAGGACCTTTTCTTATCATCTGGAATAGGTACAATTTGTTTAACCTGGTAGATTACTTCCATAGTCGGGGTCTGTACCGTTCTGTATTTTTAAGGTAACCTCATACTACATTCCTCTGTAAATCGTCCAATATGTGTTGTTTCGTTTTGGTAATACATTATGAATGGCTGCATCTTTGATTGTTGTTGTTGTTGTTGTTGTCATATTTATGTACAGCATAATGGAAGGGGAAGAGTCTTTAAGGCGATTTTCTCCTGAAGTTGTTGTTCAGGACCCTAACTTGAAAAATGCTTTTGCTCTTCTACCTCCTATCATCCTTTTCCATGGTACTGCAGATTACTCAATTCCAGTTGATGCCAGGTCAGGACCTTCTCCAAGTAAAATCCTGGATATATACATATATCCACACATATTATTCTCTTAATTGCAGATGATTATGCATCTATAATAGGTTTTCAGAGACTTAGTATGATCGAATTCACCACTTTAATTTAAGATTGCTGTAGGTTAGAGGCAGTTGTGGTTGCAGGCTATTGTACCAAATATTTTTATCTCATAGTTTAAGGGAATTCATAATACTTTCAGAGAATTGGTGTCTCTGAACCCAAACCCTTTTCACTAAATGGCTGATCAATATATTATCTGAACCCTTGTACCAAGGAATATCAAATTGAAATGTGTTCGCGCCTCAGGATTTGGCAGCCTCCTTGTTCTAGTGCGTCAAGTTGGTGCATTTATACTGGTCTTGAATCACTATCACAAATGTGAGAGATTAAATGATGAAAGTACTGATAAAATTAGAACTGCAGTACTTAAATGAGGATGTACTGTATGAAAAGTAAAGAATGATTGCGTCCCATCACAAAATTTGTTTACTGTTCATGGCCTAATACATGTTCCAGGTGCTTGTCAGCAGGAACAGGATCTTATCATTTGAACTTCTTTTGCAGTAAAAACTTTGCTGAAACTCTTCGAGGAGTCGGGGTCAGAGCTGAATCAATCGTGTATGAGGGGAAGACTCATACTGATTTGTTTCTTCAGGTAATCTAGCTATTTATCTTGTGTAATCCCTGAAATATTTTCATGATCGTAAAGCTGAAATTCCTTCCTCATCAACTTCTTTCCATTGGGAGATTATAACTTGTTCTAATGGATGGTCATTTCAGGATCCTATGAGAGGTGGAAAAGATCAGATGTTTGAAGATTTGGTTGCCATAATTCATGCAGATGACCTGCAAGCACAGGCCAAGGATGCAGTGGCGCCTCCAAGAAGACGTATGGTACCTGAATTCATGATTTGGGTGGCTCGCAAAGTTAGCCCCTTTTGACAGTTGCAGAAACCTTCAAAATGCCAAAATCCTGAGGACTTTCAATCTCTCTTACGCTGATTTCAACTATTGCTGTAGTGTACATATTCTTCCATTTTTCCACAAGCCACCAACTTCTCTGTTTCAGCCATTGAAACGGTTTATTTTACACGATCCTGGTCAGCTCAGGACAACATTTATCGAGCTTACAAGACATGTAAAAAACCTTGAAACAGAGCTAATCCATCACAAGATAGCTTTCAGTAGATGATTTTATACAGTGTTACTAGTTGTGGATGAACGTTTGAGCTCAGCTTATGAAGTGGTTCTTTTACGATGTTGTGCAGGTAAATCAACTTGTGTCATTTTGAAGAAAGGAATGGTAAAGGGAAGTTTTGAAAGCAACTTCTTTATTAGTTAAAGTTAAGAATGCATATTATTGGACCTTTTTAAATTTTGCATTTTAGCGAAAAATTATTGTAAAAAAAAGACATTCTAACGGGGCGAAGTTTAGTTTGGAAAAAATTTTGAGTTTGAGATTGAGCTTGAAGTCAATGGAGCATAATTACTCAAACTTGAGCTTAATAAAGTTCAATTTTTTTAATAATTGATTGATTAAAAAATATATGAAGTCTGAGTTTGACCACACTTAGGTACTTAAATAAGCCTAAGTATGATTAATTAAATTTAGATCATTGTTTTCGATGCATAATTGGAGTTTATAAAATAACTTATCTAGATTGAATCTTATAAAAAAATTAAATCAAATAATTGAATGTTAATCCTTTGATTGTAAGGAACAAGAATTCAATCTATAAAAAATAGAAACATTAAAATAATATGTTCATTTAAAACTTGGCAAAAAAGTAGACTTGATAATATGACAGATAAATTTATCACACCCTTGATAGATTATTGATGCAAGTAGGATGATGTTTGTAGCTCATCTTAGTTCTCTTTAAAGCTTAACAAACAATCTAAGGGGGCGTTTGGTTTGAGCACGGGGTTGGGTATAGATATGGGTATAATAATAGAAGGGGATGAGAATGAGTATGAAAAATAAAAAAAATGACGTTTGTTTTGTAACTTGAGTTTCTGTAATAATACCAATAATGTTGTTTGGTTTGTTGCATTGATAGAAATGAAAAATGATATAATACCATTTAATGATATAATACCATTAATAGTTTGTTGCATTAATGGTGAAAAGATGAGAAGACCTTGGAATGAAAACTTGATACCCACCTATTTTGGAGGGTTTAGTAGATTCCTAAATTTAATGGGATAAATCTATTACCTTGGAATTGAAAACTCCAAAACAAACAATATTTTTTACAATTATTCCATTCCTTTATTCCTAAACCCTCAAACCAAACGCCCCCTTAGTAATATTGATCCATATAGGCATTGTTTAGTCTTCTATGTGTAGAAGCACGATGGCAATCCCTCCCTTGGAATGTGTAAGAATTATTATAAATGGAAATTTAAAGCATAATTCTAAGTTTATAGACATATGATAGGATGCATTCTCACTCACACTCCTTTAGAACACAAAATAAACTTAGAATTATGCTTCAAATTTCCATTTATAATAATTCTTACACATTCCAAGGGAGGGATTGTCATCATGCTTCTACACATAGAAGACTAAACAATGCCTATATGTACACACACACACACACACACATATATATATATATGAGAGTATAGGATTTGATTTTAGAATAAGGTATAAAAGTTATATCATATGCATATGATGTATTTTCTTGGAAGTGGAATTATCATGCCTATTTGTCATCTTAGGCAAGGATTCTTCACTATGCAATATTTTTCCTTAACAAATATAGTTTTAAAATTGGATGTACTTTTATAATTATATCCAATATTATGCCTATTATTTATACTCTTTTTAACTCCTAACATGCTTTTGAGTTTCTCACTTCTCTTAGAGAATTTAGACAATAAATCTTTGAGAGCATTGAACTCCTTTTTCAATGTACCATATATGCATATATCAAAATAATTAGAGTTAGAAAGTACCTCGTTATCATTAATGATCACATTCTTAAACTCTAATTTTCATCCATACATGCATCTAAATGCTTCTAAACCTTTTTGAATTTAGAAGAAACCTTTTTCCTTTATATACTCATAATTTATAGAGTTACTATTAGTTCATCATATATCAAATCACTATAATATCAAAATAATTAGAGTTAGAAAATACCCCATATTTATCTTTTTCCATGAAGCACATGTGAGCTACTTCTCCTTCTAGTCGTTTGCTTTTAGAGACGCTTGAGTCTTACTAAGTTAATGCTTTGAAAGGCTTCTTCTTCTTCTTATCTCTCTTCTTTTTCTTTTCATTTCTTTTACTAACCTAATTAGTATACTTATGTAACACATCACTACCATAGGATACATGCCCGAAATTCTTGAGAATATCCGAGCATATACCCTACAGGAATAGCTTGTTAGAGCAGTCACATTCACTTAATATAGCATCATTCACATCATAAGTAATCATAAAAACTACTTATCTCATTTCATTAACAAAACATGTTTTATACTGTTATTTCATTACAAACCATCCATATATTTACAATACAGAAACCATCTGTGATCACACTGTTTTAAACAAAAGATTCTACATGAAATGAAAACTATACAAAGTGTTGTATATAAAATCCTCAAATGACAGCTGACTAAACCTTTAAGCCATATTTTGATGCAAAATGAATAGTACTAAACTTAGTTAGTTTGTTATACTAACAAGGTCTCCTCTCAGTACCTGAAAATTAACCTTGCAATTTTGATGAGTTTTGCGAACTTAGTGAGTGAACCATCATCGATATATTCACGTAAAACAGAACACATATATATCAATGAATAACATTAAGCTTAATCAAAGTAACACTTCATTCAGAGCTAAAACACTTCATTCAGAGCTAATACTCATATTCTACTATTTGCATCATAATATAAGAAACATTTAAAAATACAATCACTTTTTAAGTCATTCCAGAAGTACATTTTGAATACAAGAATATCATGTAATCATTTCAGAACATAACACTCATTTATCACAATTCTTCATATCACCATCAAAGTCATAAACAGTTCTCAATATCAACACAATATAGTTCAACATTCATTTGGAATCAATATTATGACCACATTTAAAAATACAAATGCAAATGCAAATGAGACTCATTCCATTTTAACTTTGTTGTGACCGAGTGCCTATTTCACTGTCTCGTATCTGTTGTGGATATCAGGCTCTTTTTAGTACTGTCTCATATACGCTGTGGATACTGAGCTCATTAAATGTTGAGCCTGAGGCTCTGATGCACACAACTAATCTTAAAGCCCTTTTCACATTGACTACTCCGGTCACAATTCCTTTATGTGAACATGCATCATGTAATGAAGTATAACAGTTCACATAATATATCATCAGTTACTTTCAGTCAATGAGCACATTCAATTTTCACAGTTCATCGGATTTAAGTCCGACATTCAACAAATAGTTAAGCATTCAATTTCCTTATTCACATTCAAATCACAAATACTCCCAACACAGTTTCGAATATCGAACTCCTCAAACAATCAATTATCCGGAATTAGTAATATAATAATTATATCAATATCAATTCAATATAAAGGAATTAAGTTTAATGAACATAATTTGAATAGAAAACATTACCAATCGAAATCTCACATTTAGGTTACCCACTATACATATAATTCAAACAATAACATAAATATTTGAGTTTACACAACTATGTTAACTCACAGTACACTCCAGTTAGCTATTGCCTCGACGTGCTAGCAATATCTGGATGGTGTTAGTCAATGTGTGCCACTAAGTCAAACAATACACATATGTACACATTACTAATTGATCAATCAAATGAATGCTCAAAGTTACACATGTATATGTTTCATGTTTAATGCATGCTCAATTGATTATTCTAGGTATGAAATCTTATTCACAAATCATACTTATACATTCATCATAGTTTGTTCATCATGTAGTTTGCAATTAGGTTTATGCCTTAATACAATTGATCACTTTCCATTCATCATTCATAAATTCAACGATCTTTTCCTAGTATTATACATTCACACAATTTCCTCAATTCTTATTCAATCATACCTAATTCACCATACTCATATTCTTTGATCTCTTTTGCATTCATAAAAACATCTTTATACTATTAACAACTCATATTTACACTTATCCTTGAACATTTTCATGATCAAAAACTTCTTATAACACACACAATTGTTACTTTAAATTTGGAATTTCAGCAGGCTAAATATATACATTCACTAAACTTTTTCCAGCAATGTATTTTCATAAATTTACTCAATTCTCATTCATCCATAACTTACACATATTTCTTATGTTCTGAAGATCATGTTTGCATTAAAAGAACTCAGTTATTCCTTAAACAAATCATAATTTCCAGATTTGAACTCAACTACATCAAAACAATCCATTCTTTAGGTTATGACTTCAATTAATTACATAAACTTATCAAGACATCTTCTACCCAAACTGTTTCACAGAAGCATTAATAAGACATTAATAATCATTTTTCATGTTTTATACTTGGACTAACTCGAGCTATAAATTCCTAAAAAATTAGGAAATAATATAAGGTTCCTGCACAGGGGTCTGTCACAGGTAGTATTAAGGAAACAAGCATAACTCACGCTCTAGTGACTATTTTATCAAGACACTTTCACATAAGTCAACCTAAGACCTATATCTACAACTTTCATTCTTTGATTTTCTTCAAATTCATGCTCTAAAGATATGTAAAATAGATCGAAAGAGGAAGATGAAATTGAAACCAGAATTTCGACCTACAACTCTAATTTTTCAAATTCAAGAACACTTCAATAACACCTATTTTCACCATGAATCGTTCATCAATTATACAAGAAATCCGACCTTAAATTATCCATACAACAATCCCTAACTTATTGTCTTTGTACATGCAAAAACAGAACAAAAAAGTACCTAAGTTTATATAGAAATTTCCAGCACAATCAATCATTAATATCACATGTAATTCATGCTAATTCATTATCATCAATTCTCTACCATAACATGCTATAAACACTAATTATTTACTTAAATGTTTAATTCCAATTCCAGCTCAACAGATCAAGTCAATCCAGTACTCCAAGTAAGCAGAAACATCACACATTCTTTTTGAGCTATATGAGAAAATATTCTTTTTGAACTAATGATCAATGTTACAATTAGATGAGATCTTTTCCTTGAATCAAAGTTTGGTAATCTTGACGTTCTCACTTTTATATTCAATTGATTTAATTTGATTTCTTATTAATTTTAGTTAATCTGTTACTTAATATGGTTATCTTAGGATTCGACCGGGTTCCACAACTAATACAAAAAGTTTGAAGAATCATAATTATTTTAAGGGCTTCTACTATAGAATGTTAAAGTCATTATGCATGTGAAAGGAGCTAAGGTCTCATCAAAGATCTAAGTATGTATTTTGGCAGTCTCTCCTAACTATAATGACAATTGAGATGAGAGTTGTAAGATTTAAGCAAGTGCTCACTATAGAGAATCTTATAGAATTCTCTCACTAAACCATTGTCCCAAAAATAGTATAATTGTCATATGGAGATATAGTGTAAGAGAATTAAGAGATTGGCTTAAAGTAAGTGGGAGATTGTTGGTACATTTTATACAACCATTTGGTTGATTGTAGATTTTATTACATAATTAATTAAAGACACTTTTATCTTTGTATTTTTAATTATATTTGATATTTTAATATTAAAGGTAAAATTCTATGAAATGATTAATGTGCAATTGAAATTATGATGAGATCATAATTATAAAATTCAATTTGCATTTACATATTACTTCTAAATCATTCTTAGTTGTATGAGATATAGATAAAACGATAAAATTAATAGCATTTATATTTCTTTATTATAAAGAAAATAATTTATCTCATAAATTAAAGTATTGATATATTTAAAAAATGTGTGAGTGCTTATTAAAGATTAAATTCACTGAACTGGCTCAATTATGAAGATCCTAAAAAGAATATTACTTATTTGCCTATGAATTTTCTCATTATGATGTTTATATAATTGATCCTTAGACTTCAGATTACCAAAGTACCTCATATAGAAATTACTATATTTCGATGCTACTTATGACTTATTTTTTTATGGTAGCTTAGCTAATAGTAACTGGATATAGTATAAACCGTATGGAAATAGTTCAGTAAGTTAATAAAGTAGTCGTTACTCTAAAATAATTAGGATAATGATCCACTACTCTTCATTATTAATGATTTAAGGAATTTTCTGGCTAGAGTGAATTGAAATTTGAAATTTATGTTTTTAAATATTAATTATGAATTAATTACTAATTAACATGAATGAACATGATTGGAGTTAAAAGAGTAGACATTAAATCCATTCCCTATGTCCAATTAGAACACTAGATAACAAAATAATTAAATTATACATCACAATCGTGCATGGATGGGTTAAGTCAAACCATTTATGACAATCCTAATATTTGTGTGATCATGACATATTGCTAGATGTAAATCTTAATATATGATTATAAATTGTTTACTTAGAGAATTAAAGATATATTAAATGTATTTTTAATTTATATAAATTATAAATTATAAATATAAACTATAATCATTGTCAATATATTAGAAATCTAATGAATCACACATAAAAAGTAGTTAGAAAGAGAAAAATAAATTTAAATTAAGTTAGACTTAATTATGAAGTTTCAAAAAGTTTAGGGATCAAATATGAGATATTTTATTTTATTATAATTAAATTATAATTATAGTTAGAGTTTGAATTTAATTATAATTAGGAATTTAATTTCAATAAGATAGAAATTGTTTTGTCTTTTTGTATAAATAGGAGAAAAGCATAAGGAGCTAGCACTCCTACCTTAGCCTTTTAAAAATTGAGTTCTTTTTATCTTATTTGCATATATTGTTAGATACTCAACACTTCTATAACTCGTTGTTGACACCTCTTAGAAGCAGTTTTTGCAAGAATGCAAATGAGTTAAAATTCATTTATCTTTTATTATTCATATTTTTCAAGTTATTCAATTAAATAAATTTAATCAAAAATTGTACAAGCTATTTTTTTTGTTGAGCTTGTGATTGGATCATATTTACTTTGCTAATAGAGCTTAGCAAGAAATGTAGTTAAAACATACAGACTTGCCCATTTTATGTAGCTGCATTCAATAGAAAGTTTTCTTCCGGTTGTCATTCTTTTGGGACGAAATGAATTTTTTAAGACCATCAAGGTTATGGTACAATAAGGAAATTAAGAATTATTCACGTTACACCTGAAGTTATCAACATACAATATGGAGAATCATAAAAATAAAGAGTTTTTTTTTTGAAAATGAAAATGGATTAATAATAAAAGAATAATACACGGAATAGGCCAATGAGGTCAAAGAGAAA
>JAOSBK010000001.1:728051-766229 GCA_027568895.1 Erythroxylum shatona | reverse complement strand
AATATCATCCATATATACTACATCAAATAGTTATTTGAGTCTACAGTTCTATTACAAAACATGCTCAATGCATAAGATACTATATAAAAACTATATTTAAATCTTTCAGTCTCAGTTGACCAACCTTTAAACCATTTCTTCTTTCCAAAAGTACAAAATCTATACTTCTTCTAGAGTCTCTTTGTTACTAGTATCTTCTCTCAAACATGAAATGTCAACATTGCAATTTTGGTAAATTTTGTTAACTCAGTGAGTTAACCATCCTCGATGGTTCACTCAAATCATATACCATATCAATTCATATAATCACATAATTCACATCATTTTATTTATCACGTATTATTACATATCACTTACTTCACATATCAAATTCAGAGCAATTAAACAGATCATTTTGATCATTTAAAATATACATATCAATTATAAATGCAATGCACATAAGACCCATTTTAAATTATTACTTTGTTGAGGCCGAGTGTCTTTTTACTGGCCTATATCCCTTGTGGATATCGGGCTTGTTCAGATATTGTCTCATATCCCTTAGTGGATACCAAGTATAATAGCAACTGAGGCAAAGGCTCTTATCACATTTTGAACTTTAAGCTCTTTTTCGGTAACTACTTTGGTTACAATAGCTTTTATGTTGTCATGTATTCATGTAATAAAATGCATCACATTCACATATTTTCAATCAGTTACTTGATTGAGTTTCACATTCACATTTGTCATTGGACTTTGGTCCAACATTCAACATATACGTTGAGAATCACTTATTTCGTCAAATTCACATACAAATAACACTTCTAATATATTATTCATACATCAAACGCCTCAGACATTCAATATCTGGAATCAACATAATCACATTCACATAATAATTCAATGCAAAATTTAGAGCAAACAATTTATTAAGTGAGACTATCTAGGTTACTCACAAGATGCTCCAGATAGATATTGCCTTAAAGTTCCGTCAACGTCTGGATGTTGTCGCTTAATTTGCTCTTCTATATCATGCAATACACATTTACACATATTACAACATTGCACAATTATATAAGTACTTTTTTATGCACAAATGTGTATATGAATTATGTACAATGAATGCTCAATGACAATCCCGAGTATACTTCTTTAATTTTTTCATCTCATGATCATTTACAGTTCAAAACTCATAAATGTCTAATTTGAACTTAGGTTTGCACCTCAATAATACAAACTAATCCCATGTTCAGCACTTGTAAACTTGATCATCCTAAGTTCCTCAATCCATATTTACCGATCCTTTTTAATGAATTCAGATGACTATGAATGGAGAGCAAGAATAATGTGTGAGGAGTTTATGGTTCAAATTTCAAGTCAATTGGAGGTCCGATGAAGCAGTTATGATCAAAAGAGTGAAAGGTGTTCAAAATTGTCAAAAATCACTGCACCTTCATTGCACGATCGTGCAATTCCAGTTGGCTCCTCACCATCCTCACCATCACGATCGTGCACTTACGGATACCTCCTCTTTGTCACGATCGTGGAACTCTTCTAAGGGTTCCTCTCTGTCACGATCATGCTTATGCACGATCGTACACTACTCCAGGTTATTCCTTTTTTCACGATCGTGCTCTTGTATGATCGTGCACTACCTAATGATCAATTTTGGACGGCCATTTTGACAAAGAAAAAGAAGAATTTAGGCAAAACACTCTCTAAACAATTGTTTCCATAAGTCTTAAGTTTCTAATGACACAAATTTCCCACATTTTGGTTCAGTATTCTACAAATTATACAGCAAAAACTATCGACCATTCTTAAACTGCAACTGCACCTAGTATTCAACTTAAAGTCAAATTTTGAAACTCTCAAAGACCGAATTTAAATTGTATTTCTTCATAAAATTATAGTCATATGTCTTTAGTTTAATTTAAATTAAAAGTCATCCCATTTGGATGTCTACAGACCAAGATATGGCTAAAATACAGATACATGTTTAGTGAAAATACTCATCTGGCATATTCCAACACACTTCATCACTATTTTTATCCTAATTCATCTCTTTTGTTTAGTCTATCATTTCTAAGTTATATCCTCATTATTTCCTCTTCATTCCTACTTCCATTTCAACTCAATTTCAATCATAAATAATTTATACTCTATGTTTGATCATAATACCAAAAATAGAATATGGAATTATCTATCGAATTTCTCTGCACTTTGTCCTACACCATTTTCAATGATCTTTCTATTTTAAACTCATCTTTACAACAACTCATGAAATATTAACCATCATAAATACAAAAACAGGATACCAATATTCTTATTCTTCATCTACGATGCACATGTATAATAACCATTATTCTCATGATCATGTAATATCAATTAATCTCCATATTTGTTTCATATTCATTATATTCATGAGAATTAACACGTTACTTACTTGCTAAGAGAATAGCAAGCTAGGTTTAACATTAGTGGAGGTTAGTGAGAAAATTCATGAAGAAAGTAAAGAAGCTTGAAGAAGATGAAGAAAGTCACGAAGAAGAAGAAAGCAAGAACAAAACAATTAACTTGGCTTTCCAAAATAATTGTAGGATAAAGACATGGCTTGGTAAGTGACACTTGTCACTTACGACATGTCGAATTTTTATGAGTTTGAACTAAATTCTCTTATTTAACTAGTCCAATTAACTCCAATTTCTACTTCAATTGTCTATCAATTTTCTATAACATATGTTATTAAATCCCAATGTCGTTTATAGAAAATTTCACTGTTATTTGACTCTTATTTCTACTACCATTTATCAATTATCTTGCCACTTGACATTTTTCTTTGTCCAAAAATACCTAAAATTTCATAAATTTCCTAAATTTTACCAAAAATTCTAGATCAACAATTATAATCACCAAATCAATTTTAACACATATAATCCACAATTCTAAATATAATCACATTTATAAATCAATTATACCCGAAAAATGTCAATGAATGCATGTACAATCATTTTAATGTGCAAAAATGAATATTTACCTGCATGCATGCTGTATTATGCATGAGCATAAAATGCACTTTCTAACTTCTCAATAATCTCTCATGTACACTATTCTAGAGTTTTAACCCTTAACATGGGATAACGAAATATTACATAATGGCCACCGACTAAACGACCCATGATTAAATGAGTCATCAATAGTATCAAAACATAACAATTCCTATACAAGATAACTTTGGAGGTCTCAAGTTAAAGGATCACTTATATAATCATTAGAATGAGAATTATATAGACAAACAAGTAATTAGTGTTCAAATTTGATTTCTCATATCGAGTTTATTCAGTGAATTTGTTCTCTAACAAATACACACACATTTGTTTAAGTATCTCCATGCTTCAATTTATGAGATCGACTACTTCTTTCATAAGGAAAAATATAATGTATGTTATTATGTTTACATTATATTAATGTCTAGTCTTAATAAACAATGACTAAGAACAATTTAAGGATAATACATAAATGTAATATGAATCTCATGATAATTTTATTTGCAATGTATAATTATTCCATAGACCTTATCATATAAACGTGTATAAGATAAAGAATGTCTTTAAATAATTTTCACTACATTACAATCAAACCGATTGACTCTAATGCATAAACTAATAGAATAATCATCTTAATCCTTTGTTCGTAACAAGTTTTAATCCAATCTGAGTTATAGAAGGTGACCTTTATGGTACATAATGACCTCTAGTTAATGGACATAAACTATTAAGTTACCCTAATAATTTCTAAACATACTTATTCAACCAATTCGATCCAACTCAAGTGGAGTCAAATCATATTAGTCAGAATAAGTCTAGTTTAGACTAACCCTATTTATGATTAATGGATAAAATTATTAGGTTAACTTAATAGTTTTTTAAAATACCTTTTTGATTAATTTGATTTGACTTAATCTGAAAATATTTTTTAAATATTTATAACTTTATAAGGGTTAAAGTTATAATATTATAACTTTTTAATCCAATAATTAATATGTTTCTACTCTCAAACACATTAACATATTCCAAATTTGCAATTATATAAATGCAATAAAAAGATCTGTCATAGTCAAATAATCATTTAATGAATCGGTATTTTAGAATTCAATAATAAATAATATATTAAAATATATCATACTTAAATAATCGTATATTTCAAATAAATCATTTAATGAATCAATAATTTATAATTAATTAAAAAACTCAGATCTAAATTTTAACTTATTTCTACTCCCAACAAATTCATCTTCTTTTAAGTTAACAAAAGAATTTGCAAATCTATATATAAAAAGAAAGGTTGTCAGTCGCATTGGAAGTTGTATTTGTCTTCTTCTTTTTGTCGTGCCAGAGTGCTTATCACGTTCCACTGCAGATTTCTTTAGTCCCCACACTTCGGCGTGGCTGATATAAAATCTCTAAATCACGTAGAGGTTTGTGGTCTAAGATGGTCAATTATATTTGGGGTTTCTGTTGGAGAAACAAAAGCTTATTCGAAAATGATTTCTCCTGGCCAGTTGATAACAAGGCTATTGTTTTAGATTATGCAACTCGGGTTGTGAAAGCAGATACGATTACTTCTCAAGCTGCGATTGGTCATATCGCTAGTAGCTTTAGGTATATTGGTTAGACCAAACCAAGTAAGGAATGGATCAAGTTGAACACGAATGAGGAAAAACGAATGTCAAGTCGGAATACTTCTGCTAGTGGTCTCCTTCGCAACAATTCTTGTGTTTGGCTAGGAGGGTTCGTCCATCATATTGGCTATTGCTCACCCCTAGATGCAGAACTATGAGGCTTTATTCGGGGTTAAATCTAGCTTGAGATATGGGTTATCGGAGGGTTGAACTAGAAGTTGATTTTTTGGAAGTCATTAATATTCTTTTCTCTTCAAGTTCGAGAATTTCGTATACTACTTCATTGATACAAGCTATTCAAGTACTCTTAGCTAAATCCTAGATGGTCCACATCTGCCACAGGTTTCGTGAAAAAAATCGTTGCGTTGATTGGTTAGCTTCTAATGCAGAGTACCTTAGTTTTGGATTTACTATTTTGCAGTCTCTTCTTTCTAGATGTCTTGCTATCCTCTTTGAGAATATGTGCAGGGCCTTAACTTTAAGGCTCATTGTCTAGGCTTTGCTTTTTTTCATTATAAATATTTTAAAAAATCAACAGATGCTCTAACCCAGTTTTTCCACGTGCAAGTCTTTCAATCTCGCTTGCTTTCTTGGAATGGCCCATGAATTGGAACAGCATTTATAGAACAGTTGATTTCATTTTGTTACTTTCTCAACAAAAGTGTGTGAACCGGAACAGCTCCAGGGAACGTACAGTGCACTGTCCCCGGTCCCCTCCCACTCTATTATTATTATTTTTTTATAAAAAAGAAAACCGGAACAAATTATAACAGTAGTCGAGGGGAGCGAGGTCCCAAACTATCATCTACAAGGAGAAAATTATACCCGATGGATGGGGCGTCGAGATAGGTAACCCCAATATCAAAATGAGTGGCGTGATTTGTAAGTCAATCCGTACATTTGTTGCCCTCTAGATAGATGTGGTGATGTGTAACAGTCCAGTGCCGGGAGAGCAGTTCATGGATGCCTTGAACAATGGGATTGAGTGCCGTGGCTCTGGTAGCTGCCGAGGAAAGTAATTGTAGCTCCGTAGTGGAATCCACTTCTAATTCAATCCTGCGATAGCTCAGATTCTAAGCGAGGGTGAGGCCGGTGAAGATTCCCCAAAGTTCTGCAGATATCGGGGAACATCATCCGAGATTTTGTGTAAATCCTCAGAGCCATTGACCTGTAGAATCCCGTAGCAACCCGCTGGCGGACGCTATGGACGAGGAATGTTTACTGGTGCCATTTGTGTTAAGTTTCACCCATCCTGAGAGAGGAGTGTGCCATCTAAGACATTGCTGATGTCGAAATCGGGAGACTCTATTATTATTATTCAACTCTAATCTAATAGGTTGATTGTCCAAACTCCAAACAAAACTGGTGGAATCTTAGTACAACAACATGCACAAGAGAGCTCGCACGCCCATGACTGAACATTTATATCTTTAGAGTACTGTGTCAATTCAATTAAGGACATGATTGAACAACCGATGACGGCAACTAAATGTCAGAGCTTTAAACACACATAAAAGGAAAGAAGAAAAAAAAAGTAACACCTGCGGTACATGAAGAACACACGTGGGGTTGATTCCAATTCGTCAAACCATATTTATCGATTCAAGTTTACTTAGAGTAACCCTATTTATGATTAGTCGATTTTTTTTTTCTCCCAAGAGGTCCACTTCCCCTGATGGAGGTTACAGTTGGTTCAAGAATTTGCTGTATTTTTAAAGGCAGATATCGAAATTGGAACTACTTGGTTAAGTGAGATATCCACGCGCAACCCACTGAGTTATGATTAATGGATATAAACTATTAAGTTAATTTAATAGTTTTTAATATAATTTTTTAATTAATTCAATTTTACTCGATCTGAAAATATTTTTTTAATATACATAACTTTATAAGGGTTAAATTTCAAGAGATGAGTGTAGTTTATCGATATTGCTCTAATAATTGTTAAATATACATATTAGAACAAATTTAAAAATGTTTATTAAATATACATAACTTTGCATGAGGCCAAATTTTAAGTCCAATCCTCAATTAAAATCTAATTAGATTAATAATTACACTTCTATCATTGACTAGTGGATATAAACATTTTAAATAAATACCAATTTGACTTTCAATCCTACTAAATTTATTTTTCCTTTTTTGATATACAAAATTTTTAATAGAAATAAAATTCATATAAAGTTAAATCAAGTAAGTCAAGTGGCACCAAACAATACTACATTAGATTAGTCCTATCTTAATAAATGGAAATAGAACATTAGGTTAACTAAATTAAGTTGAATTAACTATAGTTTAGATTAACCCTATTTCTGATTAATGAGTACAAATTAATTAGACTACATCTAATCTCAAATTGAGATGTACAATAATTCCCGGTCGAAACCTAGATCTTTTTCCAATATTTTGGATAGAAAATTCAAAATTTATAGAATATTTACATTTATAGATTCCATATTTTGTGATTAACAAAATAAAAGTACAAGCAGTTCTTTCCCGTGAAATAAACTTGCATAAGATTAACAACAAGCATGCTGAAATTGTTCTTCCGTAGCTAAAAGTAGAAAGGATTTTTATAACAAGTTCTAATAGTACGTAGCCTTATTTTTCAATTAGTCATATAAATGTATTTTGTTTTTTCAAGATTATGATATAGCACTCTCATTAAACAATTCTCCGGTGATCTCAGTCCAGAATTCTTGTTAAGCCATGATTGATTTTCCCTTTCGAGCAGTCTCTGAGAGGTCTATTTTACCCCATTTAACACGTTGCAAAATCATGAACAGAGTGCAGGCTTGGAATGAAAGGCCGCAGATTAAACCAATCCACAGTCCCTAGTACCATGGAGCAAAATGATAAACATCCAAAGAAAAGCTAAATTGGAGCAACAAGTCCCTGCTGCATTCTTTGAAATTTTTGATTTACCTGTGAGTAAAGTTTCAACTTAAATCCAAGGATTGCACTAATTGGCAATCCGACGAAGTAGAATGCTACAGTATTTGCAATAACAGCTAGTTTCTGCAAACCACAGCCTCTAGCCACCCCTGTATCGAGAACAAGTTATATAACGTGGAAATTGATATGTCACTAAAATCTGAAAAAAAACATGGATGGTCAATGTTGAGAACCTGACAAAATTGCTTGAAAAGAATCTACTGTAATGGAGATGGCAAGCAAAGCTGTCATAGAAGCGAAGCCTTTTCTAATAGAACTGCTATCACTGAAGAGACCAGCCCATTGGTTGTGAGCTACACCTAGTGCTAAGCCAATGATAAGAGCGAGGACTATAGAGAGCTTAAGACACACAGCCATGGCGTTCTTTGCTCTGTCTGGATCGCCTGCTCCTAATTCGTTAGACACTCTTGTGCTAAAAGAAAAAACTCCCGTTTTAATGTCTACAATAGAGCGTAGAGATTCAAGGAACTACCATTAAAGATGGAAATTTCGGTTTCCAGCTAACCTCACTGCAGCGCTAAGACCAAATGCTCCCATGTAAGCAATAGCTTCTGTGTTCACGCTAAGTTACAAATCCAATTAACCAACATAAGAACAAGGCTAAAAACAAGTTCATAGCGTATAATAGGAAATATTTTAGAACTAACCAGGTTGCGATCAAAGATGTTGTTATCTCAGAATTTGGCATGACTCCTGCGAGGAGCACCAAAACCTCGAAAGCCCAATACTCCAAACTAGCAAAGAATGAGATGGAAAACGTAAGCTCTGGTGAGTTCATTAGTTCACCTGTGAGCTACATATGAAAATTTTTTATTAGAATGTAATCAAACGAGTATAAAAATCGTATAGTTTTCTGTGATTACCATGACATAGCTGCGGAAGGCAAAGCCAGTTTCAGATTTGTATGTATGTAACTGAAAGATGCAGATGAAAATCCTTCCCATGTATGCTTGAATCTCTTGGAGAAAACCACGTACGCAGCCAATCCAAGCGTTGATGTCCACAATGAAATGGAAGCTGCCAATGGAGCTCCCTTGAGCCCGAGATTAGTCCAGTGAACCAAAACGTAAGTTAGGCCTACATGGATACATGTTGGTACTCCTGAAAAGACCACCAGCGGCATAACAACTGATTGTGTCTGTAGAAATCTGAGGATGTTTTGCATGAATCCGTATGCAAACAAGCCTGGAATGAGATATTTCAAGTAAAGAGCAGCAGATTTTGCAATTTGAGGATCTTGGTGAAGTATAATCATTATTGGCTCTGTGTAAAACCAGATTATGGACAGGATTGTGGAGAACAGAAAAGATACAATGCAGGATGCTTGAAGATAGATTCCTAACATTCTGTATTCTTTTGCTCCATACCCTTGCCCACATATCGTCTCAAGTGATCCACTCAACCCCGCCTACACAGAATGACAAAAGAAGAGAGCAGATTCAGAAGGATTTCTAACATGCTCTAACCTTGTGCTCGAAATCAGTTGTTCAAAACATTTATCAACTCCATGTAACTGGATAGATGAGAGTGAGGCGACTACTATTACATACCATGAGAGAGACACCTGTGGCGAAGTACCAGGCATTGGCAAGGGTGGCACCAGCAAGCTCAAGCTCTCCGAGGTGACCAGAAAACATGAGAGAAACCAGAGTTATCAGGTAGTAGAAAGCATTAGTAAAAATCATCGGGAGAGCAAAGAAGATCTGGTTCTTTGCTTCCTCAACATCAAGCAATTTCTTTGTAATACAACCAAACCACGTTCCTCTATGTTCTTGACATCCACTACTGTGACCTGCACTCTCCAACAGAGTTGCAACATGCTCCGGACTTCCTGTTGACTGCATATCTGCTGCTGCTTACTTGCTTCTTCTTTCCTGCTTCACCTTACGGACCTCAAGGATTGTATACAACTTTATTTGAATATCTGCTCATACCAATGAAACGTCCAAGTCTGTCAGTGGTATTATCCGATTCGTCTCAATGGTAATATATTCGAGCCTGTGGTTGAAATGAGATAGATTCTTTTCATGCTCAGTTATTTTTGGATTTTCCTTCATTATGGAACGGACCAAATGGCACAGATGATCTTGCGCCCTTCATTATATGGACCTACTTCTTTCTAATCTTCTGTAGTAACCAGTAAATCGTTTTGGCAGCCCGACAATTTGACAGCCTTGGACGTTTCATTGGTATTAGCCAACATTCAAATAAAGTTGTATCCAATTCTTGAGGTCCGTAATTTGGTTTCATTCCAAGTCAGTAATTTTAGTTTGAATTTATCAGGCTTTGATTAAATTTAATTTTTTTAATTTTAAAACTTTGAGTTAAATTATAAAATGAGTCAATGATAAAAAAATTTTCAAAATTTACTTAACCTTTTAATTATAATTCAAACTTTAAAAAATAATAATTAAATATTTAAAATTTTCAATTTTTCATAAAAATATCCTAACGTTTATGTCTCAAATGAATATTTTGACATGCAAAATGACAGGTGAAATGGATGTACAAGTTAGGATTTTGTTTAATTAATTTAATATAAAGTAAAACATTTTAGTTGCTTGCTCCTCTTTGCATAACATAATGTCAGCATCTTTATCTTCAACTCTCCAAGTTTTCTGCACTTGTTTTTCTTTAATAGCATCAGTTGTTTGCTCCTTTTCGCAAAATAATTTTTATTTAACAATCTATTTTTTAGTTAAACTTCAAGTTTTTCGATGATCAATCAAAGATAACGTCTTTTAGTCATATTTTAAAATGTTTAATTTTATTTAATCTTTAGCCAGTTTTGTGACGATTTAATATCAATTAATCTTTTAAAAACCTTAAATTCTTATTTTAGCGGTTTAATTTTTAATCCTGTTTTTAAAACATTGTTAATGACTATTTCTGTAATTATGACGGGTTTGGATAAGTTTCATTTGATGGTTGTTTAGAAAATTTATTAAATATCTAGAATTAACAGACAAAATTCAATTATTGTTACCTTTGTCTACTTCTCATATGACAAAAAATGCGAGCAGTGGTTTTGGTATTTACTCAATTCCCCACCTCCTCCACCACACTACCTCTCTTCGTATGTATAGCCATCTTTTCTCACTTCTTCCACCACATTAACTGCTCTTATTATTTACCTTCCCTACAAACACATGACACACTTGTTGTACTATCGGGAAAATCTCACTTCAAACAATGGTTTATTTGTAAAGTATATGTATGAGTAATATATAATTTACTGATTCATACTTTTTTTATATACAAAAAGGCTAATATTTTGCAGATGCATATATGGTATGACAGTGACTTGAATATACCTGCATCTTACACATATATCATTTGTCCTTCAGTTTGATGTTATTACATGATTGACAAATCAACATGCGCTTCATTTTCTTGGCTCATAATTAAGTAGTAGTTATCAAATATCATCTCAAATTATTTGCTTTATAAATGTTGGTAAATTTTGAATTTTATTATGGTGGGGTGTTGGAAAGACGCGATAATAAATATGTTAAAGACAATTAAAAAGAAGAAGGATAGGAGTATTATATAAATTTAGAAAGGTTATCTTAAAAAGAGTTTATGAACATAAAAAATATAGAGTAATATCTCTGTTTTACAAATTTTCTAGCTAGTGGACTAGAAGTTTGAAAGAACTAAGCTTACACCATGATTAAGTTCCCCTAACAGTTTGGTGCAGAAAGGTTGGAGAGTCAAAGATCAAGATGGAACAACATTTTGACTTGTATAATCTTATCGTGTTAGCTTCGTTAACGGAGATATTAACGTCAGGCTATTTTTATGAAAAATTGAAAATTCAGATATTTAATTATCACTTTTTAAAATTATGCTATAATTAAAATTTTAAGTAATTTTTAATTTTTAATTAACCCTATATATAATTTAATATGACATCATTTAACTTGATAATTGGAGAAGATAACAATTGTTTCTCTTTAAAATTCTTATGGTGTTGTTTATTTCATAATATTATTTTTGCTGTAAAATTTCTCAGTAAAACACAATTTACGAAACAATACACCAAAAACAAGCTTTATGCTATTTTTATTTATTATAGACAAAGTCTATGAAAAGAGGAGACACATAGGAACAGGAGGAGCAAGCATAATGAAGCACAGACCATGAACATAACTAGTTCATGGATTCTTCACATGTGGTCCCTGTCCTTTTGATTTCCTCATTTACTTGCTGCTTTGCTTCCAGTAGCCTGTTGAAACAAAGGAAAGCCCTTTAGACCCTACAAAGAAAGAATCATGCTATGCAAGTGAAAATCCATTGTCAAGTCTGAGACACTTAATGACAGCGTACCTTCTTCCTAGGCTCTCGGGGTTTTGACTCAGCCTTGGGAGGGGCTGGCTTGGAGGCCGGAGCTTTTGGTCCACAGGACTTTCCACATTCTTTCTTGACCGGTGCGGCCGGTTGAGTGCCAACGGGTTTCTCAGCTTTCTGTGATGCCATTTTTTTTTACTGTGAGATGAGCTCCTAAGACTGAATTCCAAGCCGATCTCTGAGTTCTTGAGCTAGTCCTATGAGTCCATATATATAGATTGGATTTGTCTGATAACAAATGATGTGGAATCAGAATCATGGGTCAGATCAAGTTGATCGTAAGATTAGATGGTGGCTTCAAGAGAATAGCACAACTTAAGTGGAGATGCGCAGCACAGGATGCATGATTGCCCATCAACATTATAGGATGCTTATTCCGTAGCAGAATTCAGAAGTGAATTTCAGGAAAGAGACATAAGAACGGAATGAGTTGTAGACAAAAATCAAGCTCGTAATTCATTTCCTGAAGATGTGGGATTGAGATCCGGTGTTTGTGGTTATATTTAATATAACTCAAACCTGGTCTAATTTCTCTTTAAGCTTCCTCAAAACTCTTCATATTTCCATGCAGCTTGGCCTGATAAAATAAACATTTGAATCTCAAAGTAATTTTGTGTAGTATCATGTGAAATTCATATAAATAAAAAAGAACTAGAGAAATAAAAATCTTTATAAATCTGAAAATATTACTTTAAACCATTTTTTTAAAAAAAATTGAATTAGAGTTGTTGTTGAATTGGTCTAAACTTGGAGATGATTTCGGTGCTTCATCAACGTGGGACTAACAATTTACCAATCCTGAAAAATTATATCTTACAACTTAATATAAAGTGAAAATGTGAAAAGAACCAGTAGACATTTATATGGAAACAGGGACTATTAATGGAATTCTTGATCTGGAAAGTTGTTACTGTAGGATAAAGATATAAAGGTGACATCATCAGAATTCCATTCTGGAATTCCTTTTAGGTGTCAAGGTATTGATGCTTAGTGATTTGTTCTGATCATATTCCTGACATTTGGATGTCTAGCAGAGCTCAACAGTACAATGAGTGAAGGGATCACAAAGGGAAGATGCATGGAACTTAGACGCAAGCAAGTCCTGAACTGTCATTTCCTTTTTAATTTCAGTTTAGTCAGGAGATTTAAGCCAAACCCGAATTCTTTCCTTCTAAAGATTACATGTCAGTGTGTGTTCTGTTAAGAGAAGCTAAAGAGGTTGCTCACTCTTTAGTTCGTCGCATTTGTATACTAGTAACCACATTTGAGATCGGTTTTTGAGTTTTTACATTCGGAAACAACCTCTATATTAGTTAAGGATAAGGCTGCATATTATTGGATCTCTTCAAATCTCGCGTAATAAGGAAATTTTTAATGAGTTGTTGTTATTGTATTTGTTGTTACCGAGTTTTTACAGAGACTCTTTTTCTTGACGTTTCTTAAATCAAAATTTATGTTTCCTCAAAAAGAAAAACAGATATTTGCTATTAATATTGCAGGAAAAAAATTTCAGAAGGAAATATTTATTTGACAAATTTCCACAATTGATCTGCTATCTGCTCAAATATTTCATGTCATTGAACTGTAAGTGTTACAAACTCAGATGATCTTAATAAATTTTGTACATGATAATCTGGAAATCAAGTTTTTTTTTTCCACTCAAGAGTCCATGAAGATCAGCAGATGTTATTGTACCATAATTTCATCAACCAACACACCTGCAAAACATATAAGTTGTAGCAACTTAACTTTTTCTTAGGATATGTGTCAGTGAGGTTGTCCCATTCTTAAAGCTACATAAGCCAAAAGCCTATATCCCACAAACATTAGTGTCAAAGCAGTGACATCCCACCATCTATGATCAAGACCAAGGTACCTGATACCAGAGAAATCCATAACCTTGCAATGCTTCCCAATTCCACACCTGAAGACCTCATTTGCAGAGTACTGTACGCCGATCAGTAGCTTGTAGCAGTAGTGACTAAAAGAGATGTATTTTAACCAAGCTATGAATTGAGGAATGTGTTGAATGTAGTATCCACCAGCTAGTAAGAACACAAGCATAATCACAGAAGCTAAGGTAGTGGCCTGTTTTACATCCATTAATATCGCTCCAAGAGCTAGTCCTAGTCCTTGTGAAACTAGCACATTGAAGAGGACGATTAAGAGGGTTAATGCAAATGTCAGTAGGGAATGCTTGAGGCCTCCCATCCAGTATGTGATGGTGACGAAAATCGTCGGAAGAACAAGCTCCATAGGTAAGTCTCCAGCCATTCTTGCAAAGTAATAAGAAGAAAGTCGATACATTCCTGAGGAACGCTCTTTTATAAGCATTGGTTGCTCCTGAGGGAACGTAAATATGGCATTGAACATTGGGAAAAAGCCCCAGAAAATTGAGAAGAAGAAGAGCAATCCTACCTGTTCAGAAGTTGTCAATCATCAGAGTGAAGATGTTTTAAAGAAGAGAATTGGGAAGCAGGATTCAATCAATACCTGATCTTGTAAGTGTGCGGTATCAGAATGCCACCATAAAAGGCCTGAAAGAATGGAAACTGACATAACCTGGAAAACTTTCAATCCTGAGTAAGATTCGTGCTTTCTTTCCTGCAATCCCCTTCTCAACAAAACTTTGAATTGCTGCCACCAGCTGGTAGTCCATTGGTTGTCAGAACCTGAGAAAAAAATTTCTTGACTGATTATCAAGATTCTGCCAGATACTACCAACAGAAAATTTCATACAATTAATGACAAGAAAGAGAGCAGAGGTGAGAAATTCGCACACACTTAGTAATGATGGTGAAGGAAGAACAGGTCCCTGGAGATTTCGGTGGATTTCAGCTTCCAGTGCAGGGTACAAGTTCTTCCTGTAAGATGATATCAGATACTGCTTTGTTGCATTAAGGTCATCAAGATGGTCTACCACTACTCCATGCGATTCCATTTGATCATCTTGTTTCATATCAGGGACTAAACCTTCATAGTAAAACATAATGAAATTAAACATTATCTTAAACTTGATTAGAGAAAGTACTTAAAAAGTCTCAATCCTGGTCATAAAATTACAATAATCAGCCACGACAGGTCTAAGCAAACAATCAACATCACATTAATGTTTTTGACTTGGACGACTACTGCAAGGAAATGGAAATTTTTAATGCAAATTGGAAGACTACAAATGAAGAAAGTAGAGAGAAAAGAGAACAGACAACTCAGACAACAGTAATGGTTCTTCTAACTACTCAGTCCCTGTCATCTCCCATGTTCTATATGATAAAACTTCACTTTACATTGGCAACTACTTCCTTTCACGTAAATGTTATTGAATCAGTTTTTTACCAAGTACATGAAGGATTTAGAATCTATGACAGAAAAAAAAGGAAAAGGAAATTTACCATTGGCAAGATCAAGCAGAAAATCTGCAGGGTTGACATAATTATGTCCAGGAACGTAACCTATGGACCCGAAATACTCCATGACTCGACCTGCTTGGCCACTATAAATCGGATAACCATCAGACAACACCACAACTTTATCAAACATCTGGTACAACCTGCTTGAAGGTTGGTGAATTGTGGTGATCACAGTTCTACCACCTCGTGCAAGCCCTCTTAAAGTTGAAACAATGCGTTGAGCTGTGGTTGAGTCAAGTCCTGAGGTGGGCTCGTCGAGCAACAGCAAACTCGGATTGACCAACATTTCTTGCCCGATACTGACCCGTTTGCGTTCACCACCGGACACACCACGAAACAAAGGTCCACCCACCACACTGTTTCTACACCTTGTGAGTCCAAGCTCTGCAATTACCAGCTCAGCTTGCTGTATTTTCTCTTCCCTGGTTAGCTCTCTCGGTAGTCTCAGAAGAGCAGCGTATGTTAACGTCTCAAGGACCGTCAGGTGAGGATAGAGCACGTCGTCTTGTCTCACAAACCCTGTTTTACGCTTCATAGTGCTAGAGAAAGGGTGGCCATTGTACGTTATTCTGCCGGATAACTTACCGAAAAGCCTGCCGGCGAGAGCTGTTAAAAGGGTCGTCTTACCGCTACCAGAAGGTCCTAACATTGCGAGAAGCTCACAGGGACGAACTATGCCACTAACTCCATTAAGCACAGTTCTTGTGGATTTGGGTTCATTAGGACCAAAACAACAACCTCCCTTTGTTGACAGATTGATGCTGTAAGCCACATCTTCAAACTGAAAACAAAAGAAAAAAACACCAAGCACCATCAAAAACACTTACAATCACATCAATTCTTTAATGTTCGGTGGGGTTGTGAAACTGTGTATACCTTGAGTATCACTGGACGTAAAGATTCACTGAAGATGGAGAACTTGGGTTCTTGTTGATCATGATCTCGTGAAGAAGGACTAACGTTAATGGAAATGGAAACAGAATCTCTTTTATCAGTAAGGGGGACATTAGAGGGACCATTTCCCATAATAACACTACTGGTTTCTTGATCAGGAGGCATCATTTAGATAGAGAGCAAGCACACACACAAAAAAAAACTATATGAATTGAAGAACAAGAAGAAGAGAAGGAGGCGGAGAATTTAAGAGGCTAATCAAGATTGATGTAAAGGTCACATGTAAGTGAAGAGACTCTTGTGAAGAGTACTTATAAAGCTCGCACAAGCAGGGATAGAGATAGAGAGAAGAGTGTGTCAAGGCACGAGATAAGTGTAGAGTCAAGAGACGCTATGTACGTATAGATCATGCACTATACTTATACTACTTTGGCTCAGGTACGTGTAGTGGAGGCATTTGTTTAAGTGAGTGTGTTAGGCTACGTGGAAGACTACTAGTTCACGTAACAATGGAGTTTTACTTTGCTCACTTGGAGTCAGGATTGTCTCCAAACCGAAGTTAAATCCAAAAACCAAGATTAAAACAGCTATTATATTACATAAAATTAATTAAAATTTTAAATAAAATTTTAAATTTTAAAAAATAATTAAAAAAGACTACTTTTATTCACAAAATTTGATTAAGCCTGAAATATTTAGTTTGATCTTGACCCTTCTCATATTTGAGATAGCTAGAATTTCAATTGAACTTGAAGTAGTCAGCATAAATTTGAGTTGATCAAATTTTATAAGTTCAATTTTAATCATTTATTAAAATATAAAATCACGTCATTTAATTATACATATAAAATTATATCATTTTGTATATATAAGTAGTGTCATAAAATTCTAATTTAAATTATATTGGCCTAGATTTTACTTGAGTTATCAGGTTTTGAACATACTTGATATCGTTTTTAATTTTTAAAAATTAAAAAATATATTTAATTAGAGTTTGAGCTTAATTCTTAACAGGAATTACAGATTTTTAGCCCCAACCTCATACATGGGTGATTTTTTAATGATTTTTTATGTTAAAAATGCTTTGAGCACGTCTTATTGGTTAGATCACGAGGTGTTCTAAGATGGTCCCAACTATAGAAAGACGCTTTTAAGTTATCCACTCTCAGACTAATCCTTAAGTCATCCACTCTCAGACTAATCCTCGTTCGCACCGGATCAGCCCGTAAGGGGTAAAGTGCTGGCCAAACAGATTTCTTCATTCCCAAAACTCGAACTCGAGACCTCTAATTAAGGGATGAGATTGCTGAACCACTCACACCAACCTGTTTGATTTGAGCACGTCGTATTAAGTCATCAATGTCTCTTAATGGATAAGGTAACAACAAAATATCAGTTTCGTTTCAAAACAACTGTCCGCAGAATCTTAGTTATTACTGATCATGTGGTTACAGACAAGACATTACAAGAACCTAAGCATCAATTATTGCAAAGTCAATTCACTAAAAAGCAAGACACTCATCACATACATAACCCTTTTGTTGAGGTCCAAAGAGCTTGATGTACGATAGGTGATTAAGCACCGATCAATCTAACCAGTGTAATGAAGAAAAATCCCAAGAAGATCGATCGTGATCCTCGAAGGACCACCATTTCAACGTCCATTGTGGTTTTCACAGTGTACGCCATCCTTAAAATGAATATACTAAAGGTTCAACCAATTTAAATATGATTTTTGTTAAATATTATTATGTATGATTTCGTATATACACTCATGCAATCTTAGAGAATTTCTAGACTATAAATCTTGTTGAAATATAAAGTGAGAGTTTGTCCCACATTGGAGAAAGAGAGGAAAGAAGACTAGCATATAAGTCTAGTGGGCTACTTCACCTATCACCAATTAAGTTTAGGATGAAACCTCACTTAGACTTGTATGTGGTCTAACTTTCTTTCTCGTGTGGGTCTCACGGTCTCATCGTATCGTGTTCTTCTTTGTAATGCGAAGGTGAAGACATGAACAAAAACACATACCGTTCAAATGACAGGTTTAAATGGCAAGGGAGTTTCTAAATAATTACATGACTTGTAACACCAGCATATCAATCCTCGTGCCTACTTGCAGATATATACAAAAAAAGAACACGATTTAAGATACAGTCATTTTCCTATTCATGTCTTTTCCCAAAAAAAATAATATAAAACAAATCTAAAATACACTCATATCATAGGTAGTATTCACCACAGATTAGGCGGATTTTGGTATAATCCTATTTTTGGAAGGACTCCCAACCATATTAGAATTGTTTAAAAAGGTTTGGTATGTTAAATGATAATTTACATAAAATTATTTCAACTAGGGCTTGCATATAAATATCTATTTTAACCCTAGTTTGATGTAATCAATATAATTATTAAATAGTAAAAATAATCTCTCTTGCTCTTGAATACCTAAACATACCAAAATTAATAGAACTTTGTTAAAAATCTTTTTGTGCTATTGTTTCAAATTGAATTTGACAGTTGCTTGTCAAAAACTAGTTATATCAGCAACTATGAATTTTTCATAATTTAATTACAAGCAGAAATTTTTAATACGCAACAAATAAATCAATACACGAAATTTGTTAACGTAAATCAGCACATAAGACTTAAGTCTACAGGGCTCTTACTCAGATTAATTGTAACACCCGAATACTCGTGAGAGGATATACAAATGTCACATAAAACAATCCTAAAACATACCAAAATATTCCAAAAATTCATTGAAAATAAGTTAACATACTTCAAATTCATACTTTGTTGATTTATATACAGAACATCATGTATATATTGTACTCATCATATACATGTCTTCCATACAAATGCATCATGTATTATAGTTATTACAAACCATTTATACAATAACACAATATGTTTCAACATATTGAAATACAACTTAAAATTTAAACACAACATTTTCCAAAATCATATCAAGTCCTTCATTGGGCACTGTGGTTATCTTAGCCTTAAGTCTTCCTATCAGAATCAACACAAAGGTAAAACCACCGTGCTAAGCATATAGCTTAGTCGGTAATAACTAAATAGGATACATAATGGCGATTATTTCTAGTAGTCGACTAACATTCACATGTACTGAATCAGGTTATATTATAAGCAATCTTTAATTGTTCATATTAAAGAGCAATCCAAACATTATTTGTCTCAGAACAGAATGTAATTCATTAGTACAGAACATTCTAGCATCAGAACAAAACATATAAGTATCAGAATAGAACATCATTACTACAGAACATAATGTACAAGTCTCAGAACAGAACAAAACTAGAACAGAATATATCTTGTATCAAATTAGAACTTATCTTGTATCAGATCAAAACATAAAACAGAGTAGCCTACTAGTCCTTTTTACAGAAGTGGGTAACGGGACCAGAACAGAAGATACCTATGATTGATATCTCAGAAACAGAAGAGACTTAAGTTTCTGAAACAGAAGACACTAAAGTGTCTAAGATCAGAAGACACCAGAGTGTCAAGTACAGAAGACATCGAAATGTCTAGATACAGAAGACACCGAAGTGTCTAGTTATAGAAGACACCTTAGTGTCTAGTTATAGAAGCAGTTGACCCTTCGAGATATGCCTATTTATCCACGACTAGGACTTAGCAGTTTTAAAAACAAATTTCAGATTTCATAATCACATGTAAGTGATGTAGTGTGTAACATACGACTTTAGTCCATTTTGCTCAAATTTAACATATTCATTCATATTTGATCAAACTTAACATGCCTTATAAATATAAACATTTGCAATAATGCACCAATGAATACATTAAGTAATTACACATTACATGTATTCACATAAGTTCCTAATTCACAAACATTCATAACTAACACATTACTCTCGTTCTTTATATCACATTAGCACTCATAAGTAAACTTCATTCCTTTAACAATTTATAAGTTCCAAACTTCGATACTTTGTTATTAAATAACACCTTCGTTAAGTTATTATTTCAATTAATAATCTAAACCTTATTCAACCTTTAATAAACTAATTCAACATCAAACTAGTTTCATTGTGCACCTTAATCAAGTCCCATTACACCATTAAAAAGTGCTTTAACATTATATAGTCCAACAAATGTACAAAACAACCTTTTCCCCTTCCAAAGCATTTTTCACGACCGTAGGAAGGTGCCATATAAATCCCACAATCATAAGAGGTTCACTCACCTATGATCTTCATTTTGTTTCTAAATTTAACTCCTTCATACTCCATTCAACACACCTTCACCAAAGTCTATCGATTTCACTTCAATTCAACCTTATTCATGCTTCAAGCCCTTATCAAATTCATGTCCGATCCAATTCAAAAATCATTCATTAGACAACTCACAAATCATTATCTTTCATACATCAAAACCAAAACAACATTTTCCATACAAGAATCATTTTTCCAGTATTCATTTATCATCATCATAACACATATTACATGTCAATTCAATCATCATAAAATTTGTGTTAATACATGCTATCAAGTTTAGAATTCACTTATATGTTTAACTTCAAGTTCCTTTTTCAAAGATCAAGCTAAACTAGCCTTCACGCAACCAACACACTTCTAGGATCAAAGTGAAATTAGGATGATCTTAGCACCCAAAAAATAGCATAAAAGATAACAAGATCTAGCTTCCATGATGCAACATCTTGCAAAGATGTCAAGCAATGAATATCCAAATTGAAGAAAAATCCAGGATTTTGTGAGAGTAAGAGAAAGTTTTGGTAGAGAGGAGCAAAGGCTAGTGAAAATGCAGCAGAAACATCAAGTGGGCTAGAGTTATTCAGCACTTGTTTAGTGCTAGGTGTCATAAATTTGAAAGGGCATATGTCTTTCAACGAATCAACCTTCATGTCACACATAGAAGTGAGCCACTTGTCCTCCATTTAAGCTACCAAATGTCACAATTCTATTAGGCCATTTGTTACTCAACCAATGCTGCCAAATGTCATTCAATGTATAGGATTAGTCATACTAATTTTTATGTACCAACTTATCTTGCCACTTGACAATTTTCTTAGTCCAAATGTACATTTTAATGCTTCAATTTCCTAATGGTATCAATTAATTCCAAGTTACTAATCATGGTCCACCAAACCAAGATCAAGACATATATAATCCACAACCATATCACAATTTCAACACCTATAACATTTACTTTCATGAATATGTAACATTTCAACTAGGGTATAATTTAGGGCCTTACATTAATCAACTTTCATCGAAGTATAATAATCTATACAAGGCTTTACTGAGTCGACATTACTCACCCTTTAACACTACCCACTCGTACTCACAACTTGTGAAAATATTTTACATCCAATAGCACGACCACCTCATGTTAACTTCAACTGAGAATTTTTGCAATAACGAACAATAATAAAGATGAAAATAATATCTCAAGTGATTAAATCAATAATAACCTAAACAAAGAAACACTTAAATCAAAAGACACTCCCCTATACGTGCAATCTCATTAAACTAAAATCATGGGAAGTTGTCTAACGAAAATCTTTTGAGAATCTTTCAAACTGATCATTGAAGAAACCCACTCATAACAGCCACAAAAGTCATCAGTCGGACATATTTTCGTCACCGAAGAAACCCACAGACAATAGCCATAAAAACCATCATAAGAACGTAGAATTAATCACTAAACAAACTCAAAAACACAACTGCTCAAAACAATAGATGGACGACATGTTTTTCACAAACAAAACCTTGTAATCAATCACTGAAAGCCTACACGAACAGTAGCCCCACCAATCTTCAATCAAGCATATAATTGATATCAAAAGTATCTCAAACAAATGGCTGCTAAAATCATAATATCTCATGCAATATAGACTGCCAAATCATAATAAATCACTAAAGCATACCAACAAAAACGCAATCACACAAATCATCAATTGACATGTAATTGATCATCAAAGCACATAAAATGCGGCTGCAATTATAAATGAATGGACTGCATATTTTTCACCTGATAGACTCCTTATGCAAACAAAAGTCTGCTGCTGAATTTATATGCTATCACTGCAAAACCTCCCACAACGCTTCAATACAAATTTATATATAGAACATATAATTGTTCACGAAAGCACAAAGAAACACAGTTGTCAAAATTGATGATCTCAACTGCTTATTTTTCCACACAAGTATACAAAAACGTACCTACCAAAAATCTACAAATTTATGATAAAGCTCCTACAAGTTTATCTCTAATAAATTCTATCTTATTTAGGATTCTATCTCTAAGTTTATCTCCAATAATCCGAGATAGTGAAATCCTATGCCAAGTCAACTTGTTATCATAAAAGATATACCAAATATATCAAAATACAAATAATGCCCAAAATAAAATATCTTAACTATTTTATTTTATAATACTTTATTCTTGTTGTATTCTTTCTCAATTAGTATCAAAGAATAATTGAGGTACCGATGAATTCGATAGCAAAGTTTGAAGTAGGTAAGTTCAATAGACCTAAAAATATCATATTATGGCAGCAAAGAGTGAGGAATTTATTGATGTACTACATCATAGATATTGTGTTCCTAAGGAGATATGAAAGAAGTTAAGGAATCAATATGTGTTAATGTCTCTCACAAACAAGTTGTATTTGAAGTAAAGACGATACAAGCTAAATATCTAAGAATGAACATACTTAGAACAACATATCAATGCTTTTGATCAAAAATAATTAGTAACCTTCTAAGGCTATAAGTAACCATTGGTGATAAGGATATAAGTGATGGTCTTACTTTGGTTTTTAAATTTTTCTTACAAATATGTGGTAAACACACTCACATAATAAGGCAAAGAGACTATTAATGTGGAAGACATAACAATTATGCTATTAGCTTATAACCAACAGAGACTAAACAATGGTAAAACCTCTCAAGCTAAAAAATTGCATATAAGGGGTAATTAGGATAATGGTAGTAAGTAGAGTAAAGATGTCTTGTCTAACAGAAGTTTTAAGCTAAACTATAATAAGGAAAAAAAATATAGTTTGATGTTATAAGCTCAGGAACACTAGACATATCAAGAGGGAATATATAAATAAGAAGAAGCAAGATGACAAAAGAAAGTATAATAAGTCATTAAGGTCAAGAAAGTATAACAAGTCATTAAGGTCTACTAATATAATGCAAAACAAGGACTCAAATTGTGACAACAGAGACATGATTTACCTTTCAGCTAGTCAACTTACAAGACGTATGAATTTTGGACATTTGATGTTAACATCACATTATACTAAACAATAATTTGTTTGTTTCATACACGCCATGCAACTTTGGCATTATTTAATTTGGTTGAGAAATGATAAAGTTTGAGAAGTCGTCAGAATAAGATAAGACAAAACTATGATATTTAATGATATTGTTAGGACATTGGGTAATGTTTAGAGTGTACCAGATTTGAAGAATAACTTGATCTCTTTGAGCATCTTATATATTAATAGTTTTGATTATGAAATTGATAGAGACAACATTAAGATAGTTAAGTTTGTGCTAATTGTAATGAAAAAGCCAAGAATAACATAGACCATCTGCATACTAATAGGAAGTATAGTTATAAATGGAGAAGTTATTGTAGTAGATTCAGAGGAAGATAAAGTATATTGTGGCACATGCAGTTGATCATCTTAGTGAACGAGTTATGACAAAATTTTAAAATAGGAGCTTATTGAATGCTATGAAGCAGTATAAATTAGATTTTTACAAGTTTCGTGTGCTTAGAGAATAGTCTAGAGTGACATTCAAGATGAACAAGCATAAAATTGAGAAAATTTTAGACTTTGTGCATACTAACCTATGGGATCCTTTTAAAGAGTTTTAATTGGATGGGTCTTACTATTTTGTTACTTTTATCAAGGATTTTTGAAAAAAAATTAGGTATATATCATGAAACAAAAATGTGAAGTTTCTACTCAGTTTAAGGCATAGAAGTCTAAGGTAAAGCATTAAAAGAGCACAAAAATTAAGTACTTAAGATTAGACAATGGTATTGAGTATACAGACTCATAATTCTAAAAATTTTGTAAAGAGCATGACAACATAGTTCATAAAATACAATATAATAACATTTTGGAGAGGATGAATAGGCCCATAACTAAAATGACCAAATATATAAGGTTGAATGTAAGACTCCTTAAAAAATTTTAAGCCAAAGTAGTTAGTATGATATGTTATCTTATTAAAATATTACCACATACTTCATTAGATGAGAGAGTGGAAAAGGATGTATAGACAAGAAGTAAATTAGATTTCTCTTGATTAAAGATATTTAGTTGCTCCACTTATGTGGATATCTTTAGTGATCAAAACTTAATCCAAATTCAAAGAAATATATCTTTATTAAATATCCTATAAGTGTAAAAGGATACAAGTTTTAGGATCCAATATCAAAGAAAATGATTTTAGAAAGTATGTACTGTTTGATGAACAAAATATATTGAAACAAACATATAGAGAAGATATGTTAGGCTCAGTAGATAGTAGTATATGCTCAAAGGTGGTACAAATAGAATTAGAATAGTCTAGAAGAGATGTCAATAGAGTTAAAAACTCTAATTCAAGAGACTATGTAAGGTGAAAGCATTATCATGGTATAGTGACATATAAAGCTGGACATATTATTAGGCCTCTAAACATGTTTAATTGGGAAGGGTCAGTCTCATTCACACTTATCATTAGTAATGTGGATCTAACTACTTTTAAAGAGGTTGTGGATAATTAAGAAAAAGATAAAGGGATTAGTGATATAATAAAGGAAGTGGGTATTGAACAATGTAGAGTCAAATGCACTGTGATAGTAAAAGTATCATTTTTGACAAATGTATATCGTCCTAAGATTAAGTATACATATTCAAGTTTCACAAAATAAGAGAGTTAATTACATCTGATTAGATGTTTTTAAAAAAAGGTTCACGCTTCAAAGAATCTAGGTAACATGTTGATAATGTTGATTACCACAAAGAAGTTCTAACATTGGTTAGACTTAATTAATATCTCTAGATATTAAACATGGCTACAACTTAACCTATTTGGAGTATATTCATCAATATGGAAATTGTTGTAAATGACTTGTGTACACAAATATGCAATCTTAGAGTATTTCTTATGTATTCATACTTCTGTCTTTAAGAAATAGTGTAAAATATGATTTGAAACATGATTATGTCTCAAATAGTATTTGTGATACATTGCTTCATTTAGAAACACAAATTTTGGTGTAATTATTTTTTTTACATACTTTAGATCATATCAAAATTATGTTTAAAATAGATTGAGTATTGTAAAAGACAATTTACATCGAATTGAATTATCTAGTGTTTACATATAAATATCTTTTGTAACCTTAATTTAATCTAATTGTTATTATTATTATTAAATATTTAAAAAAAACAACCATTTCTACTCTTAGGACGGAAACACACTAAAATTAGTGGAATTTTGTCCGAATTCTCCCTTTTCTTGTTATTTTCGTTCATACTATTATACTTTGGTACATTCTTTCTGAATAATTTTTTAGTAATTAGTTTTATCTTATTCTAACAAAACTCAATATACTAATAAGGCAACAACATTGTATTTAAATGGTTAACTTAAACCTCGAAGAATTCCCACCATTAAAACCAAACCCAAGTATTCCAACTACTAGACTTTTGTCTCTTTGACACATGGCTTGTTCGAAGGCATAGTGGTATCTCCTTTTTAAGAATGGCTGTGCCCTGGAAAATTTATAAAAAGAAAAGGTGGGTTCTTTCATGGCTTTATAGGTGGCAAATTTCCATTCAATTGGAGAGATTGCGGAAGAGATTGTGTCGTGTTTCCTATCCAAGGTTCTCTACAAGGTGGCGTCAACATCATTGAAAGGTTTGTGCTTTTCTACCATCTTTTCCTTTCATCTTCCTTTTCTTCTGTCCCCTACATCGTTCTTTAAACAATAATATATGTATTATGTATATTATAAATAATTGCTTTTCTTTTCTCATAAGTGCCGTCAGTCTATTGCGTTCTCTCGGCACTACGTGTTCGACAAAACATGGCTAACATGTTTTGGAAAAGAATAAGTTGGTAAGATGTCATACAAATTACTAGAAATGGAAGAAGACTATGCCCATTATAATTACTTAAAATAAAACTTAAAGAGTTAAGTTGTATTGTTGTATGAGTAATACTTAATTGACTCGTATGTATTGTATATAAATTTAAGAAAAAAGTATTCATAATCATATATTGATCTTTATTATGAAGATATATCAAATTGTTATTTATTAGAAGGGTGCATGTTATAATAACAAAGTATAAATAAGTTTATATTAGTTGGTGAAATTTCGGGAGGATCAGATTACCTGTTCCACTTTTGTTGTTCCAACGTATCTCATTCATACATTTATGTGAGACCTACATAAATATGTGGATGAGATAAGTTAGAACAACGTTGGAACAGTAAAATTAGAACAACACACACCTCCCCGAATATCCGGTTGTGGTTATATTTATAGGGAACAAAAGCATTTAATTAGAGTGTTTTGTTACGTAACAAATTTTGGAAAAATGTTAGATACCTCAGTTCTTTATTATGGCAACCATTTTGGAATAATCGAAATCTCCTGTTCTTTTTAATCTTGAATATTGGATACTTCCACTTCGACTAATGGTAGTGTTTGATTTATTGACCTTTTCAATGAGGCTTCATCTTTTATGTTATTATTAAACATACTATCATAATAATTATAAATGACACAACTACAATCGCAGATAATAAATATTTTTATTAAAAATTATTATATTTGAGTGATATCTTCATAAGTTTTTGAGTATATCAGAATATCATCAATGTAGATCAAATTAGTATAAAAAATGAGCTCGAAGATGTTTGTCATAATCCGTTGAAATCTTTGGAGGTCATTAATATTCTTTCTTCTTCTCAGAGGGTTCTGACTGAGGATCTTTTGTTGGTTGCAGGTATTCGAGGGCTCTTACATCGGGACTGGGAGGTGGTCCAGCGCCACGTCAGGCGAGAGGGCAACCAGTGTGCTGACAGACTCGCGGCCTGTGCCAGTTTCTTAGATCCGGGCCTGTTCATTCTTCGAGAGCCTCCGAGGGCCATCCTAGAACTTCTTCACCAAAACACGAGCGGAGCTTTGTACCCCTGTCATTTGTGATCATTTTATTCTCTTTCCATTGTAATAAAAAAAAAGGCAATAATGAATCCAAACGATATAGCAATCTATTAGTATTGAGTATTCGGAATACGAAAGGGCAAGGTTAATTTTCAAGTTGTCAAAATCTATAAAAAAAAAGAAGAGATTAGAAGCAATAAAGCAAAATGCATCGATACAAGTGTAACCACAAGTTATGTGAATATAACGACAAAAAAATTACAATAATATATTCTAGTAATTGAAATTAGGAGGAAAAGGGAAAAAAGTTTGAAGTAGTGGATCATGTATTTTTTGAAAAAATAAAACCTTTTTGTCACGACAAATCTACACAATACAAAGTCAAATCTTTCAAATAAACAAATATATTAGCACAACCCTAAAGAGTAAAGAAAGCAGCTTTTGAGGTCAGATTTGCTGGAGTCATGCATGTAGGCTTTGGATACCTGTACTTTGTGATCTGGAAATGTCTATTTTGGTGATTGATACTACAAATCCATACTTTTAACAACTGTAGCTTACACTAATTGGATTCTCTTATTCGATTTTTGCATATCTAAATTTGCCAACTGTCCAATGTCTGTTACACGTTACCATTGGGATAAGATCGATCTTTGAGAAACTTATAACAGAACTTGTTCGAATAAAAATTAGAGAATTTGGTTTTGTTGTTAGTGTATGCATAAGTGAGGAATGATGTCTTGGCATGATTTATTTGTTAAATGAACAACTAGTTAAGTACTTGTTAAGTACCTGCAGCATCGCACTGCTGTCGTGTTGGATGAGAAAGAAAGAAACCTGAGGAAAACCCAGCATAATGGTTTTAAAGTTTTGTTGTATGACAATGATCAATGAATGATGCTTTATGTGATTATTCCAAAATTAACATGTAATTGACTAATTTGTATTACTACAAAACGGTATAAAAACAGGTTGTAATGGTATTAGGATGTATTCCAAATTTTTTATTAAATTATTAATTAGGAAAAGTTGAAGAAAAAGGAAACAAAACTAAAGTGTCCATGTCTAAAGCTAAAGTCTTCCATCTACCAATGAAATCACGGAAATTCGGAAGAAATATCACATGCTTTAGAAACCCTAATTAGTGGCTGAAAAACTTGTGGCGTTCTTTCCCAATGTGCATGCATCAATTTCTTTCACGTGTCTTCCTTCTCACAGTAGGCTTGGTTGCAGCATTGACAGGCAACAATAGGCTAACTTAAAAGGTTTCAGGATCAGAATTGCTATTGGTCAGCTCAATTCCAACTCTATTTTCTCTGTACATGCACAATTAAAATTAATATTGACGTGAAATCATGGCATGTCCTTGTCTTTTTACGGGATTTTAAGTACTAGAATATGATCAAACAATCTGAAATTAAAACAACTTAAATGATTTGCACCAAGCTAATATGCATTTGCTGCACTTTCAAGCATTTTAGTTTTCAGTTTTAATATCGATTTCAACTCCAATTTTATTTTCTCTCTACCTATGATGCACTATTAAAAATAAAATTGATATGAAATCAAGCATATAATTATTTATGGAATCTTAATTATTTGAGTAGTTGGAAAACTTAGGATGCTTTGCTCCTTCACCTTGACCCTATTTACAGTCACTTTAATACCATATGGAGATCTTTTTGTGATGCTTATTTGGATCCCACAATCCATAACTTCACTTACTTCTATCTAGATTTGGCCAAGATAAGGTTTCAACAATTTTTAGCACGTTTTTCTCCTGCAAATTCAAATCTAGAAGTTACTATACTTTTTACACTCAACTAGCCCATTCCTAAGATCACGCCTTTACTTTTTAACTTGATTTTAATAATTTGATCAAAATATGTCGATTAAAACATTTTTCCTACTAAAGTTAACATAAAGTCAAAAATACTAAATTTGAACAAATTAAGAAAAGATTATGGATTAAATGACAAAAATAGGCCAAAATTGTAACACGTCAAATTTTAACTAAAACCAACTCATATAATTTTCACTAATATTGCAATTTCATTTATTATAATTTTACGTCCAATTCTAAATATCAATTCCAACTTTTTCTTTTCTGATATTATTCATAAAATTGGAAGCACACTTTTTTATTTTGGTTAAGTCTTCCTCCAAAAAATTTGAAGATAAGAGAAATTAAGTTGGAAACTCCAAAAGAAAAAAAAAAAGGTTTAACAATCATGCACGGTACCATTGAATGGGACAGGTAAACTAAAACATGTAGAGTGGGGATGACAGAAAATGTAGAGATAGACTTGAGAAAGATGAAATAGATAACCATTATTAATGGAGAATGCACCAATAATCCCACTAGCAACCTTAGCTAGGTTACTGGTACAGAATCCACCTATCAATTTTCTTATCTTTTTTGTATTGGTCACTTAGCTCTTAGTTGTTAGTCCTTTGGTTCTAGCTTTCTTAGGACAATGGTTTTAGTGGCCATTCAGTATTCACACCCTTTCCGGAGACCCGTCACTTTGGGTAACTGTCGTGTTCCTCCTTTGTCTGCTTTGATCAAGTCCATGATGTCATATATATGTATTATGTTAATTTTTATAGGAATTTTCACAATATCATATATATGACACCATGGTCTTGATCCAAGAAGGATCGTCAAGGTTACATATATGTAAATGTAAATGTAAGACTCTAAATCATAGTAACAAATTCACTTGCCATAGGCCTTGTAATATTGGGATTAGTTGCTTCTAAGGGGTGGTTCAATTAATGAAACAAACCCTTTTTAAAGTATTTCAATTCTGAGATCGAATTGTAATAAAGAGAGTTGGAAATTCACTTAAAACTTTAAACAATATGATTGATTGAGAGTGAAGATACGTTTTGAGACTTGCAAACATTAGCTGTATCAATTATTTCACTTAATTCTTAGTCATTAACTCGTTAAAATATGTAAATTGTAAGTTATTAAGCATAATAAACAATTTATTTGATAAGTACACGAAAAATAATAATTGTTGATTTCATCATTATAAAAAATATTGAGATTATTTCTTGACCAAGATGAGACAGGATTTATAAAAGAAAAGTATAATTTTGTAAAAATTATGTTTTTATTTTTAAAGTTTTAAAAAAAGCCCTAAATTTTGAGAAGCTTTTGACATTTGCGACTTTAAATAAAATATACCTTCTTTAGATATAATCTAAAAGTAACTTAAGAATTAATAAATTTTTATAATTCCTAATATATATAAAAAAAAAGCTTTAAAAGTGCATTACTAAATTTTAATATGTTAAACACTAATTTATGAGTATTTAATAACAATAAAATTATCAAATATATTGATTAGCATCCATATTTTAAACGTTTATTTTTAAAAAATTGGAAATATTTAGCACTTACTTATACCTTTTACCTTTGGTATAACTCCAAACAATCTTGAATGGAATTATGATAATGCTCTAGACATAATGAAAAGGTAAAACCACTATTAAATCTTCTGATGAAATGATCAAAAGGAAATTTGAAAATTTCTTACATTACTTTATAACAACAGGAAAAAAGAGTGAAGAAAAAGAGGTAAAGATAAATAAGGGACGAGATGAGCTAATTAGATATCCAACAATTGTTGCTCACTTTTTCTGTTGGTATCTCATGATCCTAAGCCTTCACTGTACATCACTACCTTCAAATGGGATGCTCTAAATCCCACAAACTATTTGTCATTGTCTTGTTAAAGGGAAGCATCCACTTTGATCATGCATTCTAAAGCTTTCTTAGATTCAAGGTACTAGCTAGTTTTATAGTGCATACTGGCAAAGAGCCTTTTCCATCCACTTTCAAGCTCCAAAGAACTCCACAATCATTCCATCGACTTATGATACATCGAACCATAAACCACAAAACTTGTCATTAAAGAAACTCTCCGAAGATTAAATGTATCCTAAAAGAGAGAGAGGAACTAAGAAGCTAAACCGAACCAACACAAGTTTATCTCAATCTTGCCAAAGGATAAATTCCCTGGTGAAGGAAGTTTTATTGGCTAGTGGGAAATATGACACATGTTTGGAATTGCAGGAACCTCAAGACACTATTGCAATACATATATTCGATCAAACATATGTATTCCAATAGTGTCATGAGGTTCCTGCAATTCCAAACATGTATCATATTTCCCACTAGCCCACTAACAAATGCTTAGCTGATTCCACGTTTCTAATCAAATATTTCTCTTTTTTCACTTAATCTATCTTTTAAAAATTAATTTAAAACATTAAAAGCTCGAATTATATGTAATTCACTTTAATTTTAATAAGAATAATTAATTAAAAGAGAAACGTATTATAACCTATATCATTTAGGTCGAACATATTACTCGAGTTTAAATCGTTTAAGAGGTTTAAAGTTTGGGTTATAATAAAAAAGAACTGATTCATCTCAACCTTGATAAAAATGGTTGGTTGAATATATCTTAAGATATGTTAATTATGACATATAAATATTATTAAAATCGAACACATCACTTGAATTTAAATTGCTAATTCGTCGAGTGATTTGTCTAAAATACGGTTAAGGGTTTCACTCTTATAAAAAAAAAAACAAAAGAAAACATTCCTCTTCTTTTGCATAATTGGATGCTTGGCCACAAACGACAATAACTTGTTTATTGGGACTTTTGTCACGAACACAAGAAGAAGTACTTCTCAGTTTTCACTTTATGTTCTCTCATCCGGTGTCCCTGCCAGATTGGTGGAAAAGGTTAGGAGAATTGGAACTTTTCCACTTCCTTGAATTATTTATGTGCTACTATATATGCTAGGGCTAGATGATATAATACCCTCTCCACATAAATATGGCTCAAATTTGAATCCTAATAAAATTAAAAATGGTCGTCTTGGACCCTTATCATTTCTTTACATTAAACAATACTAAAAGTTTTATTAAGATTTTAAAATTGACAAATAGATTGTTTAAACTTTTTACAATATACCATTGGATAAAAAACATATATCTCCTCTATAATTTAAGAAAATTTTAAAAATCCTTTTTTAAATTTAAAAATTCTTATTTTTTAATTTTTTAGAAAAATGTCTTCTCTTAAATTTGGATTCAAATTAATGATGATTAATCAAATATCACTAATATGACAATCCAACTTAGCTCTTAAACCTAATATGAATCAATTGAAGTTGACTTAAATTATTAATTTAAGATAATTATAATAAATTATTAGTTAAGATCAAATTTAGTTAGTTCGATTCGAAATTAAAAGCTGAATTAAAATGTCATATAAGCATTATTTAATTTATCCAAGTGAAATGTTTATGATATATATGTTTCAACGTTATTTTTTAACTAAAGTTAAAGAAAATAAGTTTTTGAAAAATTAAAAATCATAAAGAAATTTTTTGAGAATTTTAAAAATTAAGAATTTTTAAATTAAAGGGGACTTCCATATCTTTTTTCTTATATTATCATTAGACTTATTATCAAACATTGACCAAAAAAAATCTTCCTATTTCTCTGGTTTTGAATTCTAGTATAGAATAAGGCTTTTAATTAATGTGCAATTATCTAAATTTTAGAATGTAAAGATGCAGAGTGACCTAAGTGATAGAAGCAGTAGAATTTATTTTACAAAAGTAACTTTAATTATATCCATATTAAAAATATGGATATACATTAAAAAATTGTTCAAACATGTAACATACTACGACCTTTTCATGTCAGTGTTCCCTAATAATTGTACTTGTCAAAGTCCTTTTTCAATTATAACTCTTGTATTTTAGTAACCAAAAGACATCTTAAAATTCCTTTTCATGAAACTTTGACTTGTACTATTTTTTTTCTTCATACATAACTAGTAAGATAGTAAAGAATTATAAATTTGTGTTCCTATTTCAAAAAAAGTTTACTTTTTAGGTACAATGAAGGCAATTAGACAAGTAAATAATGGAGAAATTTCTTTTTTGTTTTCATAAAAAAAGTCATAATCCTTATTTTTTTGAGTGTGTTTAATAAATTTTGAAATACACATATTAATTCATAAATTAGAATTATTTAATGAGTTAATAATTTAAAATCAATTAACAAGTTAATTTAAAGATTCAATATTTTAACATGCGACAAATTAAGCACTTAATGCTTATAAAGTCTATTTGAATTTGACTCAAATCTAAGACCTAATGCTTAGAGATTTTTTGGGGAGTGTCATCAACCACTTAAGCCACTTTAGGGGACCAAATAAGGATATTTAATTGTTAAAGTGCCCACTTTTTGACTTTGGTTTGTGTCCTCCTCTATTAAGACATTAAAGTGTATGTCAATTAATTTGTTATGCATCACATTAACTTATTAGCTTCTTAGGTCACGTTTTGTTAAGCTTTACCTCCAACTCAGGTAGACTAGGAACTTCATGTGTAAATGGATATGAAGGACGTAAGAACTACTGTCTTTACCCCATTTTGCAAAAAGAATTAGTATAATAATATATTAAATAACAAAAATATTGGGGCTCGGCTTTTTTTTTTTAAATTGAGCTTTAATTTATGAGACCTCTTATTCTCATTTTTTGTGATCATTTTCGGCAAGTCAGAAAACATTTTCTAGATCTTAATTTTGGCAATATTGTGCCTATTTCTTATGTTTTAATCAATGTTTTCAAAACCGGAAAAGAAATTAAACAGGTAAGAAAAGAATATTAAGGTTTAAAATGTTTAACCAGTAGTACATCACCATAAAATCGGTTAAAGATTAAATAAATTTGAAGAATTTGAAAATAACTGAAAAAGATTGTTTTTATTTATCAAAAATTTAAAATTTAACTGAAAATTTTGTTAAATAAAAATTAATTGATTTATAAAATTGATTAGTTTACAAAAAATTATTGATTAATTAATAAATTAATCAATTTTTAGCAACAAAAATTATTAAAATAAATCGAAACAAAAATTTAAAAATTGAATTGAAAAATTGGTCAGTTCAAAATTTTCAATATTAAACCGATCAAATCAGTTTAGTTTTTAAAACATTGGTTTTAATATAAGGAGATGGACCAACAATCAAACCTTAATTAAAAAGAGTGCAGCAATTGTTATTATAGAAATAATTTTTATTCAATAAAAATTAATAGTAAACAAGTTCTCACCATAAAAAAAGTTAAAAATATTTAATTTTTCAAGTTCAATGAGTTAACAATAGTGGGCAATGTTTTGTTTTATACCCTCCAGCTTTTTATAAATCTCAAAATGTAGGAATATTTCAAATCTGTAAAATAAAATTATAAATTAAATAAGAATAGAATATATTACACATGATATATTTACAAAAAATTTCTTCTAGCTATCGTGTTTTTAGTATTTATATACAATGATTAAAAAACTCAACTGATTTGACCGATTCAACTGTAAAAATTTTAAATTATCTAACTTTTCGATTTGATTTACTATAATAACTCTTATTGTTAAAAATCAATTAATTTATTAATTAATTAGTCAATTTTCATTAATTAATAAATTCTTATGAACCAAAATAAATCAACTAATTTATATTTAATAATCTCTTTTTTAATTAAACTACAAATTTTTGGATAGGTATGGACAATCTCTTTTAATCAATTTTAAATTTTTTAATTTTATTAAATATTTAGCTAATTTTATGATAGTTTAATATTTATTGAATCTTTTAAATATTAAACCTCTCATCTTATGGATATAATTCTCAATCAGGTTTTTAAAACATTGCATTTATAGTTATGTATTGTCATTTACGTGTTTATCAAGTTTTGCATGTTTTGCGTATTTCTTTTTTCCTACTTATGCCAATATCGACCAATATTTTCCAGGAAACCTACGTGTTTTCAATTTTGTTTCGTGTTCTATTAAAAACCCATTTCAAGGTATCCAAAGAACATGAACTTGGACTCTTGATGCGTGTACTCCTGACATCCTGTAATGTGCTTGCTGACCTCCTTCCATAAACTGTAATTGCACGAATGATGGAAGGTCGAAGTGGGGAGAATAATGGTCTGGTCAAAAACTTTCAAGCATCAAGCAAGCATTCCTTTTAAAAAACTCCATTATTGAGAATTTGTTTCACCTCATACTGAACAGAATATGAGCAAGAATGATAGATTTAGTATGAGCAAGAATGACAAATTTAGTATTCTGCCATTGATACTGTAAAGAAAAAGAGGAAACACAATAGCAGAAAGAATTTTCTCTTCATATTATTCACGTGAACAGTGGTTCTTTTGTATATCTATACAAGAAGAAAAATGAAAAAAAATAATGAAAATATTTACAACTCACCAAAGAAAGTTCTAGAATCTGTACACAAAACAGAATATAACCAACTTAACATCTATGTGAGAATAAGAATAAAAAACTGATGATCTGAAAACTTTTATATTTCAACATCCCCTCCTCAAGTTAAGGCCTGATAGCAATTGCAAAGGCCTAACTTGGATACTAGCTTTATAAACAATGAAGCGTTGAGAACGTTTGTGAATGAATCTGGTAATTGTTGAGATGAAGAAATTTTTCTCGTTGAAATAAAGCCCAACTTGAATTGTTCCCTTACAATGTGACAATCAATGTCCAAGTGTTTGGTTCTTTCGTGGAAAACTGGATTGGCTGTTATATATAATGCAGCCTGATTATCACACTGAAGGGATATAGGAAGTGATTCTGGAATTTGAAAATCTCTCAGAATGTAAAATATCCACTGCAGCTCACCCACTGTTGACGCCATGGATCTATATTCTGTTTCAGCTGAGGATTTCGATACTGTAGTTTGCTTCTTTGTCTTCCAACTACTAAGAGAACTTCTCAAAAATATGCAGTACCCTGTTAGTGATTTTCTGTTGTCTACATAAGATCCCCAATCTACATCACAATAGGCCTCGAGTTTTAGAGATTTGTTTGCTGAAAAATACAGCCTTAAGGAGGGTCTGCTCTTGATGTATCTCAAAACATGCAAAGCGTTTTTTAAATGTAGCTGTCTGGGATCATGTACACACTGACTAAGTTGTTGTGTGCCATGAACCAAATCGGGTTTTGTATATCCCAAATAAAGTAATCTTCCCACCAACTTTCGGTATGAATATGGATCTTCTATCTTTAGACCATCATCAATACTCATCTTATGCCCCTTCATCAATGCTATAGCAGTAGGTTTACTTCCCATCAATCCTGCATCTTGGATTAAATCCAGAGCATATTTCTCTGGTTAATGTAAATGCCATTTTGAGATCTTGTGATCTCTAAACCAAGAAAATATCTTGCATGTTGAAGATCTTTGATGGCAAATTTATCATGCAGAAATGATTTTATTGTTGCAATCTCTTCTTCAGAATTTCCTGTAATCAAAACACCATCTACATACACCAACAAAACTAGAAAATACTGGATTTAGAAAGGATAAAAAGGCAATTATCATGACATGATTGTTTAAAACCATACTCATGCAGTTTCATCGTCATTTCTGTATTCTATTGTCTAGATGCTTGTTTGAGGCCATACAATGATTTCCTTAGTTTACACACTTGAGTTGGTTTAGCTTTATTGTATCCTTCTGGAAACACATAAACACCTCTTCATCGAAATAACCATGTAAAAATGTGTTGTTAATATCAAGTTGGTGAAGACTCCATGACTTTGATGTGGCAATGGCAAAAAAAATTCTGATAGTTACCACCTTAGCCACAGGAGAAAAACTCTCATGAAAATCTACTCCTTCAATTTGATTGTACCCCTTTGCTACCATTCTTGCTTGAATCTGTCAACTTTTCCATTTTCCTTCAGTTTCACTTTGAAGATCCACTTACATCCTATAAGCCTCTTTCCTTCGAGTAGATCAATGATGTCCTACGTTCTGTTCATTTCTAAAGCCTTAATTTCTTCATTCATAGCCTTCAACCATCTTGGATTGTTTTTTGCTTCTTGGTATGACATTGGCTCCTACATTTCAGACAAATTTGCAACAAAACATATATGTGCATCTGATATGTGTTTCCGTATAGTGTATGGATAGGTAAGAGGAGTGTATTTGATGGGTCTACTGATATGTAAGGGTCTTTGGTGGTTTGATAAATCATGCTCAACACTTGACATATAATCATTCATCCAAATTGGAGCCTTTTTAATTCTTGTACTGTATCTAATGGGAGTTGTTTCGGGTATGGATATAGGTGAGGATGAATTGCTAGTTTGCAGCTTATCCTCATCATTTTCAATTTCTGTTGGTGTATGCTCAATAGGACTATCACATATAGCATCCTCCTCTATAAATTCGTTTGTGTTGTTAGATATAATTGGTAATGGAATTTGAGTGTTTGGGGTTGTAATGATATGGTCTTCCTTTGTTGCAAAGGGATAAATATGTTCATGAAAAATGACATCCCTAGAAACAACCAATTTTCTGTTGTCTAGATCATAAAGTTTAAAACCCTTTTTTCCTAGTGAATGCCCCAAGAAAACACTCGTAAAAGCTCTTAGTGAAAACTTGTCTTTGTGAGGTAAAGTGTTGGTTGTAAAGCACAAACATCCGAAGCATTTAAAGTTGTCATAAGGTGGTTTCCTTTTGTGCAAAATTTCATAAGGTGTTTTCCAATGCAGGACAACTGTAGGTAATCGGTTTAGAAGAAAAGTGGCATGCAAAATGGCTTCCCCCCAGAATTTTATTGGAACTTTGGATTGAA
>JAOSBK010000001.1:710444-727951 GCA_027568895.1 Erythroxylum shatona | reverse complement strand
TGAGTACAACGTTTGAAGGATGTCCCAACCTTTGATGCCAAGTAAGAGTACTGACATCAACTACATTATTTATGCAGTAAACATTTGCTCTACTAGGTACTGAATTAAAAAAAATTGCATTATCTATGGATAGCTTCAGGTGTGCATGAACTGGCATCAAGAATATATAGGTTTCCCTTCACCTTGGCCACTCTAAGGACTTTATTAGTCTCCAGGTCCTGAAAAATGCAAAACTTCGGATAAAAACTACAACACAAGAAGTCCCTCTCTACTAGTTTCCTAACTAATAGTAGGTTGTGTTTGAAATCAGGGATGTATAGAACATTTTCCAGTTTGATGTTGTTATGGATAATCACATCACCGTAATAGCTAACTTGTTTGATAGTTCCTTCAGGTAAATGGACAAGGATTTTTTTGGTCAAGGTTTTCTGTGAAGTAAAGGAATGTTTAAATGCACATATATGGTTAGTTACACCAGTGTCCACAATCCATTCATCTTTAAATTTACCAATTGTAGGTGTCTGAACAGAATTACCTGCAAAATCTTCAATCTGTGTAAAATTGACTTGCTCCGCTGGTGCCATTTACTTCCCCTTCAAAATTCTGGCGATTTCTAATTGAAGCATTTCTGTGATTGCTGGTGGGCATTGCATAGCTGAAACTTTCATATTGTCACTGGAGTTATCCTCAAAAGGGGTATTGACCATATTAACTCGTCCCTTTGTAGCAGCTGGTCTATCCTTCCTTAATTGTTTATACCAATATGGATATCCATGGAGCTTGAAGCACGTATCCTTCATATGTCCTCCACCTTTGTAGTATTCACATTTTCTATCATCCTTCTTCTACAATTCCCTTTTCTTATGAGAATTAATTTTATTTACATCAGCTCCAGAATGTGTTCCTTTAATCATCATGGCACTTGTATCAGCATTTTTTGCAAAATTCATTTGTACATTCTTCTGCTTCTCTACTCTCAGTATCATTGAATAAGCTTTCTTGACTAAAGGCATAGGTTCTAGAACCAAGATTTGGTTCCTAACATTGTCATAACTTTCATTTAAACCTATAAGAAATTGAATAAGTTTGGTCTAGGATAATATCCAAAAAGCTTCCAGCAGCATTACAAGTACAATTTCTCATCGCACCACATGAACATTGAGGAATGGGTTGAAGGACATTCAGCTCTTCCCACAATTTTTCATCTTATTGTAATACATGACAACAGAGGAATTACCTTACTCCATGGAAGAGATTTGTATTTGGATTTGGAAGGTTTGAGGGCCATTACTTTCACCAAACTGCTCTTCTATTTCTTGCCAAAGTTTTCTAGCTGAGGTAGAGTAGATAAAGGTTTTAGCTATATCTTTCTGCATTGAGCTGATTATCCACGAGCTGACCATTTCATCCACCCTTCTCCATTTCGAGCGAGTGGGTTCATCCATTAGTTCCACCAAGCGTCCATTAATAAATCCTAGTTTATTCTTGGCTGTTAGAGCTCTTTTCATAAATCTATTCCATGTCAAAAAAGTTGCTTTCATTGAGTAAGACAGTTACGAGAGCCATTCTTGGGTTATCGGATCCTTGCAAAAATAAAGGATCGTCGGAGTTTTGAATAACATTTGTATTTCTATTTGTGGGATCAATAACTTCATCGATGTTAGCCATGAAGAATAGTATGGTAAGTTTTTGAGTTTAAAAATGGTAAGGTTCACAAATTCAAGAGATTGACTCTGATACCATGAACGGAATATGAGCAAGAATGACAGATTTAGCATTCTGCCATTGATACTGTAAAGAAGAAGAGGAAACACAATAGCATAAAGAATTTTCTCGTCATGTTATTCACGTGAACAGTGGTTCTTTTGTATATCTGTAAAATGAGAAAAATGAAAAAAAATAATGAAGATATTTACAGCTCATCAAAGAAACTTCTAGAATCTGTACACAAAACAGAGTATAATCAACTTAAAATCCATGTGAGAATAAGAATCAAAAACTGCTGATCTGAAAACTTTTATATTTCAACACAGATGTTTCATTATTGAGAATTAATTTAGAGTTAGCAGTCCTCCCTAATAATTACAAATCGAATTAATCTAATTGATTTAATTATAAAAATATTAAACTAACTAATCTTTGATTTGGTTTATTTTAATAATTTTTGTTAATAAAAATCAACTGATTTGTTGATTAATCAATTAATTTTTATGAATCAATCTGTTTTCATAAATTAGAATCATTCAATTAATTTGCATCTTACAGTTTCTTTCTTTAATTAAACTTCAAATAGTATCCATTCTTTCATCAAATTGCTCTCATTTCATTGCTTTTAAGTGTTGATATCCATATGAAATCATAATTATCTTAATAATCTTGATACAAAGAAATACAGAAATGATTGAAAGAGAATTATTATTTAATTTTTGAAAAATTGTAATTTGGGTGAAAAAAATAATTTTTCTCCGCTTATTATTAGATGATGAAGGGCTAATATAGCCACTTATGCACAGAGATAGCTAGGAGGAAAATAGAAATGTAACAAACTTCGGCAAAAATAGAAAGGAAAAATAAAAAGGAAGAGGAAAAACGGGAGAAATAGAAGGGCTCCATTAGTGGGTCGAGTCCTATATACATTAGGTATAGTGAGCAAAGAAGACAACATCTGGTGGTCTGGTTGAAGACTGGGCCTGATTCATAAGATCGGATCAAAACCCGTCCTGATCAAGACCCGGATTCGAAAGCCACACAAACCTAAAAAACCTAATCGTGTCTCCAAAACCATCTAAGCTCAAATCTCACAGCATCGTCATTTTCTCCATGTTCTTCTCTGTCATCGATGGCGATAGTTGTGTTGCCTAGTTTATCACCTCACCATAAGCTGGAGGGCATACATTATGGATGGCCAACTTAGATTTGAGAGAAGCAAAAGATGGTGCGGGCAACAGCTTGGTGACAACGTCGATGAGCTGGGCCTGAGAAGAAACGGGGAGGAGATGGACAACCCCAGAAATGATCTTTTCGCAGATGAAATGACAATCTATCTCAATATGCTTCGTCCGCTCATGAAAGATCGAATTTTGAGCGAGGTGGATGGCGGGACGATTTTAGTAGTAGATAGAGGCGGCGCTTGAGTGGAGGAAGCCAAAATTGCCAATAAGATAAAGCAGCCACTGTATTCCATAGACCATGGTGGTTTACGTCTTCGACTTCCATGATATCAAGGAGAAGTCGAGCAATACGCAGAAGGGATTTTTTAAAATTTGGGCAAGCGGCCCAATTGGAGTCGGAGAAGGCCTTTATCTGAAGAGAGGAGTTACGAGGGTAGAAGAGTCCTTGACTTGGAGCACTCTTCAGATATCGAGGGATGCGGTGGCTAGCCTGGACATGGTTAGTGGTTGACTTGTTAAAGAATTGGGAGAGCTGCTGAACCACAAAGAAGATGTCTGGCCTCGTGATGATGAGATACAAAAGCTTGCCTACCAGTCGCCGATACCCAATTACATTAGGGTGAGGCGCACCCGAGGTTGTCAACTGAGTATAAGGTGTCATAGGGGTGGACAGAGGCTTATAGTCGAGAAAGTCAACGTCTTTCTAGATATCTAGGGTGTATTTGCACTAGGAAATGTTGATACCGACAGAGGATCTTACAAGTTCCAATCCAAGGAAGTATTTTGTTGAGCCAAGGCCTTGATGTGAAAGGTATGATCTAAAAAAAAGGGAACACAAGAATTAAGGAGGAGATCGATGAAAGTATTGCTCTAATACTATAAAAAAGAAACTACGAACAAAGAAAGGATTATGGAGAAGATGAATTGAGTAAAGCTGATGCTCTCACACCTCTCTTCACAGTATACATGCGCAAAGTATATACAAGTTTCTGGAGTAATTTTCTCCATGATACAAGGCATAAACATGGTGATCCACCTAAATTGGGATTCAATCCATATCTGGCTAATTATGTACATTAAAGATAAATATATACATTCCTTAATAAATACCATGAAATATTGTGATTTGGGTGAAAAGAAAAAAAAGATATTTTCTCCACTCATTATTGAATGATGAAGAGCTAATATTTATAGCCACTTGTGTACAGAGACAACTAGGAGGAAAACAGAATTGTAACAAACTTCAACAAAAATATAAAGGGAAAACAAAAATGAAGAGGGAAAACAGGAGAAATAGAAAGGCTTTATCAATAGGCCGGGTCCTATCTACATTAGATCCAGTGAGCAAAGAAGACAGCATCTGGTGTTCTGGTGGAAGACTAGCCTGAGTCATAAGACTGGATCAAAACCCGGCTTGATCAAGACCCGAATTTGAAAGCCCACACAAACCTAAAAATACCTAATCGTGCCTCCAGAATCGTCTAAGCTCAAATGTCACCACGTCGTCATTTTCTCCAGCTTCTTCTCTGTCATCGACAGAAATAGTTGCGTTGCCTAGTTCATCAATTTTTCATTGAATTACACTATTATTATTATTCACGTTAATAGGCATTCGTATTTTAATAAAATATTTTATTTTTATTATTTTTACCTTTTTATTTTTATTTATTTACTATATATTTATTTTATGATTGAACTTTTTATTTTATTAATTTAATTTTCGATACAATTTTTAAAATATTAGTTAAAGATAGTTGAATTCTAGTGAGTATATGTGCTCCAAACCAAACTGGTGATGAAAGGACATGGTTGGCTACAAATCCACGACCAACTTACGAATCCCATTGTAGTTTTTAAGAACAAATTCTTTCCTTTTGTGTTGCAGGTCAAAGATGTTTGTTCGAAACCATTTTTGCTATTTCACATAGACAAGAAGTGTTTGTAATGATCATGTTCTGTACTAAAATACAAATCTATCAAAATAGAACCTAAACATTATAGGTTTTGAATAAGTTTGGGGAGATTGCACTAAACCAATTCACGCAAAGTCTATCATGTCTTTGCACCTAAATTGCTTACAGGGATATGTAAGCAGAATCCAGATGAAAGTCTGAAGTGACATCCACTTAACAGACATGTACGACCCAATTTAGTTCAGAACTTCCCGATATGGACATCACAATTTCATTCTAAACAAAGAAATAGATTCTAATTTCATCAGAATTTATAATAAATTTAATAAAAATGAGTATCTTAGACTTAAATTAAATATATGAATAGTCGTGAAGTTTATCCTTGAGATTGAAGAGTTTATTATTGTGTAAATTTATGAAAATCTTACAAGTTTGGAAAGATCATGAATCAAAGTTTAGGCATTGATTAATAGTGTGTGTTTGTTTGTAATATTTTATAATAAATTAAATATTAATAATAAAAAATGAGTATGTTAGACTTAAATTAAATTTATGATAAGTCATGAATTATATCTTTATTTAAGAGTTTAATGTACTTAATTATGTGTTAATATATGAAAATATTACAAGTTTGGAAAGATCATGGATCTAAGTGATTAATACCATTTTAAAAAAAACTATACCGAAAGTTAAATCAGTAAGATAAAAAGTTTAAATTTAAAAGATTTAACTAATATTATATTGTTATAAAACAAATTAAAAATTGAATAGAATTAAAAATTTTGAATTATAATTGAAAGAAACCGTCTTTACCTATAGGAGAATTTGAAGTTTAATTAAAAAAAGAGACTGTTAAATAAAAATTAATTGATTTATTTTAATTAATTTATAAAACTGGCCGATTAATTAATAAATTGATCGATTTTTAACAATAAGAGTTATTAAAATAAATTGAACCAAAAAATTAAAAAAAAGAAACCGAAAAGTCAACATGCTCAAAGTTTTTGGAGTTAAATTGACAAAACCAATTGAATTTTTTAGTCATTGATTATCATAATAAAAGTACATTAATTAAAAGCTTTCTTTTTCTAATAATTCTTAATGGTTAAGGAAATAGCTGGTACTTCTTTGTTCAACAGTTCAATAGCTGGACAACACTTCAGATGAAAAACAAAGAAAAGGATTGGATGCAAATGGCATCTCTTTTCGGGAACATACTTTAGAAATGCATAGAAACACGATAATTCAGGATGCTTGAGGCTTGTTTACATTATTGGAATCTATAATTAGTGAAAACTTGCTATTTATGGTATTTACTTTCTGTTCTTATACATATTTAGGTTGGAATAGCTGAGAGGGTGCGTTCATATTTTACTATTTAACATTTTTAAAAAGGAAAAAAAACTATGAGTCACCATTTTCTTCACCTCATAATTATTATCATTATCGTTAATTAAAGGATTAATTAATTTTAACTCTCTTGTAAACTGATTTTTTGATCTTTATATTTAAAATTTTATTATTTACCTCTTTATGACGACGCTATATTAGAATTTAAGGATTTGAATAATACGCTATTTTAAGTAAAAATAATTTAAGCATGAACGAAATATGAAAAATGTCAAATTATAGGAGTTCTAGGGCATTTAATCCTTAATTAAAAATTTCTTTTATATATATATATATATATATCATAAATTATTTGTTACTGTATAAGAATAAATTAAATAATATTAATCATAATTATTATATAGTATGCTCTTTCACAAAAGGGTATCAAAAATTTTGTATGAAACTCTTTTACAGCTTAGGGAAAATAAAAAATAACTATAAGCCTTCTATGGATAGACTTTAAGTTGCCATTATCAGGTTAACCTAAAGTTTATGGTAAAATTAAATTCCAAAAAAAAGGGGCTTATGGTTAAACTTTTCCTTTCCTTATGATCACAAGCTTAAGCAACATAGATCTATGGATGAACTAACCCATGGGCCTAAATTAAAATGTTTTCAATAGACCGATCAATAAGTTACGCTTAGGCTTAAACTGGCATGAAATCTAACTTTTTTAAATAAAATGACATCCTTTTATTTAAAAAAGTGAAGTCCCGGATAAGTACAAGCTTGCATCAAAATAAGGTCAAATTCAATTAAAAAAATACATTTTACGCATTAAATTTTTTTTAAAAAAAATTGGGAGGCTCCCATGGACATCCCTACATAAATTTGGTAATGTTGTTTTTCTTTTGGAAAATATATATACAAACTTATTGTTATTTTACTCATTTTAAAAATACTTTATTATCCAAATTTATTTATTAAAAAACAATTTTTAATATTAAAAATACTAAAACATAATTTGATTAAAAGGTTATCAGTAGTAACCATCATCATATAGCATGAGGTAGTCCTTCCTAAGCACATCAAATTCTATAAGCAAGCTTAACGGGATCAAAGAGGAGCAAAAATGAGCTAGTAATGTTCATGCAATATTCACCTGGAAAATGCATTCCTACAAGCTTGATTTGTCCTGGTAAGTAGTTCAGCAGAAAAACAAATCCTGAATGCTCATTCATTCAGCAACATATAAGCAATCTAGAGTAATTCAGGAGCTCCAAAATTGAAGAACCAGAGAAGATCATACCAACATTGCAACTATGAAAATCCAACAAGTTCATGATCTACTTGCATAATCCACAAAAGTTAACGATCTCAAATGGGGCATATATAATTATAAATTCACCCTTCAGCTAGAAACTGTCAAAGAGAACAAGTTTCTTATATGTATATTGATTTAGTTGCATCTCAACCTGTGTTCCTCATACCAGCTGCAATCCCATTTATCGTAATAAGCAGGGCATCTCTGAGTTTATTGTTATCATCATCACTTCTCAATCTCTTCAGGATCTCCACCTGCAACATGTTCATAGGATTCAGATATGGCAGCCTGCTCTCGATAAGCCTCCTCAAGCTCCGGTTGTTCTCAGATAGTTTCTCGTGTCCGCTAACTGCTAATACATATTTCTCAGTTGTTAATAGTTCTCTTCTTATTTCAGCACCAAGCTCTCTTCTACTCGGAGACACGAGCACTTCATCGTAGTGCTTCACTATTGGAATGTCTGCCTTACCCAAGACCATCTCTATAAGGTCTATTGTGGATTGGAAGAATGGCCATTCTTTGTACATAGCTTTCAAGTCTTCTGTATGACCCTTCTCACAAACACCCTTCAAACCTGACCCAACTCCAAGCCATGCTGGAAGAACCAATCTTGTTTGTGTCCATGCAAACACCCATGGAATGGCACGAAGATGTCCGATTCCTGTCGAGCTCTTTCTTCTTGTAGGGCGACTTCCAATGTTAAGGAAGCCAAGCTCAGCCTGCGGGGTAGCTTCATTGAAGTAGGCAATAAATTCTGGATTTTCATAGACCGTGCTCCGATAGTTCTGACAGCTGATCTTCGAAATGTCCTCCATTAGATTACGCCATTTTTGTTCTCGAGGTGAAAGCGGGGGACGTAAAGTTGCAAGCAGCACTGCAGTTGTGTATATCTCCAATTGTCTCACAGCTGTCTGGGGCAGCCCAAACTTGGCCTGCACCATTTCACCTTGTTCGGTGGATCTAAGAGTACCCTGTCAGCAGAATTTACATCAGATAACTTGTACAGATTTATAGCTCCTAAACAATAAATCATCTTTTTCCCTTCTCCGAATATAAACCAACTTGCAAACGATCACCATTGGAAGAACAAATTATACTAAATAGTTATAGGTCTCAGAACCTCAACAATGGCAGATTACAAAAATATATCAGTCTGAAGACTGAAAGTTGGCCAGACTGTGATCAGTAAGAGCAGAATGAAAGATCAGGCTGACAAAGAACTAAGCATACTCACCATAACCGAGCCTGGTGGTTGGGACTGAATGGCAAGATATGTGGGGCCACCTCCACGACCAATACTCCCTCCTCTTCCATGGAACAGAGTTACCTTAATACCAAACTCATTGCAGGCAGCAACAACATCTTCTTGGGCTTTGTAGAGTTCCCATGCAGCAGTGAAACGCCCCGCGTCTTTTCCAGAATCAGAATATCCAACCATGACCTATCGTCATAATGATATAAACTTCATAAGCTTCAAAATTTCCTCAGAGCAAACTGAAAGGAGTTTTGAGAAAAGATTCACAAGTACCTCCTGATGCCCATTATGGTTCTTGATAATGTGTTCACGGTACCAATCAATTGACAGTAATTTTCTGATCACTGAACCAGCTCCTCTCAGATCTTTTACAGTTTCAAACAACGGAACTACCCGCAACCTTTTACAGGATAAATACAGATTTGGTCAGAATATTTCGTCGATGGTACTTTTAGACTAGAAACAAGCAAAAATGTTTTCTCCATTTCCAAAGGCATCATTGCAAAAAAGATTGCAGTTAAGGGATTCTCCATTTGGCACTATCAACGTGCTTCTAGTTATTTTTCAACTGTAGAAGAAGAAAAGACAGATCTTATATTCTGCATTAAGTGGCCTACCTTCTGGTTTGACAACCTTCTGATGATAAATTCAATTCATTATGATTCTACTGAGCTACCAGGCAAAAATATTCACAAAAACCTGAACATAGAATTGATATACTCACGATCCACCAGGACATGGTCTCCCTAACTCCCCACTAACAGCAAGTCTGGAATCTTTCTGCAAAAGCTCCACTGCAAGGACATCGCTTGCCTGCCAAAACACATGAATAGAGCCAATAATAACATTTACATATACGAGTTATAGCACTTCATGATATCATAAACTCCTCAAAACTCTCTTGAAGAAGAAAACTTAAAAAAAAACCCACATTTGATGCCATAGAAATCACATAAGCTCCAAGTGAGTCGCTCCCTAGCTCAGCAGCAACATGAAAGGTGTCTAAGACTTCCTTGACATCCAGTGGTACCTGCAAAGACCCAGTAAGGAACAGCATCATACTTAGAGAAGCAGAAAGAAAGATACTATCAAAAACCAAGGGTTTATTCCACATTATGTCAACAGCCACGGTGACGTCTCCTAGTTAGGAAGGAAAAAATTAAAATCCAAAGAATATTGCAGAGGTTATGACATATTTAAACAAAGAACTTCCATTTTTTAAAGCATAATGTTAAATGTATCATGCTCATATTGCCACAACTTGTTCACAGATGCTGTTTAAATACATGCCTCAATGGAAACAGGAATCAGTGGTCTCTTTCCTTTCAGTTCTTTTGTCAGAAATTCCAGTTTCTTTTCTTCATCCCACTCACTGTATGCTCCCATATCCAAATATTTGGTAATTGCATCAAGTGCTTCAGAATGTCTGGCAGATTCCTGTTTCATCACAAAATATTATATTAAAGCAGGCACCTTAAGTACATGGATTTGGCTAACAGTCAGAAACAGGCTCACCTGACGCAAATCTAGCTTCATCAATACCATTCCAAATGTAGCAACTCTTCTTATCAGATCAACTAATCGACCATCAGCTAGGACTCCAGCTCCACATGATTGCTGTAAAATTCATCAATGAAAATAAATGAAAGTAAATCCTCCAATTACTCCACATTGTTAGTGTACAATGATCATTTTCGGTGGACACACTGGCATGAGAATACTCTTACCAGGGATTCATAGCATAGAAGCAGGGGTTCCAGTAACTGATCGGCAGTTTCATAATAGTCCCAAGGATCATAGTCACAAGGAAGATCCTCAAGGAGAAGTTCCAACCGTCTTCTTGTCTTAATAAGCTGAAATATTTAGAATACCATGTACAAGCATTCATTATTGTTTGTCTAACAGAGGCAACGAGTTGATTGATCCAAGAAAACCCTTGACAGTGTCACCATAAGATTTATGATTATTGAAAGGAAGTTGATCACAAAACCCTATAACACTTGATGTGGAATTCACCTTCAATGAGTGGTATTAGTATCACCCTTTCAGGAATTATAGGATGATGTGATCCTTTAAGCATATTTAACAAAAGATTTTGATCAAAAGACAAAAAAAGAAAGATTACTTTTTCAGTAACTCTCTCACTTCTATTTTCTCTAATCACGATTATCCTGAGGACATATCAGCACAAAATAATTGGATTGTTGGATAAAGAAATGTACCTTAATTGGATCTATATAAATGGATAAGAAATTAATGAGTTTGTATTGAAATTCTAATAAATAAATTCAATTCATGGTAACACTGTAGTCTACACATCTATATTGCATCAAACCTACCCTGTTGATAATTCATTGACTTTTAACCTCTTGTTGGCTAATAGCATTATGCCGAAAGAAAAGTTTTCTTGTATTGTAAATCCACCGTCCATCTTGATGTGTACCTATCTTAATATTAATGGAAAACATCTATGCTTTCCGGTGGTAAACTCAGTTCCTATTATTAAAGGAATTTACCATTGTTGCCTTAACACCGCATTAATGAAATGGAAGTCTCTACATTCCAAAAGGGGTAACACCTATGAGTCAGGAAAAGTGAGTGAAAGGTTTCAACTGACCAAAGCTATTAAAAACATTTAAAATAAGAACTAGCACGATGCTTTATCAAGCCTGTGTAAATTATTATCAGCTCTACCATCTACTAGATTCACCATTTACAACTTCATGGTAAGTGTATACTGTTGACAACTCATAATGAGGTCTAAAGAGAAACAATACCTTATCTTTCACATTTCCAAGGAATACTCGGTAGGGAGCAATTCCAGGAAGTTGAGGCAAACTTGGCTCTAGAAGCTTCTGGAAGCTGTTACGCCCTATCTTGGATTCTGCAAAGAGTTTCCTCTGAGCAACAAGTTGACTGGAGTTGAACGAAGACGTTCGTGGAGCCCCAGTAGATGGAGAATCATTAGGACTAGAAACATTTCCATTTGAAGGTGATTTATGTAAACCATGACTGCAATCCTTAGCCGAATTTTCTGAATTTGAAGAAACCTGAGGATCCAATAATATGTACATAAAGAAAAAGAAGGTAGGAAGTTAAGTACATCCAATATCAACAAGATTACTTAATTAGCTACAAGACAACAATTTCAAGAACTTCATTCACCTGACGATTTGAAGGCATGTAATTAGTCCGTGGAAGCTCCAGTTTGGGATACTGAGATGCTCCATCACCACATTCTATATGAAGAGATACATTAAAAGAAATCAATATAGCCAATATAGCCTGTAAAAATATTATTTGTTCAAAAACGAAATAACTGACTAAAGTTTATGATTATTAAGACTAGGATTAGGGTCTGTCTAGATGAATTCGGGGTCTGTCTAGATGAATTCGGACTTGGACTAAATTTCCCTACTCAATGAATTGGACCAGGACTTCCATAGTTCAAAATTTTCATGATTTTTCTATAACAAAATGCAACATGCATTTAATGTTATAGTGTCTAGAATACTTGTACAAAATTTTAATTAAAATAGTAGGTTCCCTCACCACTGCAGGCAGGGAAATCAGCTCTAGCAGGAAGCTGTGTAGGAAGGGATGAAACTGGTTGTCCATGAAACTTGATTTGATTTCTGCTAACAGGTTGAGTCCAACTCTCATGCCGATCATCTGAAGAATTCTCTGTAAAGTATTCGACTCACAGTCAGATTATATAAGCATAAGAGAAGTCCTGAAAGTGTAGCAACATGAGCTTCAGCTGACACAAAATCGATTTACATGAAAAATAAATTTCACGTTCATGAGACATGTGCATGGATCATCACATCAAGATACATGTCTTAGTACAGAAAGTGAAGGTATAAATATAACAAATTTATTTTTCCATACTGACTGAACTTAATAGACTCAGAACTTTATATATCTGTGCAGGCAGTTTCTTATTGATTGTTCAAGAAGATTTTTCTAAAAATTGCTTTTTTTTTAGAGCACCAGACATATTTAACCTGCTTCTAGAATATCACGAGCCGCTCTTAATAGCTTATCACTGCAGTGACTCATGGATAGTTCGAATCTAAGGCTGTCAACTTCCCGTATGTAAAGATCAATAGCCATCCACCTAGACAAAAGTGACACATCTCTGGTAACCTGAAACAGAAAAACAGAAACCACTTGTTGAAATATGTCCATGATAGTAGTAATACAGTGTGGAAGTAAAACAAGTTGTAGTGAATTACACTGCCTTCATAGTTTTGAAAAGAATTACCTGAAAAGAATATAATATTTTAATAACAGATTCATTTGAGACATGAGGAAAGCAAATATGATTATTCACTTTCAACGGTGTGAACCTGTTCTAATTGTGGGATTTCTACATTGTACTGGGAGGCCTCAATATTAATTGTTAGACTTTTATAAGCAGGCAACTATGTCTGCTTGAAAGGGAAAGTATGATGTTGAATTTAAAGCTTATCATTAGGCACTTGATTGTTCACCATCTCTTCAATAAGGTGGTGAAGTCTTTGGTCTTCAAATGGAATAAAGGCATCAATTGAAGTGTGCTTTGAAATAATGTTTTTAAACATCATGCTACGTTCACCATTTAGCAGCAGTTCCATACTCGTGGGATTCACTCACCATAAGTTAGTTAAGAAACTGATTCACATCACGGGTGTCTTCAAACATGAAATATTTTCTGATGATAACATACCGATTCTTGATGAAATTAACCTTCAAGTAATCAGGAGGACAATTCAACTCAAAAGAAACATTGTGTATGGAATCCTCACCTTTGCTGTAACATTTGGATTTCCATCTCTATCACCTCCCATCCAAGATCCAAACTTTATTGGAGTGCAAGTTAATGGGAGAGCCTTTCCAGTATGCTAAGGTTAGAAAGCACAAATGCTTTAGTCCAAATCATAAATGAGAGTAAGTCAACAATTCCATTACATGCCTTCTAAGTTCTACAAATAAGAAAGAAGAAATGATTGGTAAACCTTCTTTAGGGTGTTGCTAAGACGGCGTAAATAATGAGGTACAGCTTTCCATAGGGACTGCTCCACAATGTTCAAGCCTGAATTGAGCATTAAATACCATCAGCTATCTACAGTCAAGCTGCAATTCTCATAAATAACCTCTCTGCTGCAATGAAGTTATAACTCTCAAAAAGTACCGAACATGTCGATGAAAACACATTAGAATTTTGAAGAATACCTGCCCTAGCTTCATCTACTGGCGTTGGTTTTTGCCGCCTCAGCTCATCAGTCTGCCATATTGAAGTAATCTCTCTTACCTATAAAAACAAGAAAAAAATAATATAAAATTCAAGGGAGCGTTGCTTTTTACTGGACATACATCCAAATTTCCAGGTCTGTTAGAAAGGACCATGGATTTGTTGCTGTTCCAAACATACCAAATCTTCAATCAACATCTCTCGATCTTCATGAGTAAGATCAGGTCGGTCATTGTATTCTAGAAGATGCTGCACATTGCATAAAATTTGTGCTTCAGATTTATCATACACCCATGTAACTTAGGTGATCAATTTCAAAACATCAATAGAACTCACAGCAGCTGGCAAAAACTTACAGCAATCCTAATGTGCTTATATTGCAAGGTACGACGATTAATTTGAGTAGGATGTGCAGTAAGAACAATTTCAACCTCCTGCAATAACAAAGATTTGATAAGTAAAAGAACAGACAAGGCCTTGAAAAAAAGTCACATTCACAACTTGCTCCTAGATCAATTTTCTTCCAAGACTTCATGGAAAAAGATTTGAGTAATTAAAAACTTGTTTTGCTATTTTGGACAATTTAAGGTATTATTTTAGCACATTAAGAATATAAGTTGAATTATAGAAATTGTTAGTTGCTTCGCACAATTTCTACACAGCTAACCAACCAATCCCTGAGAAGAGTACAATAGAGAACATACCTGCTTGCAGACAGTGTTATAAAGCTCCTCAGCAGATACACCACTTTGCACCAGCTGATTAAATATGTCATCACAAGACTTCGATATATGTGCCCCACTTCGTGTTTTACGAACCCTGCCAAAAACAATATCGACAAAATACGACCAAAATCCCACCCTCATCAGTAATTATCATCAACCAACTTCCTAACCTTTTATTACATGTATAAGAAGAAAACCAACAAATGCAAACTTTCTGCATGATTTTAGTTATCCTGCCTTATAACACCATATAGAAACCAAAAGATTCTTTATGAAAAATAATGCATTAATATATTTCCTAGCTAAAATACTTAATTTGAGACTATATGAGAGTAGTCACTGCATTATGCAATAGAACTAATAACCTAATCATGCTAACTAATAAGAAGAGGTGCTCATAAACAAGAACCTATGATAAGTCTCAGCAATTCCCATCAAATTGAGATAATGGCCAAATGCTCGAGCAATGGTGAAGGCTTCCTCTAGTGTCATAGTCGATATCTCCAATGCCAGTTTCTTCTCCAGGATTTCAGCTGCATCCTCGATCCCCGCCAATCTCATATTGCAAGCACTCTATAATACAATGGAAAAGCATTTACCATGTTTATTGTGCAGATATCATCATAATGTTCACGATCATTTTGGATTACATAATAAATACAGAACGCTTGAAAAGCACACTAAGCAAGACTCACTGTCATCAATCATTTACCATAATTCCTATTATCTAGTTGGCCATACTGATTCTTCTTTTTCTACAATCAACATAAAAAGACATCAACAAGGTAAAAACTAGAGATTTCAAAGAAAAGGTGCGATCTTCACAGGAGGAGGAATGATCTAAGGAAAAAAAAGACAAGAGAACTTTGTTAAGATGTTTTAGTTTCATATTTTACATAAAAGCGTCACAAAACTTAAGAAAGGTATCATATTTTCGATTTTCTCTGTTTCCTGAGCAACCCAACAGAACCATGCAAAGAGCAATATGACAAAACACAAAACTTGCAAAAACCAAGAACCATTTTCAGAAAAGAAAAAAAACGCTCACAAACATCTAACAATCTCAAACCACCGCCACAGCACTGACTAAAAACAAGAAGTCCAACACGAAAATTGAAGTGGGAAAGGGAAAAAGGAGCAAACTTGAGCGAGGATTCTGTTCCTTTCAAGCTTCTCCATGAATCGGCCACCAACTTCTCTCTGCAACACATCGTTTAACAGATTCCCAAGCAGTTTACAATCATCATCAAAGCTCTGGAAAGAGATCTCCTCAGCTATATCGTCAGTCGTGTCCGTCATTGTACGAACCACAAACAAAACAGAGCAAAACCCACTAAATAGCAACAATCACTCCACCTATTCACACACACACACACAATACTCCAACTACATGCACAGAGGAGGTGAAATGAAAAAGCAAGAAGATGAAGGGAGGAGTGTCTCTTTTGTTTTGTTTTGTTTTGTACGGACATTTGTATGTTAACCTGGGACCCAGTGCACTGATTTTTCTAAAACCAGCAACAGAAAGACACGTGGCGAAAGGAGAGTGAGTCACGGTCAGGTGAAAGTCGTTTCTGTGATTCTCGGATCTCTTCGAGGATTGTTTCAATTTTCTCCGGAAAATTTTGCCTTTTTCTCATTTCTTACTATTTCTATTTTTGGGATTGTTTAAATTATTTTAAACTTTATTAATTGTAATGTTTCACAAAATAAAAAATTTTAAATAGATTATTTTTTCAGTTCAATTTTAATTTTTAAATCTAAGTTAATTTAATTTAATAATTTTAAAAATATTCAATTTATTAATTATTAACTAATTTTTGTAACATAATTAGTTTTTATAAAAATCAATTAAATTTTATTTAATAATATGTTTATTAAAATTTAAATTTTTCAATAATTATGATCTTTTTCAATCATTTTTAAAATTTTTAAATTGTATTTAATATTTAATCAGTTTTATGATGATTTAATACTGATTAAACTTATGGTATGTTTTTTAAAAATATTGATTAATTATACAATTTTTATTATGGTCTTGATTTATTATTATCATATAGTTAAGAATGTCAAATTTGACCCTGACCAACCTGTGGCCTAATCGAAAAATAAAAACAGCGTCATTTTTTTAATATTTTAATATTAAGAATGAGCCTAGTCACAAGCTAGTCAGCTCGTGGTCGGGCTAAGCCGGCCTAAGAGCGGCCCGTACCCGACCTGATACATTGACATCTTTACATATAATTAATATTAATTGGGTGTTTATTTGAGAGTAATAGTTATTACATTCTTCATCTATTCTTGATAAACATGTTGTTACTTTGTTTGAATGGAAAAATTATAAGGAATAAATAATCCTAAGATTTAGCTATTCTTGAATTTGTATAATATCTGAAGACACCCCCTCCCCTATCTTTAGCTATTCCTGGAATGGTAGTAGTGAACAACAACAACAATAACAACAACAACAACAATAATAATAATATAAATTTTTAATAATAATAATAATAATAATAACAAAATTTATTATTATTATTATTAAATTAACAATAACAATAATAAGAAAAATAATAATAATAAGAATTATTATTATTATTATTATCATTATTATTATTATTATTATTAAATTATAATTATAATAATAATAAGATGAAGAAAATTTAATAATAATAAGACTAAGAATGCAGTTAGAAGGACTTCAATATATATTTTTATTTTTTTGTTAGTTATTCTTTTGTCATTCCAAATTTATGTTTTTAAACTGAGGATTGGCATACATCATCATTTGAAAATTTTAGGAATAAACTAAACTAATTTATATACTAATTTAT
>JAOSBK010000001.1:664878-693319 GCA_027568895.1 Erythroxylum shatona | reverse complement strand
ATTGTTATATTATAATTATAATTTTATAATAATAGAAATTATGTCTTAAAAATATATACTCATTTATTAAAGATAATAATAAAACTTAATTGTGTTGAATTATTAAATTTTTTAAAAAATTAAAACTTAAAATGTTGATTTAAAAACTTAATAATTAAATTTTGCAGTAGGCAAAAATTCAAAAATTTTGAATAAAAAGATTAAATTAAAAATTATTTAAAACAGAAAACAAGTTTGAATATTCCCAAATTTGTAAGGGACCTTAAAGTTTGTTTTAGATACGGTAAATGAACAATATTAATTTTATCATTAATAATATTGAAATAAAATATTAAAATATAATTCTTTTATAAATTATGGTACATAGTATTACCAACAAAAATAAAGATATATTTAACGAATTATTAAAAAGTCATAATATTTTAAATAATCTAACTATTAAATATGTTGGAAAAAAAGAGAGCAAGAAAGTGAATCAAAATCTTGAGTTTTGAGATATGACAATGAATGATGTTTTAATAATAGGACTGAAAATTAGACCAGTAAGGTCAGAATTTTAAAATTTAGAAGGTTCAATTAGTATTAAACTATCGTAAATTTAGTTAATAATTCAATAAAACTAAAGAATTTGAAAAATAATTTAAAAAGACTATTCATAGTTATTGAAGAATTTAAAATTTAATTGAAAATCTACTAGATAAAAATAACCGGTTTATTTTTGTTTATAAAAACTAATTAGTTTACAAAAACTGATCGATCATTTAGTAAGGTGATCAGTTTTTAACGATAAAGATTATTAAATTAAATAAAACAAGAAAGTCAATTGATTAATATTTGTAGCTGTGTATTCTTAGTGAATGGGTAAGTGAGTAAATACTACATGATCTATCCATCATCTTCGGCAGCTGCGTTTGTGAAAAATATGCAGTCGATTGACTATTGATTGCAGCTGCGTTTTCTTGATGCTTGGGTGAACAATTACGTGATTTATTCATCTCTAATTGCAACTGAGTTTTATGAACTTTGATGATCAATTACATGTTCAATTGATGATTTGTGTGGCTATGTTTTTGAAGATTTGGTGTTAGTTTTGATTGACGATTTTTAGGCTGCTGATTAGATTAATGATCTGAGACTGTTGATTTGATTGACAATTTGGAGTTGCTGGTTTTTGTAGTTCTTTTCGTGAGTGATTATAACATATACAACAGTTCATCGATTGATTTTTGTAGTTGTGTTTTTGGGATATTTCAGTGATGAAACACATGTTCATTTGATGATCTTATGGGATTTTTCAGTGATTATTTCGAAGGTTCACAATAGAATTTTTGTTGGACAACTCTTCATGTTTTCGGATTGTTGCAAAAATTTTTTGTTGAGATAAGCACGAGGTGGTCGTATTATTGAGAGTGAAATACTTTCACTGGGTGTGAGAACGAGTAGATAATATCAAAGGATAAGTGGTGTCGGCTCAGTAAAGTCTTGTATAAAACTATTGTACTTCAGTGAAAGTGATTAAGCTGAGTGAGAACCTTGCAGACGTAGGCTGCGTGTGCAGAACTATGTTATCAAATTTTGGTTATTGATTTATGTAACATCCCATTATCCTATGTTAGGGGTTAGGACCCTAGAATAGTGTATATATGAGTTTAGTGAGAATTTAGAATGTGTATTTCATGTTTATGCATAATTTGGCGTATACATACACTTGAATATTGAATTTTTGCACATTAAAATGATTGTACATGCATTCATTGACATTTTCTAGATATAATTGATTTTATAAATGTGAATTTATTGAGAATTGTGATTTATTTGTATTAAAAATTGATGTGGAGATTATACTTACTAATTTAGAATTTATTGGTGAAATTTAAGAAATGTTTGAAATTTTGGGTAGTTTTGGACTAGAAAAATGCAAAGTGGCAAGACAATTGATAAATAGTAGTAGAAATTATTGTCAAATGGCAATGAAATTTTTGATAAATGACCTTGTGATTTATTGACAAGTGTTATCGAAAATTGAGAGATAATTGGAGTAGGAATTAGAATTGATTGGACTAGTTAAATAAGAGAACCTAGGTTAAAGCTTTAGAAATTGGACAAGTGGCAAGTGACAAGTGTCACTTGCCAAGCCAAGCATTAAACCCACGTAACTTTTGAAAGACCATCTTTTAGTTGGTCTTTCATTTGACTTCTTTGGCCAAATGTTCTCACCTCTTTCCTCCTTTTCATTTTCTCATCCATGACACTTATTTCTCACCCTCTCAACGTGCTCTTCATCTTGTCACAAGAAAAACCTAATCATCCTTCATAAATGAAGATGATCTTGGGATGTTTGGGAGTTAGGGTTACGTGATCTTCAATTTTGGAGCCAAAACAAATAAGTGTATTCTTATTAATCTTCGTGGTTTTGCTAAATGAAACATATATAATGATAATTTAGTGTTTAATGATCATGGTAGAGGAGTTGAGATATGTGTAACATTTATGTCGCAATAAATAGATGTATGTATGTTTTAATGTATTAATGGTATTTATGAGTTGTTTTAAGGGAAGATTGAGAGACTAAATGGTGATGAAGAGTGTGTTAGACAATGTTAGCTATAACATTTTCCACTAATTAAGCTTCTATATTTTAGCCATAACTTAATCTGTAGATTTTCAAATGAAATGATTTTTTATTTAGATTAAACTAGAGACATACAGCTATAATTTTTAAGAGGAAATTAAATTTGAATTATGTTCTTAAGGGTCTTCAAATTTAGCTTGAAGTTCAATTTTGGTTTAGGCTGCAGCATTGCCCATGACAGAAATCATATCCTATGATTATCGAATAGACCGTATTGATGTAGGTCGAATCAGATAAAGTTGTCTACACAAAAGTTGTAGCTTATTCACTTAGCTTTCAATTGGTATAAATTTTGTAATTTTTGAATATTTTAATTGAGAGATATGAGTTGTACAACTTTGAGTATTTGATCATGCACTAGCCAAAATTTCGAACATATTCAATCCGAAGTATTTTGAGTATAACTTTTGGAATACTGAACCAAATTGTATGATCTTGGTGTCATTAGAAACTTAAGACATAGGAGAACAATTTTCTATAAGTAAGTGTGGCCAAGTCACTCCATTTTTCTAGTCAGAATAATCATGCAAAGGAGACTTGAAAGTTTGTTTTTAGAAAAATCTAGAATGATCAAATGAGTTATGAAATTATATTCAAATTGTTTTATGGAGGTGCAAACCCTAAGTACAAATTATACTTATGTGAGTGTTGATATATGAATGATTATGTGATGAGAATAATGGAAAGATACCAGGGATTGTCATTAAACATGCATTATACATAATCCATATGTATACATATGTATATAAATGAGTACGTGATAATTGTGCAAATTTGTGATATGTGTAAATATTTATTACATGATAAAAATGAGCATTTGGAACGTCAACATCTAGATATTGCCGGGATTTCGAGGCAATAGCTTCTTGAGCGATCTATGAGTAACCTAGACGATCTCAATAATATCTGTCTATTATATATTATGTTTTGAATATGGATTGTTTGTGTTGATTCTGAATAATGAAGGTCCGATGAAAAATGTGATTGGGATTGTGATATTAGAAGTACTCCTTGAATGTAAATTTGGATTGATTATGTGTTTACTCAACATGATTGTTGAATGCTAGACCAAGGTCCGATGATAATTGTGATTTAAATTGTGAATTATGTTTTGAATGTGGATTGTTTGTATTGATTTTCTAATTTATGAATGTGATATTGAAGTGTTCTTTGAATGTGAATTTGGTAAAAATAAATGTTTCTCAACAAGTTAGTTGAATGCCGGATTAACGTCCAATGATAAATGAAAATGGGACTATGGATATGTTTAAATGGGATTGCAAATGAGAATGTTTGAAACAATGAATAATTGAATATGGATGTGATGTGTATCATACACGAATGCATGATCAGATAATGATAATAGTGATATGAGTAGCTATTAAATATGACCTTAAAGCTCTGAAATGTGGTATAGAGCCAAAGGCTCAATATGAAAAATGAGCCTTGTGGGTAAGGGACAATATCAATGAACCCGATATCTAAAATAGATACATGACAGTTTAGATATTCAGTCGCAACAACGTAATAATTAAAAGTGGGTCGCACGAGCATTGCATATACACTTATTAAGTGTGATTGATTGATTAAATTATAATGTGGACATGTATTTATATGAAAATGGGTATGTGAAGTAAATGATATGTGGTGCAATTTGCTAAATGAAAAGATATGAAATTATCTCCTTATATGATTTGTTATGTGGTATGAATTGGGTGAGCCATCGATGATGGTTATATCACTGAGTTTGCAAAATTCATCAAAATTACAACATTGATTTTTTATGTCCGAGAGAGGATACCAATAAAAGGGAGACGTTACAAGAAGATTAATTCTTGTACTGTTGTGAGGAAAAGATTCAAAGGTCGTTCAGTTGAGAATGAAGGATTAGATAGAAGTTTTTTTAAATTCCTCATGTAATGTATTTAGTTTAATACTGTATATATCTGGATGGTTATAAAGCTACAATGTAAGTTTAGTTTTTATGAAATGAATGAGGAATGTGGTTTGGTTTTAAAATTTGGTGACTTTTATGTATAATAGATGATGTCATGATTAAGTTGGATACGTGTTTGCTCTAATATGCTATTATTATAGGTTATGCACCGGAATGTCTACAGGGTATTCCAGTATTTAATATATGGTAGTGGAGTATTACAATTTATTTGCTACACATTTAATTTTTCTGCTTGCATTTTTATATATGAAAAAATGGACAATCGTTAACACAATTGCTTTGTATTAAGTAATTGACATAAACAATTCAAACCAACTTTGGCAGAGCATATGTATTGCGAAACTACATCTTTCATGATTTTCAATTGCCTTTTGTCATTTTGTTTGTGTAACTTAATGTTTCTCTTAATAAATTAACTATGGTTCATCTAATGTGTGATTTTTAACTTTTTAATAAGTAGCAACATTAACAAAAGCTAACATATTTTCAAATACTAAAAGTCTTGATTGAAAATTTCTTGAACTCTTAATAATAGAAATATGTCTTATAAAAATATATACTAATGTTTTGAAGATAATGAGAAAATTTTTGTTGAACTATTAATTTTTTAAAAATTAAAACTTAAAATTTTGATTTAAAATTTTACACAAATGTTGATAATAATTAAATTTTTAGTAGGAAAAATTCCAATAATTTGATGAAAATATTAAATTATTAAAAATAGAAAACAAGTTCGAATATTGCCAAAATTGTAAGTTTGTTTCAAATACAATAATTGAACAGTAATAATATTACAATAAATATACAAATATATTTCTTTTATAAATTATGAAACATAGTACTACCAACAAAAATAAAGATATATTTAATAAATTATTAAAAACTCAAAATATTTTAAATAATCTAAACTATTAAATATGTTGGAAAAAAGAGCAAGAAAGTGAATCAGAATCTTGAGTTTTGAATAGGACAACTAACATTGTTTTAAAACTGTTCTAAAAATTAAATTAGTAAAATTAGAAGTTTAATTTTTAAAAGGTTCGATCAGTATTAAATCATCACAAAATTAGTTAAAATTGAATAATATTCAAAAATTCAAAAAAGGATTGAAGAAGAATATCCTATCTATAAAAAATAAAGTTTAATTAAAAAAGATAATGTAAAATGAAAACAATTGGTTTTTCTATTTATAAAAATTATTTAATTTACGAAAACTGACCGATTAGTTAATAAATTGATCAGTTTTTAACAACAAATATTATTAAACTAAATTGAACAGGAAAGTTAAAAATTGACCTGTGTTACTGGGACCTGGGTCCGGTCCGAGGCCAACAAGGCCAGAGAAAACTCGAGCCTGACTTGGTTCAATCTAATTTTTTAAAAAATTAAAAACACAAAAATAATGTCGTTTTCAACAAAATAACATCGTTTGTTTATAAGGGTCATCTTAGGGTAAAGTCGAGTTCAGCCTGAGGTTCAATTTTTTAAAAAAATCGGACCCTAGGCTCAACTTAAGGCCTTATCAAACTGGGCTAGACCTATTAACTTTGGAGTAATCTAAAACTCAATTGCTACCTTTTAACTCAAAGTTTTTACTGTAGAATTAACTTGACTCGGCATTTAAAACATTTCAATAAGCAAGATACTCTAGAATATTTGTTTCTCACAAGCTTCAAGGATTGTGCACTTCAACATTGCAGATTTTGAACTTATCTTGTTTGTTTTGGGAACAATTTCAAAACCGAAGCTTTGTATTGGAATCAATTACACATAAAGTTTTGAATTACAAGAAGAAGCTTTGATTCTTAGATTCAAGAAAATATACTCTTATCCCCAAAAGAAAAAAAACTCATTAATTTAATATACAAAGAATCTGTTTTTTAAATATATTTTGAAACAATGCATAAATTAAATAATAATAATAATAATAATAATAATAATAATAATAATAATAATAATAATAATATATTTCATTTTTCTTTTTCTTTTTTTATTAGGTTTTGGGCTCATAGCAATGTCCATACTTTATAAAACAGAGCTTTAACCCATACAAGCCTGAAATTGGTCCACAGGCGATATGGACCAATTTCAGGCCATTACAATATCAAAACTGGGGAAAGGCGGCAAGAGAAAGCGGTGGTATGCAATTTATTCAAGCAAATTAATAAGAATGATTAAAAAATCTAATTATCTCACTGTTTCGACCTGTTTAATTATAAAATTTTTAAATTAACTAAAAGTTTAATTCAATTTTTAACTTTTTGTTTCGATTTATTTTAATTACTCTTGTTGTTAAATATCGATTAGTTTATTTATTAATTGGTTAATTTTTATAAATTAATAAGTTCTTATAGCATAAAATAAATAAATAAATTTTTATTCAAAAATTTCTTTTTTTAATTAAACTCTAAATTCTTCAATAGATGAGAATAATCTTTTTTCAATAATATTTTAAGATATTTAATTGTACTACAGTTTAATTCTAGTTAAATATTTTAAACATTAAATCTTTTGCCTTATCGATTTAATTTCTAGTTGATTTTTTAAAACATCGGCTTTAAACATAAACCCAAAACTTTGTATATCTTCTCAAAATAATAATAAAATAACTTCCAAATTCATCCATAGATATATTTCTGAAAATAAAAACAATATATATATGAATTAAAATATTTTTATTAATTAAAACATGAATTCAATTGAATATAATTGATTTAATAAATTGGAACGTAAACTAAAAGAATGGTAATTAACAAAAGTTATATTCCTAATTATATTACAAACAATGTGTTGAGCTTTACTTGAAATCAATCAATCACACTTCTTAATGTACTTATTATCTTAAAAATTTATTCAATTAGGTAATATTTTCTTCAAAAAAACTATTAAATTAAAATTTTCTTTTTATCCCTCGCAAAATCTCATCCTACTTTATACAATTTGAAAATTACTAATTTTTTATGCCAACCTTAGAAAGGGGGAAAAAAAAAGAGTCCGATTAAGTTCAAACTCTAACAAAAAATTAATGGTCAAGTTTGAGCTCGTCTTAAAATCTGATCAAATTGGAGATAACTCGAAGGTCAATCGAGTCTGCTCTTAATTTATTTTTTAATTTAAAAATTGAAAAAATATTATTTTACTAAAAATGACAATTTTTTAAAACAATTCGGGTCGAGTATCAAACTTGCTCCAAAGTGACAAGATTATGCTTGTTTAACAAACAATCCCTCTTTCTAACAGCTAAAATAGCCATTATTTTGTGTAATCAGGAACTAATTAAGTATGTATAAACACAACACTGCAGAACAAAACTTATGTTTGAAGTTAAAGTTCCACCTTTTGTTAGCTCAAGAAAACATGGAAGCAGCATTCCTCATATTTTTCAGCACAAGGAACATGAAAATCGCAGACAAACTTGGCGCATACTTTGGCTTTTGTTCCCTGGAATTCATGATATCATGATATTGTCAACTCTCCTGATAGGTTCTATATACATTTATGTTACACCGACACCCACGAGGGGCAACAACAGCCTTTTGGGAATAGTTTTGTTTTTATATTTTCTACCTGTTGAACATAATTAGGAAATGCCAGTCATTGGCAGCTGTTTCTTCTTTCTCCAAGAATTAGTTGGATTCCGGAGTCTAGATTCTATTTCTTCTTCTTCTTCTTCTTCACCGATCTTGTAAATGCTGGCCATGTCTTAGGAACTTAAAAAGTCATAAGAAGCCAGCACGAGTGTATGATAAATTCCACTCAAATCTTCTTCAGAATCTATCAAAAGTCTCAATTATTTCTGGAATCTGGCATATATATGTATATATTAGTAGGGCAAAAGAGAAAAGACATAAATAATCTTCTCCTGGAAGACTCTAATCGTTAAGGTTTTTGTGAAAAAAAAACTCCTTTTAGTTCTCTATTTTTCAGAAAACTCGGGTTAAGATTTGGTGAAACGTCGCTAAATGTTTTAATTTGGGCGACGAATCGTGCTTTCAGTAACGATTAAGAATTCGATGCAAAAGAAAGTATAGCCAAATCTCCCTTTTGTTGTAGTGCATATTTTTTTAGACCGAAGAAACACTTTGCGTATAAATATTAAACATAAAATACTTAAATGTTACTTATAAGACGATTTAATTAATACAATTATTAAACTCAAATCAAAATAATTAAATCCTACACAATAACTAATTTATTATAATTATGTTTAATTATTAATTTAAGTAGAAGAAAGCATAGCCAAATCTCCCTTTTGTTGTAGTGCACATTTTTTAGAATGAAGAAACACATTGCGTAAAAATATTAAACATAAAATACTTAAATGTTATTTATACGATTATTTAATACAATTATTAAACTCAAATCAAAATAATTAAATCCGAAACAATAACTAATTTATTATAATTATGTTTAATTATTAATTTAAGTTTAAATTTAATTTATTCGGGTTGAGTTTCAAAATTAAATTTGTTCGGGTCGAATTTAATTCATGCCTCGTGGGTTTTATAATATAATAAAAATTATAGTTTTGGTTATTTTTAGAAATATAAAATATTTATTATTTTTTATTACTTTATAAGATTCGCAAGCTATGATTGGCCACCACCGACGAGTCACACGGCATGTTCCACAAATAAAGGCAAGTAGGAGGAGCAGATTTCTAAGGCTAGTGGTGTTTCCTTGAACTGGGTAGGTGGAGAAGCTAAGCTGCAAGTGATTGAACAGTTGGGGGGTTGAGACTTTTTGGTGCTTCGACGTTGAAAATTCTTGCACAAGGAAAGTCTGAAACTTCAAAGCATGTAATCTTACGCAAGGCATTGACTAAGTTGTTTTCATCTTCCTCGTCTTTGCTTCAACTTCATCGTCTTCTTCTTGTTCTCTACATGCGTTTAGGTTTACAAGTGCATGAGGAATGACTTTTTTATTCCAATTCAACATTGTCATTCTGGTAACCTTGGACTCTTCGGTTTCCATTGTCAGCCGAAACCATTTTACACGAAGTGAGAGGCAGCGGATGTAATTTACTTTTCTTTGAGAGACTATTGACTAATGTAAGAGAGAAACGTTCAAACTTACATTGCTCTTGTCTGTTATACAGAGTTCAAACTCATTGACATGATGAGATAAAGAAATCTGGTGTTCAAAAGTTGCTGACAACATAATCTAATCCTTTTTTTAAATTAGATACGAATAATTTAAATTTATTTTGACCAATAAATTTTTAAAAATTTTATGTATAATGTTTAGATCGAATTTAAATTATTATAAATCAGTTTAACTAGTGAATTGAATCCTTATATCAATAAATTTTGATTAGTCTATTTGTATTATTACATGATATGATTTAAAAATTGAACTAATTTGGATGATTCAACTGTGTAAACTTTGAATTGGTCAACTTTTCAATTTGATTTTTTACTTTTCGGTTTGATTTACCTTAATAATCTTTTTGTTGAAATTCGATCAATTTATTAAATAATCAGTAGATTTTTGTAAACTAAATGATTTTTATAAACTAAAATAAACTGATTAATTTTTATTTAATAATTTCTTTTTTAATTTAAACTTTAAACAATTTCCTTTAATCTTATTTCAAATTCTTCAATTTTATTCAATCTTTAACCATTTTTATAACGATTTAATACTAGTTGAACTTTTTAAACTTTAAACCTTTTATCTTTTCAGTTTAACTTTCGGTTTGATTTTTAAAACATTGATTACATGTCACAATGCATTTTATTATTAATTTTCTATCGAAAATCTCATAATTTCTTTTGAGAAATCACAACTAATTTTTTGATCACTTAAGATTAAATTTTTCTTAGAATAGATTAAACCAAAAAAACTAAAAAAGTCTTCTTCTTTTTTAATCCTATAACACATTGAAAGACGAAGTATCACAAGGATCTTGTATTATATATTTTACAAATCTCATAAATTAACATCTAAAACAATCACTTTCTCGGAGTCAACGATCCTTTTTACTAACATGGTCCTCAAATTTTGCAAAGTTGGCATTCCTCGAATTAATTTACATATCTAATCTTCATATTTTAATCGGGGTTAGTGGGAAAATGAGGTAAGATCTATGTGGTCAAGATGACAAACATGCCTTTGGGGGGACATTGAGACTAGGATTTGGATTGTAGGAATTGAATTATGAGACATGCCTTGCACGAGACCTGCTTGCTTTGAAGACTTCAAGACGCAAGACCAGTTTCATGCATATGAATATTGTTTATTTTGTACGTTTCATTGCTAGAGCAAGAACACCATTGATTTGTTAATTGTTGCTTCTTTTTTAATGTTTAGCATCAACTTTGTTAAACGGACAACTAAACCTAAGAAATGAAACTAAAACACGTAAAGGGTCATTGAAAGATGGAGTATTTTATAGCCACATATAAGACCGACATGGCCTATTTTTAATTATAAACCATAAGATATAGTGTCTTTTAGCTTTAATCAACCCTTTTAGATTGGTAACTAAATTTGATTAAGAAATAAAGAAACTCAATGATAGATCATTCCACCTATCATCAGAAATTCCTTTTTTTGTTAAATATCGGATAAATTCTTAATTACTATTTTAATATGATTAGGAATAACTTACAAGACTTAATTATGGTATATATTAATCGATTCAGAATTAAAAAATTATCATATTTTATTTTATTGCGAGACTTTAGACTGAATATAATGATGGTTCGAGTGGAATGAAACTTAAAATTAAAAAGAGTCACGAGTTTAAACTATTAGGTCCAAAAATAATTGGATTTTATGTAGTGGACAGCAAGTCTGGTATGAAAAACAGAGCCATGTTCGAGTGACCTTTAAGGTAAGGTTGAAAAACTTGGATCTTTCTGAAGTAAATCCAAATGCTGGCTTTTGTTGAATCGTAAAAAAGTCAAAAGAACGTGTTCTTTCCGAGCTGGCGCTGAAAATGCAGAAACTATACATGAAATTTGAGCCTCTATGAGTAACTTAGGAGACAGCTAAGAACTTGTAGTTACAGGAGCAAAAACACAGTAAACTCAATCACCACCGTAGTTCATGATCGTTACAGCACCAACAAACCAGAAAAAGTTGTGCAGTTCCAATCATTTTGGAATGATTGTATGTAAATATATACTCATAGAAGTGTTTGAACATGTAAACATCTTCCACATAACAAACTATACAGTGAAACTGGGAATAAGAATCAATGAACACAGAAAAATGAATCATCATCTTATGACCTGATCTCATAAGTCTTAACACTTTCTCACTCAAAAATACCTATAAATTCCTCTAATCAAGAGAATCTAAAGAACCCAAAACTTTCAGAACAGTATAAAGAAGTATACATGATGAGAGCGCTAGAACTTGGTGAATTACTCTGGTTGATCAGTTCTCCACAGAGTTGTGCTTCTTCGAAGGACCAGAGGGTGGTATAGGAGAACCTTTTGGAAAGAAGTTGAACATCTGACCTCTGTAGAAGAAGCCAGTTTCATACAATCTCCTCTCATCAGCCTCTGCTTCCTGCAAAGTTCGACCCTCCCCCATTAGTGACACACCAGGTCTAGCGGCAGTAGCACAAGTGACAAGAAGCAGAAGGGTCCAGAGAAGAAGAGAAATGATTTTGAATGATGAAAAGCGTTTGGACTGAGAACAAGAAGAAAAGGAAGCCATTTGAAGAAGATGGTTGTCGAGTTTGTGAAAAGGCAAGCTAAAGTAGGGTTTCAGAGAGAAAACACAAAGCTTTTACGATTTTTTTACAGAGAGATGGTCTTATATCTCTTTATATATAAATGTGCACCGAGAAACTTAAAATGGGTATGGAAAATTAGGGTGTGAAGAAGAGGAAAGAGTTGTGGGACAGAAGTGAAGCACACGCAAGCGTATCAGGAAATCTTTCATTCTTTTTCTCTGGTTTGTCTACGGTTCTATATAAAAATTTCAGAAACTATTCTTTGGTGCCGGCTAAGACTTTTTATACAATTGACAACTAGCAAGTGGACTCTTGATTCTCTTTATGTTGTAAACTAGACTTTGTTAGAAGGATAAAACATCATCTTAGAAAACATCTTCTTTAATGTCAATCCAATTGTTAGATGTATGACTAAGTTAGATATCTGCAATACTCGATAAATCATGTCTCCTATCTTCATATTTTACATTGTCCTGTTTATTCATTGTAAAACATGTGAATTAGAAGTTTGAAACCAGATCATACACAGAATTCGGAACAAAGAATTTGCATTGGGCACGAGATGGATGTGTCTGTTTCTGTTTACCACCCTGTACTCCTATCCATCTATCCATCCATTAAATACGGGTACAGGTGAATTGATCTCATTTGTGTTCATTTAATAGATCAATGAATCAAAATTAAGTGACAAACTTGATTCAAATATATATATGATATTATTATTACAATTTAAATGTTTGATAATTAAAATATGGTCTTTCTTTGGTAATTATTTAAGGATAAAGATGTCTTTTTTTTTTTGGGTTCCAGTGGGTCTAATAATGTCAAAATTAAAGTGAAGTTTATCTAGTTTGGCAAGCAATATATTTGCAAAGAATATGTAGGCAGATTTTGATGGGATTGATAGAGATACTAATAAATAAAAACACAATTCTCTATCCTCTGTTCTTGCCAACTCCCATTGACAAAGGCCTTTTCCAAATATATGGAAAATGTGACTGTCTCCTTTTCCATGAGATCTTAAACAAATGAGCTTTACAAATGAAAAACCCTTTTCTTCCAAGTTGAAACTCTAACACTCTCTTCTTTATTAAGAATGAAAAATCTACCAAGTTTATTTAGTTATTTTGAAATAATCCGTTGGTAAAATTAAGATTAAAATGATTATATCAATGTTTTAAAAACCAGATTAAAAGTTAAACCAGTAAGATATGAAATTTAAAGTTTAAAAGATTCAACCAGTATTATACCGTCATAAAATCGGCTAAAAATTAAATAAAATTAAAAAATTTGATACATAATTGAAAGGGATTGTCTTTGTTTGCTGAATAATTTGAAGTTTAATTAAAAAGAGATTATTAAATAAAAATTAATTGATTTATTTTAGTTTATAATAATTTATTAATTTACAAAAATTAACCGATTAATTAATAAATTGATTAGTTTTTAACAACAAAAATTATTAAAATAAAAAATTGCACATTCAAATTTTTAAGATTGAATCGGCCGAATCAGTTAGATTTTTTAAACTTTACATTAAATCACCTATCGTGTATTCAATAATTTATAATATAATATAAGAATATTAGCCTAAATTTATAATTTTAAAAGTATTTTTAATATAAAGTGTTTTTATATAATTTAAAATAATGAAAATATTTTTAAAAACATTTCAGGGATTCACTGCCATTTGGAATCTCTACAATGATCCGTGTCATAACTTTTTCTTTTCATATATAATTTGTACAAACCAAGCTCTTAGGGTATTAAGAAAATTTTAACCTAAGATTAAAGAAGCAAGGCCAGCAAATTACGTCACGGTAATTAGTAATTACTGCCATTTGGATTCTGCAAAAAGGGTCTGTTCAGTTTTTAATTTAAGTCAATCGATTTTAAGTGCTTAATTATGGATTAAGAAGCTAATCCCATATGTTCAGTTTCACATTTTCCAGAGTTGCATGTTTTGCGTGTCAAACTCTAGCAAGAAACCGGTTTCATGGGTCCACTCATACCCTGACAGATACCTGTATTTATTTGGTATAAAATCTCAGTACTAACTCCATATTTTATTATATCCACCTTAATGACTTAACTGCCACCAGAATTAAAAAGGTTTAAGTAAATTCTTAATATTATTTATAGTATCATTTTACATTTTTAAATGGCATTAATAACATATTAAATTCTAATGAAATTAAATTTTAATTAATTTCTAATATCTAAATAGTTAATATTAATAATTATAAAAATAAATCGGTTCAGCTTATTCAATCGTGAACATCTTGAACTAGTCATTGATTTTTTAATTAATTGACCAGTTTTTGTAAACTAATTCAACTTCAATTTTTTCTTAAGGAGAATTCCTTTAATCTTATTTTAAATTCTTTAATTTTGTTCGATCTTTACAGACATTATGACAATTTAATATCAATTGAACCTTTCAACTTTAATCATTTTATCCTAATCGTTTAATTTCCGGTTTGATTGTAATATGACAAACGAATTAGTTTCACTTAATCTTATTTTTTTTAATTATACTTAAAGTTTTAGTAAAACATTAAAATGTAAATTACACTTTGATGGATTTTGCTTCTGCAACTTAAGTTGACAATTACATCCTGATTAGCTAGTTAGATCGTTACGGCAACAAGAGAGTAAGAACTTCAAGCAACCTTGTCATAACCTTTGAAGAAACAAACACTTACGTACTCCACAAATGAACAAGCAATTGTGAAGTTGGGTGAGAATCCATCTTCAGGAATCTCTCAAACGTCAAGGTGAATGTACTGATCTTTAATTCAAGAGTAAGAATTAGGCAGTGAGGATTAGGACATGAGTGTCTTAAGAGGACAATAACAAAAACCAACGGCGAGACTTGTGGACCAAAGTTGGTTGAGCATTGATTCAGGAGAACCCCTCCAACTCCAAGCTCTAACGAAGGTGTCAATTTCCAGGTTTCCTGATGTGAGTGCTGCTTCTGAGTGTGGAACACACTATGGCCTCCAACCCTACATAGCGTTACATACCTTAGTCATTTAGACATGATTTTTTGCCTAATTTTATGGTATTTTATTTTGTTCTATAAATTTCAGTCATTTATTTATGTAGGTCTTATGTTTATTTATACGGAACCTACACGGGGCTCATATAAATGAATGACTGAGATTAACGGGACAGAATATGATACCATAAAATTAGACAGAAGATCTGGACTCAATCATACAAACAGAATCTTTTGTCTAATTTTATGGTCTTTTATTCTGTCTCATGAATCTCAGTCATTTATTTATACAGGTCCCATTTTTATTTATGCAGGACTTACATAAGACTTACATAAATAAATGACTGTAATTTATGAGACATAATAAGACACCATAAAATTATATAGATAATTTGTCCAGTCATGTCATGCGAGAGCTATCTTGCCACGACCTTGTGGTGTGCATGTGTGTTAAATTTTAAACACGTACAAGTTCTTTTAGACAAGCCCTAGCATCCCTTTCAAATTCATGTTTCCGTTGGCATTTACAGGTGTAGAGATCTTTTGGTTTGATTTCTGTTTTTTATTGTGATTTTTAATTTTAATTTTCTATTTTTAAATAAAAACAATAAATTTATTTTATTGTTAATGTTAATATTAATTCATTTCTATTATTAAGTTAATTAAACAATTTAGTTTCAATCTCTTATATAATATTTACTAATAATTTAATAAGTAAAAAGCTTGTTTATAAATGAATATTTTATTATATATTTTAAATTATTAAAACTAGGTTTATTATGTATGTTAAGATATTTTAAATATAAATTATACTTATAAATTAATTATTAAATTTAAAATTTTATTTTAAAAATAAATAATTATAAAATTATATTATATTAATAACAATAATTTCGTATAATTTTCATAAATTATAAAAAAGGAAGAAATCAAAATTAAAAATAACAATTAGAAACTCAAACGAATAATTTTAATTAAATTTTTAAAAAAACCTAAAAACTAAACACACATGTAAGATATTTTGACTTGAGTCTTGTATATCAAAGCATTGAAGATCACATTAATGAGCATTTTATATTCGAGGAATTCGAATAATCTCAGAATTGAACGTTGAAGGTCGATGGCATGTAATATCTTTTGTCTAAATCAAGTGAAGATGTTGAGATCAACGTTAGTGTTTCAAGGACATAATGTGTAGCGTATGACTAAGAAATGTTAAAAAGCATCCAAATGCATGTATAACATTAGACAATCTAGAGAAACAAGAAATCTATTATTATGATTTGTTTTTTTAATTTTAATACTGTCTTAAAATTTATTATTCAATTTATTATATTATTTTTCAGTTATTACATAATTTTTTCATATGGCTTAATTGTTAAAAAAAAACCTAAATTTTACTCAATTTTGTAACACAATTATGAGCATTAAAAAGTAATTACTAAGATATTCCAACTTTTAACTTTTAGCAAAAATAAATATACACTCTTTTATATAATACGTCTCATTAATATAATATGACTTGTCACGTCATCTATGTTAATAACGAAGATAACGTTTGACTATTTTTTACTAAAAATTAAAAGTTAAAATAGTTTAATGTCATTTTTTAAAGTTTGAGTTTTTTATAATTAGCCATTTGTTTATTTATTTTTATTTAAAATGACATTATATTAAATTTATAATGTCTAATTAATAAAATATGATAAAGTAAATTACATAATATATAAACAATACTATGAAGACAATAACTTTTAAAATATAAAATTAAAAGTAAGAAGTTTTAGTGTAATTAACTTTTGTAAAATAAAAATCCATTGGTGCACCTCTAGAATTTCCAACATGGAAATTTCTATGGCTCAACTTCAACCATCATCTTGACTGAGGGTTTAGCCTACTTCCACTTTTCTTTGCAAATAAGGAAAACAAAAATTCTCATAAGCTCTATAAAATATTTAATTAGGATTAATTATAGATGACACCGAGTTGGATCAAGTCGTTAGTCTAACTTAGTTGAGCTCGAGCCAAATTTTCGAGGCTTGTCCAATCGGGTTTAGACACTTCAAAAATTTTCGATTTAATATTTCGATAAGTTATTAAAAATGACGAAATTTATCTAAACTATTTTGATCGAGTCAACACTTCAAAATTTAAATTTGATCGAAAACTTAAATCAATCCACACTTTAAGCAAATTGGGTCAATTGCCATCTACACCAAAGACTAAGATGCAAAAATTCATGTTATGTTGCTTCCAAGGTCAAAACTTGTCATCTAAGTTTTCAAGGTCAATAGCTATCATCCAAATCTCATGCAAACAAACCGGCAATAGACCAGGAGTATAAACATGGACCTTGTTGACTTTTCCATTTCTTGGGTTGACTCATCCATGGCTACCCAAAGAAGAAAGAATCCAAGGTAAGACTTTATTGCTCCAATCTCAACTTCCACTTGGCATGAAGAAGTGAATGCTTGTTACTTACCCTAAAAGAGTTCACACTGGAAAAAAGTATGACAAGTCAACTAAAAATATTGAAAAATCAAACTCAGTTTATATTTAAAATTTTTGAATTGGTTTATTTTTTAATTTGATTTTAACTTTACAGCTTGATTTATTTTAATTATATTTGTTAAAAATTGATAAATTTATTAATTAATTAGTCAATATTCATAAATTAATCAATTTTTATAAACTAAAATAAACCAACAAATTTTTATTTAACAACCGTTTTTTCAATTAAACTTTAAATTATCCAATAAATAAAGGCACTCTTCTTCAATCATATTTAAAATTATCTAATTTTGTTCATTTTTAACTGATTTTATGACAATCTAATACCGATTAAACCTTTTAAACTTTAAATCTCGTCTTATAAGTTTAATTTTTGGTTTAATTTTTAAAATATTAAAAATACCAAATAAAAACAAAAAAACCTAATTCAATTAAAATTAATTGAGTCAAAATTTATAATATATATATATTCTACTGAGTCATTATCAAAAAATTAAGGTATATGACTAGTTCAAGAACAAGTGGTAATTCCAAGTCCCGGTGGGGTTGGTAGATTTAGACAGAGATGTTAGAAGAGATGAGTCACGTTACACGACATACACGAGTTTCATGAAACACAAATGTCCAATTACGATTTGTTACTTATCACAAGAGCTGTCTGAAGAGAACTTCCGTGGGTTTGAGCCCATTACGGTCAGCAGGGCTATCATTACTTGGACTTGTTAAGCATCCACTAAAAACCGGGCTTACGGCCCGAAGCCCGGTTGTATTTACTCCGATTGCCATCGTTTTAGCCTTAAGTTTTTTAAATGAACAGACCAAAATGGGTCATTTAGGCCCGAAAGCGAATAAAGAGTTAGGTTTTAAACCTACTCTTAGGCTCGAGTCTCACACAAAATTTATTTAGTCTCTTTTGCCCTTATGTTTTATACATAATTCTTACAATACTTACAAACTTATCTTCATGTTTACTCAACTTGTTATTTATTTTACGATTTCTATATTCTTATTTGACTTTTTATATATATTTTAATATTTATTTTTGATATTAATTTTACTTAAGTTATAATCTATGTAAAAGATTTGGTTAGATATATTTTTATTTATGTTTCATATAGTTTAAAATCATATAATAATTAATATATCGTACTATATACTTTAAATAATATTTATATGCATAAATAACTTTTATTACAAACTAAAATATAGTTAAAATTAAAAATAATTTTTATTTATATGTCGCTAAACAAACTATTATATGAAGCTTTTTCAAAAACCTCTTTTTTAAATGACAGTCAAACAGTCAACTAACTTTTTAGAAAAGTGCATATTAGAAAAGATCTACAGAAAAAAAAAAAAAAAACTCTACTAACAAAAACTTTACTACTATAAATCCAATTAAACAGAGGCTAGATTTGTGAATTCTATCATAATGAAATTATAGTAGAGTGACAATGGGCCCGATCATATCGAACTTGGGTCAACGACTAAGACTCACGCTTATCTTGAGCCCGATTATGATCTAGCCAAGCCCAAATTTTCTTTTTTTATTGCAAATTTTAAATTTTAAATTTGTTTTTATTTAATTTAAAAATGACAAAATAACTTCGTTTTATTTATGATTTTTTTTTCCTTATCAATCAGCTTTATACCTGACGTGAGGTTCCTTCCATGGATAAAGAGTACTTGTCTGTTCATACTACACCTTCTCATTGCATTTCACTATCAAAGCTTTTACTGCCCAACTGCCATGCCTTTATATCTCTTCTGTGATACCAAAAACAATCCAACATCTCCATTTCAAGCCATCAAGCTCATGACTACCCAACTAGTGAAAATTCTCCAGCATTTATGATTTACTTGCAGTGGCCTTCACTATATATGCACTAGGCAGTAACTGGCTAAATCATGTCAGGACATTGCTTAAGCTTTTATGTGTAACAAAGAGTTAAAAACAAGAACTTGAACAAGAAGTAAAAGATTCATCCCTCAAGATTCAAACTTTCTTGTATTATACGCAGTTCCAAACTGCTTGGAGAACTACCAACATTAGCATATAGTCTATCTACTACATCAGCAAACTGGTTTCTGTTGCAGAACAATACATGTTAGATCCAAGGTTAAGTTATTAGGGAGAGAATGTTGGCATGTGCATTTCAGTTGCTTCTAACCTTCTTCAACTTCCAGGGTTGGCATATGCTAATTCAATAGCAGAACCATTGTTAAGATCTGTTGCAGAAAAACTAACTGAACTGTTTTGATTCCGTGGGTTGAGAATCCAAAAGAGCCCACAAATTCGGAACTCGGATTGGAACTGGCACCAACCAACTTGGAGTTTGAGTTGAGTTCAAGCAATGTGACCTTCTCCTGCTTTTGACATGGCTTGACCCCAGATGGAGCATGGTTAGCTGACATTATCTCAAGAGGGTAACACAGATTTGGATTATTCCAAGCCTCAAATCGCCTGCCTAGTTTCCCATAAAACAGTTCAGAGAATTTAAGTTCTCCTGTCAGATTGTTTCCACTAAGGTATAGAGCATTAAGACTAGGTAAATTTGCTAGCTTGGTCGGGAGATTGCCTGAGAGATAGTTGTCACTGAGACCCAAAAATCTCAGATTGTTCAACTCTGCAATAGACTCAGGAATCTCACCAACTAAGCCAATATTAGAGAGATCCAAAATGACCAAATTCTGTAAGTTCTGCCACTTTATTCTCATTATGCTTCCACCTATTGGATTGTTCGACAAGGCCATCTCTTCCAAGGAATGCAAGTCCTGAAGGGATTCTGTTAATCCACCAGAAAATTTGTTGTTTCTTAGGTCCAAAAGTGTCAGATTCCTGAGATAACCAATCGCCATTGGCAGGTTTCCCTCTAGCTGATTGTTGCTCAAGTCAAGTTTCAAGAGTGAGGTTAGACCTCCAAAAGTAAGAGGAAAAGACCCTGACAATGAATTCCTACTCAAATCCAGGATTAACAGTTCAGTTAACCCACCATAAGTGTCTGGAATGCTACCTCTCAACAGGTTTCCAGCAAGAACTAACCTCTTCAAGTGGACTAAGTTACCAAAACTTCTTGGCAGCTCACCTGTTAATCCATTTTCAAGTATCACTAAAGATTGAAGCTTGATTAGGCTACCTAAGCTGGAGGGCAATTCTCCAACAAGGCCGGGGTTCGCTCGAAACTCGAGAGTTTCCAAGTTTTCTGCAAGGTTTTCCCAGTTTGTGTTAGGAATGGTCATTAGATGTTTTTTAGGTGACACGAAGCAACTGAAGAAGGATAGAGCCTTTAGGTGCTTGAGTTGAAACAACTGTGGCCTAAACTTCGCATTTTGAGCACAACCAAGAGAGTTGTCATGAACAGGTCCAATGCTCAATGCGGTGACATACCATAGACCATCGAAGAGATCACAGGACACTCCCTGCAGAACGAAATTAAAGCTTCAATATCACAACTTATGAGACTTCTGAACATAAGATAGAGAAGTTCCAATTTTGTAAAGTTACTTTTCTGCAATATCTTAAATAATGACTATTCATTATCCATATCAAATGTTCTCAGTTACAACAATACCATCCTCTTAAGACATTTAGATTATCAGATGGGATTATGGGAATGGGATTATAGATAAGGGTCTAACAGTTAGTGAAGTTAGATTAGAAAATATTGCAAGAAGCTCTCCAAGTTCTAATATGAACTCAGAACCAGATGCAGAAAAAAAGTCCAAAAGGTTCTTGAAACAAAAACGTTTAAGCTTAACACTCCACTGTTGTCTTTCAAGAAAGGAAATATAATAGAGAACAGTGTCTAAAGGACAACATATGATAATCTTGGTTCAGTATTGCAATGTAACAGTGAAAACAGATGAAGTAAGAAACTTAAAAGGTACCTGAATAGGAGTCCAGCCACAAGGATCTGGATAAAGGTCTGAGCCATTCCACCAGTTACCCACAAAGCCCTGTATTGCAGAGTAAAGTGCTTGTTGCTCTGCTTTCTCCATTGGAGCTACATCGTTATCTGCTTCATCAGAGCAGCAAGCATTCAACCACAACAGGCACAGCACCAAAACAACTCGACTGATTGAGACAAAACCCTTCATGGCCATTGAGGTATAGCTTAAGCAGAGTTCTTGAAGATTTATGGGGATATTTCTAAGCTTATCTGCTGAAAACTGAACTGAAAAAACTAGCGTAGATATGTTTGGATTGAGCCATGGTGGACATCTGAGTCGTAAGAAAAAAGATGGGAGCTTTAAACTCGTTAGAAAATGAAGGTTTCTTTATACAGAACTAAACCAAAATTGGAAGCAACAAAGGACTCAAAACACCACCAAAACTTGTGCAAAGATCTTTAGAAACATATCATAGGATGGGACCCGCTCCCTTTGAGAAGAACCAGATATCACCAACTTTGGGAGGAGAAACAAAGCATAGAATGGTAAGTAAGAAGAAGGAAAGTGGAAGTGAAAACAGAAGCTGAGCCTAGAAAGCAAAAAAATGAACACTCGCTTACTTATGTTTATAGAAAACAGCTAAGGAAACAAGGAAACGGCAAAGAATACAAGATATAAGCACAGTTCTCAAGGCTGTGAAAGTAATAACAGTAATGACAATAATATACGATCTCTGCACCGTAGTAACTGAAGGGCATTGAGTAGTGTTTACTTGAAAGCGAAATCCAAAGATACAGCCTTTACACAGTTTTTGGTTTGCACCCATTGAGATAATTCTTCTTAAGGCTTGGAAAAAGGTCTTACCTTTAACAAACAACCTGCGGGTTATTATGATAGTTACATCCATTGAATTGTTTACCACAGATGGTTAAGAATTAAAAAGTAGTTGGAAGATTTTATGGATTTAAGAGGTTAGACAAAGACATGGGATTAGTTAGCTTTGGGTTATTATGTTTCTTTTTCCATTTTTTGGTGAGAAGGGGACCATTTCCCATGCAAAAGAACAGAGTGCATGCAAGACAAACTTGGTTTTTATCTCTTGCTCTTCTGTTCTTTCTTTTTGGGCTACTGTATATCTGAGTTCTTAACAGATTCCCAGAGAGTCACAGTAAAGGAGAAAGTAAGCATTGAGGTGATTAAAAAGTTGGGATGCTCAGACTCTGCAAATGGACCTCAAAACAGTTTGGTTTGGCTTGGAAATTAATGTTTGTCCTTAAAATGTTATCAATAACCCCTGCTTTTGCAATTGCTGACTAGAAAGATAAGTTCTTTCCATTATCATTTTCTCATGTTTGGGCTGCAGACTAACTATTTTACTTGCTGTATCTAGCTGCTGCTTATAGAAAGAACACATCTGGTGTCATCCCTGTAATGGACCAAGAAAGATTTTCTCTCGTCAACTTGAATCCTGAAGATAAATATATATGTCGCTATCAGAATGAACCTTGAGATTAATGGCAGCACCAGAAGTAATGGTAGGACATACTAAAGAACATAACAATAACAATGAGTGTCTAGTTAGCAAATGAAATCACCCGTTCCAGTTTTGCCATTCTAACCTGTTTCAATTCATCTCATTCACATATTTAAGTGTTTCCTTCTAGTTAGGCCAATGATTCCTTCTTTTTTTAACGACTTGCATATTATATGGAATGGCTTTCAAGGCTAATCTATGTGACATGTGATTTTGGAGCTGAAGGGCATCAAAATAAATGTTAGGAATTAGGATGTGTCAGAAGCTGGTCCATGGTGCAACCCAACAAAGTCCAAAAGATGAACGAGGTTTCCAAGAAAAACTCATATGAACAATGGAGGAGTTAGAAGAACAGCGAGGCTCAGGACAGAAACAGAACAGACAGAGCAGAACGGCCGAGCATTCAGTAATTGACTTTTGGAGCCTGTAGTAGTGGGGATATGGACCACTTCGCTCTGTTAGGATTGAGGGTTAAAGAGACTAATACAGAGCATAGGCATAGCCCACAACTATACTTAAATTTCTTGCAGGCCTATCACAGTTTGTCATGTCCTTTTCTATATTTGCCTTTTGTGATGTGCCTTGCATTGCTTGTCCTTGGAGAGATTTAGCAGCTAGGAGCTAAATCTACTGTAATAATAGTAATAGTTGTAGTGTCTCAGCCTTTACATTTACACTAATCCATCTCTTTATATTCACTAGATGAGTAGAAGTCTACTCTGTTTATGGATAGATTAGGATTCATTCATTATGAAACTACAAAAGTGGCTTCCATAGTCTCTAGCTGTTCACTTTTTACTGCATATTACTTTAGATGTGGCCCTCTTCATTTTCACCCTTAATTTGTATCTTTCAAACTCACATTAGCTCAGATAAATTAAAAAAAGACGACCCTTTAAAGAGTAAAATAGTGTTTAATATGAATGTATAAAGAATGCTTAAAAATATGTGATGTAAATGCTTTTCATATAGAAATCATTTTGACATTTACTGAACTTGCAGAAGTCCTATCCTCAAAGTAATCAAACAAGAAATGAAGACTTCTTTTCCAATTGAAGGCGGCAACCCTTTCGGTGGTTTTGCCTAAAAACATCTTAATAAGTGTAATTTGCCTATTGAAAAACATATTTCCAGTATCAGTTTCAAATCAATTTCGAGGACAAAGAATAACTCAAATCAGGAACAAAGTAATTCAATAAATGCCTACAGGCTAGTTTATTGTCACAACAAAGAAGGGTTTTTTTTCTTCACCCCACAATTCAGAATACTTGGGAAGTGGGTTGGTGGTGTTTATAAAGAGAAAAGACTACTCCTATACAGACCAGTTCAGGGCAATGGATCAAAATATTGCTACAATCACATGCATGCCATATACTTCCAGTCCTTAGTTTACAGCATTCGTAAGAACCAAAAACAGAAGGGGACCTAAACTAGAACATTATCTAGGAATCACCCTGAGAGAGAGAGACTGTAAGAACACAATAACATAGAGCTTAAAAAGGTAGGAAGTTATGTGGTAAAGAAGTTCCATATTTTCTTTCCTATTGAAGCTTGACCAGGATGTTCTGGCCCATCATCATCATCATATTCATCTTCATCATCCTCATGCATTGTGCTGCCATTCTCATCTTCAACCCCGTCTTCTGGTGCATCATTCACTTCCTCACTCAACACTGTAATCTCAACTGATTTTGTTGCATCGATTGGATCATCAACATCTGTTGTTCTGAGCTGTACGACAACAATAATAGAACTTGCTACAGGTACAGAAAACAGAATGAAAACAATAGTGGAAGTTGTTGAAAAAGACTACGATGCTACCTCAACCCTCTCCTGCGCGAACTCCTGTGTCTTTTGTATTGTGACCTGGACCAAATCTGTAGATTTGCCAGGCTCATCAGCAAATCCAAAAGACAGTGCAGAAGTTGCTTCAGGGTTTGGCCCAAGATCCATGTCAGACGTGGCATCAGCTTTTTTCTCCGCTTTCTTCTTCAAGTCGGATGATGCTTGGGCCATAGATGATGAACCCGCTCTGAAAGAAACAGAATTTCAAAACCATCAGAGATGCTATATTCCTGCTTAAAACTTGTCCTTATCCATCACAATTTATATATAGGATCAATATCCACCATGACAAAATCTAGAAAACAGTTTCCTAGCATGTCACGTTTTGGAGAATAACTCCTTCCCAATCAATCCAAAAACAAAATGGAAAACTGCACATAAACAGCTGATGAAATCATGATTAAACTAGCATCTAGAAAAAATGGAAATGGGATCGACAGTTAGACCACTCAATCCAAAGAGACTGCTTAAGTGTATTAACATGGAACTGCCAAAAAAAAATCAAAGGAACAGCCAACCTAAAAGCTTTGAGGTGTAAAAAACTTTCGAGGCACTTCATTATTCTCAACTTCAGAACTCCATTCAACAGGTCACATTCAAATTACTAGTGGCTGCCCAACATGACTCCTCATAACAATGAAAATGGAAATCCAAACTTACATCTTGGCTCGCCTAAGATTGTATCTGCTCTGTCCTGGTGTATGCGCAACAGAAGCCACCTTTTGCTGCTTCTGCCTCCTCCCACCAGTTGCTACACTATCAGAACGCCCTTCACTCTCACCATTATCCTGTTCAATCCCAGCAGGTACCCGTTGCCTTTTCTTTGCAGTGTTGCCAGCTGCTTTCTCGACAGCCTGCCCACTTGCCCTATGGTCTGGCCCTTGAGATTCATTTCCAAGAAACTTTTTTGCGTCCTCAACTACTGCTTTAACTGACTTTGTTCGATGTGGACCAGCCTTTTGCCTCCTACCAGGTTTATTAAGATTACTCTTTCGTTCAGATGGCTCTGAATCATCTGGAGTTGATTGTCCCTTACTATCTATATAGCTATGATCATCAACAGACATAGAATATGCACTATTTTCATCTTTTCTGATGCTTTCTGATTGAAGCAGTTGAGTGTCATGGGAATCACCAGCAGTACCTAAGGGTAGACGTGGTTTATCCCCAGTAGCATTGGTGCATGAAGTCTCTTTGGTAACAAGTAAACTCATGTATTCAGACTTTTCCTCAGCATTGACATGTGGTTGAGATGAATGCAACTCTCCATCCAAACCTGGAACGGGAAACTGCTCAATTTTTTTGGTTGGCGATATGCTAAATATTTTTGAGGTGCATTTCTGGAGCCAAGACATTCGCCCTTGAGAAGTTGAATGGTCAAGTTCACCTGCAGACTTTCTTACAGTAATATCTGGGCCACTTTTATTATTCTTCAGAGATTTGTCAGGTTGGTTTGCAAGAAGGACCTTACTATTTCCAATATTAGGTGGAAGAAGATCAGAAAGGACAAACTCCCTGGTTATGTCTCTGCAATTGTCACAACTTTTGTGTTTGTCCACTAAAGCAAGAAAACGATTCCTTTCACTCACAGCATGTTCTCGCTGGACACAAAGCTTCTTGCTGAGCATCTCAAGTTCATTAATGTCTTTCTGCATTCCTGTTCGATGTTCTTCAAGCCTATCTTTGTCCTTGGCAATCTCTTGTTTTTCTTTTTCTAGAGCACGCTTTTCAGATTGCATTTCCTCCTGTTCCCTCTGAACAACTTCTTTTAACTGATTAATGTTTGCAATTTCTCTTTCCTTCAGCTCCTCAAATGCACTCTCCCTTTCTTCTAAACATCTCTCCATTTCTTCCCGTCTATTAATCATACCAGTCGAAATTTCGTTTTTCTGTGAAACAAATTCTTCTAACATGCGATCATGCTCAATCTTAGCTCTTTCAGATAACCTTAATTTCTCATTTCTCATTCTGGCTTCAAGCGACTCTTTCTCCATTCTGATAGTCTCCAACTCATGTTGAACATAGTCCTGCTTTGCACATTCCTCTCTTTTCAGCCTTTTTTCTTCAGCAAGCTGCAACTTCTTTAAGTTCTCTCTCTCTTCAACAATTTCCTCTAGGGATTTACTAATTTGAGCTCTTTTCTCTTCTAGCATTTCCCATTCTTTCTCAAATTTATCCCTTTCCAGCTTCAAATCTTCACCTTCTTTTGAGACGAACTCCTGCTGAATCCTGCACTTCTCTAATTCTCGTTTCAGTTCTGCCTGCAAACGTACATGGACTAACCTCTCTTCATTGGTTATTTTCAAACTTTCATTTTTTTCACCAATCTGCATCTCTTGCTGAGCAATTTCAGCCCTTATTTTCTCACATTCATCTTTTAGAATCTGGAAGCTCTCATTATCAGCAAGTAACTGTTTCCTTTCAAGATCCGTCTTTTTCTGCTCAGATTTCATAGATTTCTCCCTCTCCTTTATGCTTTTCAACCTAGCATCAATATCCTTCTCCTTCTCCTTCACTCTCTCTGACTTCCTCTGAAATGCTTGCTCTAGTTTATCTAATTTTTCTTCCCTGTGCAGGATTTCGACTTCCTGACGCTTCACTGCTTCTACCTTGCTTTTCAGCTCTTCATCAAGATGCTTCTGTTTCTCTTCTAATTCCAACTCAAATTCCTTAGTTTTTGCCCCCAGACTGGCCCTATGCTCATCAAGGAGCTCTTGAGAATCCATCTGTAGATGGGGAATAACAGAATTTGTCAGAAAATTCATTCGGTAAGAACTAATTCAGTTCCAGTTCAAAATCAGCAAAGTCCCCTACTGATCTCTTCATGCATGGAACCGTAGCTAAAATTTGATTCATCAAAGAATAACCATGCACTCAAACAGAAACTCATATGGATGTGACATAATTTCTTGTGTCAACTATAACCAGTATGCTTTTCACAAACAGAACACATCATGGTACTGTCCTGCATAGGTGCTTCACAGTTACAGTCTTGACCGCTTACAATGTCATAATTAAAGTGTTTAAGAACAGGCAAGGATTACAGAGTATAAGTATGTACTTCAATTTGATTATTGGCTTTGTCTGTGCCTATTTGGTATACAACATAGTTAAATGTATGCGAGTCACAACATAGAAATATCCAAGTTCACTGGCAAGGCAGTAAAGACCTGCTCACCACAAAAGGCCAGTATGCAAGTTAGGTCAAAGAACTAGGTTTTCTTTATCAAGTGTGATTTAGAAACTGGAAGTTAAATATTATAAACTTACTCTTTCTCTAGCAACCAACTTTTCTTCCATTTGAAGTAATTCCTTCTCTTTCATCTCAAGGGTGCTCCTTAAGGAATCCACTTTCTGGAGAAAAAAAGAAATAAGATGTA
>JAOSBK010000001.1:639347-656232 GCA_027568895.1 Erythroxylum shatona | reverse complement strand
ATTATTTTTCATATTTAAGTTGTGTGTACTGCAAACATTATGATATCTCAAGATTACACCTTTCAAACTTTTTTTTTAGCTTTGTTATCTATTGGAACAAAAGATTTGATGTAGTTGGAACTTCAATTTTTAGTATTCTTGTAGAAATTAAATATTGAACGATATCAAAAAATTTTAACAGAAATTGTGTACTTTAACAATTGATATATGAATGATAAAAGAGTATTAAAAATATTTGGACTCATTAGAAACTGGTTTAATATCTTACCAAACCGTTAAATAATAAATTTATAGATTTGAGAGTGATGAAGTATCTTCACATTAGTTATGAATGGAGAGGAATTAATTAGTTGATGATATGTTAAAGATGTTCAAAATTCACAAATAAGTTATATATGAAAATAGGGTTCACAGTCTAATTTCTGCTATAATTAATAATATACAAGAATGAATTAAGTTATATATATGAAAATAAAGTTCATAATTCAATTTCTCTCTAAACTTGCTTGCAGAAATAATTTATCATCTACGCAAGGTTTATAGAAGTTTGATAGTACGTAACCTTACTCCTACCTAGCAGAGAGATTATTTATGGTAGACTCATAGGTAAATGTGATATGAAGATTTAAAAAAAAGATATGAAGAGGTCCAATAGTTGATAGCTTTACCCTTAATTAGTATAGAGACTGTTTCTAAATGACCCACAAACAGAGAGAAAATTTAAATAAATAAATAAAATAAAAGAATAATACTAGTAATATTAAACTAAATAAATACATAAATAACTAATACTAATACTAATATTAATAATATTAATATTAATTAAATAAAATAGATAAATAAAAATAAAAATAATAAAATAAAACGTTAACATCTTATCAATAAGATGCCCAGCTTGCCAACAGGATGCACACAACAGGAGATTCACATACACTGATACGCATCTAATCTTACAAACAATCATAATAAAGATGCATTCAAGAGTTAAAAGCAATAGTTAGAACATATGTATTAAGAAAAAATGAAATAACTATACGGTGATAAGAATACCATTACCAAACCCTTTACAAACACATAACCAGATATTGACAGTAGGACTAGAATTAGAGACAAGTTCGCTTCTAGATTTTGGAAAGCTCCACTTCACCATCTGCAAGAAAATATGTGAACGAAAATAACAGTCTAATGACAAGTGAAAAGGAGCTCAATACCTTGTCTTCACAAGGAGCTAGAACGGCTTCAAATCTTCTGGTCCATTTTTTGTGGACCACTTCTGGTCCACAAAAACTGGACCATTCATTTATGTGGGACTCATGTAAATGGATGGTCCAGATTTTGTGGATCAGAGTTGGTCCACAAAAAGTGGACCAGAGGATCTGGTCCCAGCTAGAACCATGCTACTAATAACCATCAACCGTATAACAACACTGACGTATAATGACACCGAGATTCTAGACTCCAAGAGAAAGTGGTAGCCATACTCATAATAGGAGAATGAGCGCATCTTGATCCAAGTGATGGATTATGTTAAGTTGTCATTTTGTGTTTATTTTCTATTTAATTCTCTTTAACGTGTGAAAATTATTATTCAAAATTAATAGAATTGTCTCCTAATTGTTCTTAAGTGATTTTCAACACTTTAGAGATGAAATTAAATAAAAAAGATGCAAAAGAAACAAAGAAAATCTGAAATTTTCAGATTGACAGCAAATTCAGTGACTAAATGTAGGCACGAGCAAGGACAAAAATAATCTGCATACCTGTTTTCAATTTCAAATTCAAGATTTTCATAATCTTTGAAGACCAGATTGTTATCTTATCAACGAAGATCTGCAACTTGAAGTGGAGATAAGGATTATCTGCTGAAGATCACGAGAAGGAGAGAGAAGAAATCGAAAAAGCATAAAAGGAAACTCACGTTACTTTTCACGCAGCTTTTGTCTTAGAATAGTTTTACAATTTATGCAGATTTTCAATAGTTTAGTTTTACGTTTCTGCCTTATTTTTTTAAGTATTTTTGGATTTTCTAGAAAGACCATGGATGGAGACTTTATATTTTGTTAGTTCTTTGATTTTTACTTTTGTTAAGAGTAGTTAAATTTCTTTTCTTGATTGAGGGGAACTATGTTATAATTTATTATGTGTGAGATGTTCCAATAAAGTTTGTTTTGTTGATAAACATTGAGTGTCTTCCGAATTACTTTTTCCAATTAAATTGATTGATTTCTAAGTGCGCAACTAGGAATTGATTCGTTTAATAGCTAGATTAATAAAATATGACGTTCAGTTTTGTTAATCACAAGTCATAATTAGGATTACCTTCTTTACGTTAAAATGGGAAATTCTAAGAAGATACTTATCTTGATCAAATGCATATCGTATATGTGTTATCTTGTTCATTGATTTCTTAGTTCTTAATGCTATTATACAATTGAACCGATGATATCTATGTTGTTGATTAATAAGAATGCTTATAATACATGTTTCTATTCATTTATACTTAAGAAAAAACATCCATCAATGAATGTTTATTAATGAACTGAATTTTATATCAAAGATCCATATTAGTATGATAACGTCGGTGACCCGAAACTAAGGTTTGTTTACTGAATTACCATATCTGAATACTTTCATTTAATTTCAGTTTTTTTTTTTTGAAATTTTAAGGAATGATATTATTCAAAGAGAGAAAAATAACAACTATGTACAACCCTAAGATAAGGGAAAAGACTGAGAACAGTCACAAAAAGAGGCAAACTAGAAGACCTCCTTAAAAACACCCAAAAGCAACCCACCCACTATACAGACCAACGCCTACGCATATCAAGACTCAAGCTAACATGTTTTCCAGACACAATGAGCACCTCCCTAATAGCATTTACAACTAAATCCGCCAATTCATACTTCGACTTCACCTGCTACTTATAGATACGACGGTTCCTCTCTCTCCATAAATGATAAATCACCAGCTTATAGATAAATTACGTGAATCATCCCCTCCCCCCCAAAATTGTTTTAGTTTTAAACTTGTTAATCTTTATCGTTAAAAATTTCTCGTGAGAACGATCCCTACTTTCCACTACTACATTAATTTGTATTGCAGGAAGTTGGTTCATTTTTAAATTTAATTGTAGACGACAATAGTATCAGATTCACTATTCAAAGGTGAAAAAATGAAAAAAATAACTCGGATCACGTTCAACTCCAACTTGTCCCTGTACCCGGATATGGCAACAGTATCCCCTCCACCTTCGCTCTTTTGTTCACCAACAAAAATAGCCACACAGACGTAGAGACAAAGCCAATGTCTTCGATACTTTTCACCTGCAATTAAAGACACAACAAAAAAAGTATTCTTTTATGTTTCTCAGTAGTTTAAATAAACATGGAAAGATAACAATGAATGGGTTAAAATAGGATCGGAGTTCATTAAAAGTGATTTGAAATTCGGTTTAAACGATATCATTTTTAATGAAGAGAGTCAAGTCTTTTGAATCGGCCGATTCTCAAATTTAAACTTAGTTTGAAAGCTGGTCAACTCGAACTTTTTTTTAATCATCTCTAAGATAATGCGTACGTAACTCTTAATAAGACATTTGTATTAAGTTTATATTAAGCTATGAGCTGACAACACTTAAACCAATTATTCAAAGATTATAAATATAACAAAGACCTAACGATTTTTTATTTGATAAAAATTTAAAATATACGGTTATATAAAAAATCAATTATTTTATAGAAAATGTGTGGTTAGTGAGGAGATTATTATATACTTGTGTCCATGCATCGAAACATATAAGGTGAAATCAGCAGGCTTTTGACTGGGAAAAAATAAATTCCTGATTCTATCATAAAGTGGAAGGCCTGCTGATTCTCATTCAAAGTTTTACTTATCTCCTTCTCTTCCTCTTAACCACACTCATTCGTCTTGATGTTAGGATTGGCAGTATATTATATCGGATCAAGTTCAATAATCTCTGTGAGCTCGGGTTGAACCTCCAAATCTGATCTTAACTCAAAATTGGATTTCAAGTTTGGTTCAGTCTGATTCTGTTGGGGCTGGACGCCGTTGCTTGGATCCATGATCTCGATTAGCTTCAACTAGGAGAAACCTGCAAGCCTCTCCGATGCTTAAGTCAGTTTACTGCGCTAAGTTTTTTATCTAATAACAGAGGTTATCAGAATTATTAGAGTCGTACCTGCATTGTGAGGAGATCATGAACTTATATAATAAATACCTGACGTGTTTAATTCAACATCTCTGTCGTGTTTAACTCAGCATCATGGGAATGGGCCGATCGGCCCACATGCCATCCTAGAGTTGGACCTAGGCCTAGCACGACCGACCCAACCAAAGTTCATTAACTTGAACTTGAAATCTCAAGAACAACAACTCTAAATTCTTACTTAATCAAACATAAACCAAATGAAATACACTCAGTTTCTGTTCAATTATGTATAACATTTGACACTAAAGATTTATGTAATCATTGTACTATAATTCAAAAGGGTTCTGATTTAGTTCTAAGCACCACTGACAAAATAGCTTGTTAATATTTTTGTTTCATAACAAAACAATCAGAATTAGACCTTATCAACAGAAAGATGTTTGTTAATTAAATTTATTAAATAATAATACGTTTTTGGTATACTGGGAGCTATGTATATTTTGTTGTCAGTTTTCGGTTTGACTCCAACTCGATCCAACAAATTTGAATCTAAAAAAATTGTTAAATGATAATACATTCTATAGTCCTAATTTTAGGTTTAAATCGAAATCGATCCAACAAACTTGAGTTCAAAAAAAAAATGGTAAATGATAATACATTTTATAATCCTAGTTGACACGTATCTTGGCGATAGTCTTAGGGTTTGATTCAACTCGCTCGAATTTCAAACATAATTTGAGTCTAAAAAATTTGTTTTGGACCTCATTGTCATTCCTATTAACCTTAAACTTATTTACCACAATGATTGATCAATTAGGTTGGACTCAAACTCCAATTGTTATTGAAAGATTTTGAGGGGGTTTGGAGTAACTTAAATTTATGAATCTCTATTCAAGCTCTCATGTCAATGAAGGGTTTTGAGGGGCCATTCATGAATTATCTATTCATCTTATCTGGATCTATGATTCTCTATTTATCGGACTTTGTCACCTTAGTTTTGATACCAATAAAAGATTTTGAGAGGTTGAAGAAAAATTGAACCTGATCGAAACAAGCTCATATCCAACTGATATATCATATTTCAATCTAAAACTTAAAGACAATAAATTATAAGCCATAATTCACTTTATTTTTATATCTTTTTTCTAGTGTGAGATTACTCCACTTGTAAATTTCTAAGAGGATTAACTCTCATCACATATCTCCAAAGCAGTAAGATAATAACGAAGAGGCGCATAGCCACTGAATTGGTTTAGATAGTACTTTGGCTGTTACTGTGATAATTGGAGAGTGGAGGGTCCACTCTATTTAAGAACCTTGAAAGGGAATACCTCGGCCACTCAAATACTGATTGTGCTTTCTTAGTTTTCAGCTTTCTTAGTTTGCTTTCACTTATATTCATCTAATACCTCGGCCAGACAATGATACTGATTAAGCGTTTCTGTCATGTTTTGTCTGCTCCAAGACTCTGCCGAGTCACCTTTCTCAACGATTCTGGTTCTTTGCTTTGTGAAAAAGAAAAGAGAGAAGTGATAAGAGAGAATAGTATTTTTGTGGTTTAAGGAATTTTTTAAAAATATCTTCATTTTTTAAAATTTTAAAAGTATTGTAATTTTTATTTTTTTAGAAGAATTCTTTTTTATTGATTTTTTGAAAATAATAATAAAACATATGTGATATAAATATTATATATATGAACTAATCAAATGCTGACGATAAAATGACTTAACTCAACTTTTAAATTCCACTCTAACTAATTAAATTCAATTAAAGATACTTTATTATAATTGTTTTAAAATTTTAGTTTGAATCATATTTAATTAATACTGATTGGATTTAATTTAAATTTTTTGAAAAAATTGTGAAGTTTTAATTTTTTTTTAAACTCTTTCTTTTAAATCTCATTCAAAAGATAATGAAATACATGTAATATGAACATCGAATGAAATTGACATAAAATAACAACAATAACAATGACAACAATTTAATAAAAATTCAACAAAGATGTAAGATTTGGAAAAGTCTAGAAGTATGCAGTCGTAATCTTAATTAGTAGAGAAATTGTTTCTAATAAACTCATTGAAATCAAATGATATTTACATAACAACTCAAACTCAACTTGAACTAATTAAATTCGATCTAAACTAACTAATAATTTATTATAATTATCTTAAATTATTAATTTGAAGTGAATTTAATGGTTCTTATTAGATTTAAAAAGTGAGTTCATTCAACGTGTCAACAATATTTAATTAGTCAATGTTTGTTATTCATATAATGTGTATTTTTTAAAAAGTTTAAATTCAATTTTTATAAAATTGAAAACAACAAATTTTTTGAGAATTTTAAAATATTAAAAATCTTCTAAAGTTATTTTTTTGGTTGCCTACAGGTATCTTAAGAAGATTCTAACTATAAGATACCTTTAAGTCATTCATATCCAGACTAATTTTCTCTGGAGTCGAGTAGATTCCTTGCGGGAAACAAAGCTCTAACCTCAAGTTTTAAATGACTGCATACATGAGGATTCGAATCAATGGTCTCATTTAATATAAGAGAGCTCCTTACTAACTCACTTTTGACCGGAGTTCTTCTAAAGTTACTTAAACTGAAAGGATTCCTACCATCATTTGTCCCTCGTACATGTAAATCATTCATTGGCACAAAAGTTTCCCTTTTGTTGAGTGAGATTACTCATATCTTGAAGCATTAATTTTTAGTTTTCTTCAAACCAATCCCAGAAAATCCAGAAAAGTCAAAAAGAGCACTAACATGTGTGTTGATGACGGAGCAACCAGTCATATCTTCAAAGCTTGCTCCATCTACTTTTCCTTCGTAATGACTCAGGAAGAAGGCAGAGAGGTTCTTTGACTTTGGACCTACTTCTTATTTTAATCTTTTCTTTAATGACATCCATTAAATAAGGCAAAGAAAACCATATAATGGAACCAACTTTAACCCATTGCCTACAAAGTTTCAGAAACTAGAGCTTTAATAAGCATAAGTTTAATTTAAAATTTGGTAAATTTAAACACGATTTATTAACTTGAGATCGGTCCAAGTCCACTTTTGATCTTTTTTTTCTTAAATGAAAGAACCGTAATCGTTACTCTTTAGATGCGCACTAGATAAATCTTCAGATTGATACAATAGTTTGTAAATTACGTCAATCAATAAAATTTTTAAATTTATTTAAATCAATTAAAGAATTTTAAGAAATTGGATATTAAAAAAATATTTTTTAAAAAAACTAAAGGTCTCCTTTTTGTTTCTATTTCTTATAAATTTACATTATCTATAATGTCTGCTTCTTTCTTTCATTCCCTGATTGTTTAACAGTGAATCTGTTCCTTCGAGACAAAATAATAACACACTAGGCCCCACCATTGTCCACATCTTCCTGGAGCAAAAAATGGCCACTTGTTAATCGGTGGCTCCAATAACTCTTAGCTTGAGGGGCGGTGCGATAAAAAGTCTGCTCATCGAGACCTCTTCTGTTCAGAACCAAGTCTGTCATTCCATAAACAGGATAAGTTGATAATTATTTGTTTTGAGTGTTAGTTGAATTTTCATTTCCAAACAAAGCTATGACGCTGCAGAGAAATGAGTGAGTCGAAGGTTATGATTCCGATATCGAAATTGCCTCCATGATTGTCCGTTTCGGCTTTCTGGTTGCTGCTTCCATTGCAGCTTATGGAATTAAGCAGCTTAACGTTAGAGGGTCTAGGTCATCAGACCCTTTAGTTAAGTCTTCAGGTATGGAATTGTATCCTCTTTTTTTCTCTTTTGGTTGCTGCTTTTGTATCTCGAACTTCGACCTTTGTCTCTGTGCTTAATCTGGTGAATTTCAACACAGAAACTGGTGAAGCAAGCTTTGAGCAACATCAGACAAAAGATGAAGACAATGAGCAGCCTGTGTATTCCGATGACAATCTCAGACATAGAACTGTGAGTAAATCATATAAATTAAATAACTTTGTCTGGAATCTTGATATGTATAGTCGTAACTCCACATTTTATAGAAATCAAATACTTATTTATAGATTCTTGATGTATATAGAGTAGTGACTCACAATATTTTAAAAGCAGTCTGGAAATTAAATTGATAAGATAAAAAATTTAAGGTTCAAAGAATTAACAAGTATTAAAGAATCGTAATAATATTATATAATAAAGATAAACAAAATTAAATAATTTGAAATATAGTCGAAGAAGAAGAGGTTCTTTAATCATCGAAAAAGCTGAAGTGTAATTAAAAAAAGACTCTTAATTTTGTTTAAGTTTATAAAAATTGATTAGTTTACGAAAACTAGCAAGTTTTTAATAGCAAGGATTATTAATGTAAACCGATCTGAAAATTGGTTAGCTTAAAATTTTTGTAGTTGATGTGCTTTTAAGGACTTGAATTCATGTTTTATACTATTGTTGTAGGAGGAGGGGGAGGAGGAGAAGGAGGAGGAAAAAGATGAAGAAGAGGTCAAACTGATAAGCAGCATATTTAACCATGCTCAGGGGATTCAACCTGGTCTAGAAGACGAAGACATGTTACCAGAATTTGAAAAGCTTCTTTCTGGGGAGATTGACCATCCGTTTCCGGGTGGAGATTTTGACAAGATAGACAAAGATGTGATATACGAAACTGCAATGGCAAACAATGCTAGTGAACTGGAAAGTCTACGAGACCTTGTAAAGGAATTGGAGGAAAGAGAGGTGAAGCTTGAAGGTGAACTGCTCGAGTATTATGGATTGAAGGAACAAGAATCAGACGTTTATGAACTCCACAAGCAACTCAAGATCAAGACGGTGGAGATTGACATGTTGAATATTACAATTAGTTCATTGCAGGCTGAACGAAAGAAGCTTCAAGAGCAGGTAGTTAAGGGAGCTTCTGTGAAGAAGGAATTGGAGGTGGCAAGGAGCAAAATTAAAGAGTTGCAGAGGCAGATTGAGGTTGATGCGAACCAGACGAAAGGGCATTTGTTGTTATTGAAACAACAGGTTTCTGGTCTTCAGGCGAAAGAGGAAGAAGCTATGAAGATGGAGGTGGAGTTTGAGAAGAAAGTGAAAGCTGTCAAGGAGCTGGAGATGGAAGTAGTGGAACTTAAGAGGAAGAACAAAGAACTTCAGCATGAAAAGAGAGAGTTGATTGTTAAACTGGATGCTTGTGAAGCTAAATTAGGAGCTCTTTCCAACATGACTGAGGTAACTAGTTTTGAGTTTTGTAAGTTTTATGTAACCTGCATCACTTTTTTATTGTCACATCTGCATCTGAATCTATCAGAAATAGCCTTTCTACTATGTAAGAGTGAGGCTGCATTATTGCGAGACTTCTAGACTGGGTGTGATGATGATGTATTGGAGAAGTTTTTCTTGAAATTTTGTTCAAAGTTTGACAGCTATAATGGGTCGGATTAGGTCGGTCAGCCAAAACGACATCATTTTGGTTGTACTTTTCAAAACGACGATGTTTTGTTTTTAAATCTTAGAAACTCAATACCATAACGATGTTATTTTGAGAAGATAGAAACTACGTCTTTATCTTTTCCTCTGTTTTGTTTTGTGCTTGTAAGTTTACAGAACTAGAGTATTTGTGTTCTACTAAATATGTTCTGCCTTATTTTTATGGTTCAGAGTGAAATGGTTGTCAAGGCAAGAGAAGATCTCAATCATCTGAGACATGTTAATGAAGACCTGTTGAAACAAGTGGAAGGACTTCAGATGAACAGGTTCAGTGAAGTTGAAGAACTAGTGTACCTTCGATGGGTCAATGCTTGCTTGAGATATGAGCTTCGAAACTACCAAGCACCTCCTGGAAAAATATCAGCTCGTGATCTGAACATTAGTCTTAGTCCCAAATCTCAGGAGAAAGCTAAACGGTTGATGTTAGAATATGCAGGATCAGAACGTGGACAAGGAGACACAGACCTGGAGAGCAATTTTTCACATCCATCTTCTCCAGGAAGTGAGGACTTTGACAATGCTTCCATTGATAGTTCCAGTAGCAGATACAGTAAGAAACAAAGCTTAATCCAAAAGTTGAAGAAATGGGGAAGAAGCAAAGATGACTTGAGCCCTGTTTCATCATCTTCAATCTCCATTTCTGGAGGTTCACCGGTCAGGAAAAGCATGAGTCATCGATCAAGGGGTCCGTTAGAAGCATTGATGTTGAGGAATGTAGGAGATAGTGTAGCAATCACGACATTTGGAGCAATGGAACAGGAGTCTCCTGATTCTCCTGGAACAAAAGCTTCACCTGGTGAATCTCTGAACTCTATAGCTTCATCTTTCAATTTAATCTCCAAATCAGGTGGAGGAGTTCTGGAAGAGAAGTATCCTGCTTATAGAGATCGACATAAGTTGGCCTTGGAGAGGGAGAAGCATATTAAAGAAAAAGCTGAGCAAGCAAGAGCAGCAAGGTTTGCAGGAAAATCAAGCTATGAATCTGCACCAATGTCACCTGTTAGTTTACCAACGAAACTTGCTCAGATTAAAGAGAAAACAGTGGGTTCAAGCACTCCTGGAGACCAACCTGTTGATGATAAGAATGGTGGTTCTTCGACAATAAGCAAGGTGAAACTTGCAGAAATCGAGAAGAGGCCTCCTAAAGTTCCTCGTCCACCTCCTAAGCCATCTGGTAATGGTCCTAGCAGTAAAAGTGGATCCCTACCTGTTAATTCTACAGGTGGACCACCACCTCCTCCGCCGCCGCCACCAGGTGGACCACCTCCGCCACCTCCTTTACCTGGAAGCTTGCCAAGAGGGACAGGAAATGGTGATAAAGTTCACCGATCACCTGAACTTGTTGAATTCTATCAGAAATTGATGAAACGCGAGACAAGTAAGGACACACCATCTCTGATTTCATCATCATCAGCATCAAATACCGCAGATGCTAGGAGCAACATGATCGGGGAAATCGAGAACAGATCATCATTCCTCTTAGCGGTGCTTAAATCTTCTCATTTAGTTTTCACTTTTAGTAAAACACCAGTAGAAATTATATTAACCATATCTCCTGGCTTGCAGGTGAAAGCTGACGTAGAAACACAAGGCGACTTTGTGCAGTCACTGGCTACTGAAGTTCGAGCAGCTTCCTTCACTAACGTAGATGACCTGGTGGCCTTCGTAAATTGGCTCGATGAAGAGCTCTCTTTCCTGGTCTCTTCTTCTACCTCTTACCAGTAACAAATTACTCAATTTTCATGGCTAACAATCACTTAAAGATTATGAAAGATGACAGTATCGAACTTGAACAGGCTTCTAGTTGATGACTTCTGTTCAATGCACTTATTGAGACCCATCTGATCATACCACTCTTCTCTTCAGGTTGATGAACGTGCAGTACTTAAGCATTTTGATTGGCCGGAAAGCAAAGCCGATGCGCTGAGAGAGGCGGCTTTCGAATATCAGGACCTGATGAAATTGGAGAAGCAAGTTTCAAGTTTTTCTGATGACCCCAACCTCCCATGCGACGCTGCTTTGAAGAAGATGTACAAATTGCTTGAAAAGTACGCATATTCATCTACTTTTCTTGTTTCTTAACAGAACCTGACATTTTCATACACCATTTCTAATCATATTTTTATGTTTTCTCACACTTTTACAGAGTGGAAAACAGTGTTTATGCATTGCTACGTACCAGGGACATGGCTGTTTCACGATACAAAGAGTTCAGGATCCCGGTTGATTGGTTATTAGATTCAGGGGTGGTTGGAAAGGTAGGTTTCATAATAGAATTAGAGAGAGAGAAAAAAAAAACCTGAACTAAACTCTGACCTTCAATCTGCCATTGCAGATAAAGCTCTCGTCCGTGCAACTTGCAAGGAGGTACATGAAACGTGTATCATCAGAACTTGATGCATTGACAGGACCTGACAAGGAACCCAGCAGAGAGTTTTTGGTTTTGCAAGGTGTTCGTTTCGCTTTCCGTATTCATCAGGTACGTTCCGATCCAGAAAAAACCTGCAAATTCAATCATTTTTCAGTTTCAAAACCTGAGACTTCCGACTAGTTCTTAGCAACTTTTCTACTATCTGTTCTATTTTTCCCAGTTCGCTGGAGGTTTTGATGCAGATAGTATGAAAGCTTTTGAAGAACTGAGAAGCCGTGTACATTCACAAATGGGTGAAGAAAACAAGCTAGAAGCACCATAAGCATTGACCTTAAAACATATTCTTATATCTTCCTCTTCCTATTCTCTGATTGTATAGATCACATCTCATAGATTGTAGTTCATCAAACAAGATGACCAGTTTTGAGATCTAATAGTAAAAGAAAATCAATTTAATGAGAATCATACAACTTGGTTTCATGTTAGAATGGCATTAAGTTGAAAATTATCACATAAAAGAAACAGGAATTTGCTGATCCTTTAACTACGCTAAAATCCTCATTTCCTCACCTTGATCAACCATATTCTCTTCAGAGATAAGATACTCGGTCAGTTAATAATTTCTGTTCAGGCTTCATATTTGACCATGTATAAAAACTGAGGTGGCAGTGAGACGAGCTCGGGCTTGGCTTGAAATTTTATGTTCAGGTTCAAACCTAATCCTTGTCTAAAGTTTTGGCCCTAGCTCACTTAGATTTGAACAGCACAAAGTTAGAATCCAAACCAAACTCAAATATATTTTTAATTAAAAAAATAATGTCATTTTTTAAATTTCAATATACCAAAACTTAAACTCGATTCAAATCTGAAAATTTTCAACTAAACCCAACTTAAAACTAGGATAAATTAGGTCGGATCAAGTCAGACAAACCTTGCAATATATACAAAAGTCCCCAGCTATCAAGAATTGGTAGTGGATCAACCCCTACAGGGCTCATATTCAATCCAAAAATTTTTAGCAAGTTTATGTATTGTCTCAAAATTTCGATTTTATAAATATTACTTTTTAAGTTGTGACTAGTATATCTCGAGTTTAATAGAAACATTCAGGACTTAAACTGTGTTTTTATTTTATTTATGTTTTACAGAATTTGACATAAAAATGAATAGTTGAGTAACATGCATGAGAAGTATACTGAAGTTTCTTGCTGAAAGTTTTAACTAGATATAGAAGAAATGTTGTAGTTTGAAGTATTAGGTATTTAAGAATATGGTAACATTCGATATGCCGATTTCATTATCGAGTATAAGGTGTTACGGTTTATGTACGTTTTAAGTGAATTTTAAGATAAGGAATTTTCTAGAAAATTAAATTATAAGGAGTGCTTATGGAGAATTTAATTGATTAAATTTTTTTAAAAGTTTCCCAGATATAATAACGTGAAAATACAAACTTAAAGTTTATTAGTCTTTTCATTAGGTAACACATCTTTCCATAGACACTATGGCCAGATCATTGACAATTAATATATCGGTTCCTGTCATTTTTATTCATAGATATGATAGAGTAGTTGGGAAATTAATTACTTCTAAACTTGAAAGCTTTTGATTAATAAGTTGTTGGGAAATTGTACACTACGAACATGACAACAACTTGGTTGAAAATAACCACAACTGTATCAAGATCTTTCCTGTCTTATTCAGTGTGTAAGAGTGAATTGTTGTCAAGTATTAGATGAAAGAATTAAATGTGGGCCTAAAGAAGTAGGTAAACATAGTGTTTCGTGCCGACTTAATGCTTGAAAATTAGTACTTGTTTTTAAATAATTTATTTAAAAGATAATAAATTACAAAATTTGAACTTTTTTTAGATTTCTTTAATTTTAGTGTTTGAACTTGTTAAATTTTCAATTAAGTGCTTAAACGTTTAGAAATTAAATAGCTGATTAGTTCAAAAAGATGTCTTTATTAATATTGATGAGAATGATGGAGAAATGTAAAACTTAATATTTGAGGGGTTAATTGACATCTTCTTAACTACCTAGTTTTTGAGAATGAACAAGGAATTGCAATTCAAATAAATAATCACCAATGTGTTTTGCTATAGAAGATTCAAAACTATGTTGAAAAAGCTGACGAGTTACGTAACCCTTCTAAATATCAGTCTTCTTCTAAATATCAGTCTTTATGTAACTTTGTTGACGACATAACAAAATGATAGCAAAGACAACCTTTTAAAGTGAGCATTTTGAGTTTTAAAAGTTCAAACACTTAATTAAAAACTTAAATGATTGAAGGATTCATTACTAAAAAAGGCCTAAATAACTTTTCTCAAAATTTCAATTATAGCTTGAACTTTAAAAAATAACAATAAAATGATCATACTTTCAATTTTTCAATTATAGCCTGAAGTTAGTCTTACCGTTACCTTTGTTGATGTAACACTGTCACGTATCAATGGATCCTCACTAATCAGACACATCAGCGTCATTAAAAGAATTCAACCTGATTAGTTAAACAATGTTGTTCTCAACCTAAAATCCCTAATTTTTTCTCTGATTTGTCAAAATCATTTTATGAAATTGAAAAGCTAGATTTAAGCTGAGTCTTGATACTTGTAGAACTTTGCTTTATGGCTTTCGCGAAGCACGAAAGATGGACATAGCAGCAAAAGTCTCGGAGAGGATGATCAAGTTGAAATGGGTTCCAGAGTCCAGCCTGCCACGGAATTGTGTTAATGGAGACCAAGATAACTCTGCTGTGGCCATGCTTTTCTTAGAAAAGGTAGAGTTGTGGGATCTTCAAAGGATCCTGTTTTAGATAAAGGTGAAAATAATTTGGCTGGCATGATTATGAATCTCGTACCATATCGGCCGGTATAGCAAAACAATACAAAAGGTGATGCTTCGGTACTAGGTTTTTGTATCGGCTTGTTTCGAGTGGTATCGATCGGTACTGTCGATATTCAGAATACCAGCTATATACCCAAAAAAAATCTTAAAACCCCCTACCCAACGCCTACTACTCTTCTTCTTCTTCTGCCTCTCTTCATTGTATTTGGTTGTTTATGTATGTTTTCTGATGAAAATTATTGGAAATTATTGGTATGTCTTGTGATGAAAATTGTTGAAATGAAAATTGTTGGAAATTATTGGAAATGAAAATTGTTTATGTATGTTTTTGTAATTGTTGAAATGAAATTTTTGGAAATTGTTAGAAATTGTTGAAATTTGGAAATGCAAATTGTTGAAAATGCAAATTGTTCATGTATATTTCATTATTTTGTGAATTGTGAATTTGTAGTGGTTGAAATTGTTGGTTGTTGGAAATGAAATTTTTGGAAATTTGGAAATGGAAATTGTTTATGTATGTTTTGTAGTGTTTGAAACTTTGAACTGAAATTGTTCAAAAGTGATGGAAATGAAATTGTTGAAAATTATTGGGAATGGAAATTGTTTATGTATGTTTTGTAATTGGTTGAATTAAAATTGTTGGAAAATGTTATAAATGAAATTGTTGGAATTTGGAAATGAAAATTATTTATGTATGCTTTGTGATGTTTCAAACTTTGAATTGAAATTAGAGAAAGTTGGAAACATAACCATTTCTTTCCATTTAATCAATATGTAAAATATGTTGAATTATTTGTAATATATATGTGTGTGTTATCATAAATATTTATAATAGATAATATGTGAAAGTAGTGGTATATAAGTGTCAAAAAGGAACTTTTTTTTCAAATTGTGAACATGTTGCAGGCTAAACTCCAACCATTTATACAAAGACTTATTAATGTCCATTAAAAATTGTAAAAGAAACTTATATAGTAAAGAACCAAATATAGAATAGTGGATATAATATTATGGATTGTTAGAAATGAAAAGAAGATTTAAAGCTTTGAAGAAGGAGAAAAAACGTTTCCAAAGAAATTATATATCTTTCAACTTGTTCCTCATGTTATGAATATATTCTTCAACTTGATTCTCAAGTTATGAACAAATGTGTATGAATAATTGCATAAGATATATCATTCATTATTTGGTGATTATGTAAATCATATCCTTCAACTTGATCCCAATGTTTGAAACTTTGAATTAAATTGTTCGAAATTGTTAGAAATAGAAATTATTTATGCATGTTTTAATGAAATTATATTTGTTAAATAATTGAATTGTTAGTTTTTGACTTATGGTGAATTGTGCTCGATGAAATTAAGTTATGTATGATGTATGAATTATATTATATAAGATAGACGTGCGTATTGTGTAATGAAATTATGTGTTCTTTATCTTGATATATGCATTCATTTATTTTTACAGATAAATAGAAGGAAATACAAGTACTCCTAATCAAATCAATTCAAGAAGATAAAATGATCTAGCTTGGGCTTATGCTACATAGGTTCCCATATGAGGAGCTATACTATTTGCTTATTTTGCAACAAGCATTTGAAAGGTGAAGGAATAAACAGATTAAAAAAGCATTTAGTTAGGGTTAAAGAAGATGTGAATCTGTATAAAAGTAAGCCATGATGTGAAGTGGCAGATGAAAACTTTGCTTAAAAAATATCAGCACGAGAAAGATAGAAGGGAAATGTTGAATTTTGAAATATCAGCACGAGAAAGATAGAAGGGAAATGTTGAATTTTGAAATTGGTAGTAAAAGTTCATTGTTTGTTTTCGTGATGATTGTGAAAATGTTGAAGGTGGTAGTGCTAATGTTCCATCCCAAGCCCAACAAGAAGTGAATGTTACACCTGGACTTGATGCTAGGAAAAGAAGAGGGCAGGTGACTAACTTTTTGACACTACGAACAACTCCTAGAGCCCAACCTTCAATTCGTAGTGCAATGCAATCAAGAGATGCGACTCACAATGTCGATATGG
>JAOSBK010000001.1:610127-623636 GCA_027568895.1 Erythroxylum shatona | reverse complement strand
AGAAGGATGCCCCAATCTCCGATGCCATAGCCAAATTTCAGATTCATTCTTCTTCTCTTTACTGCCTTCCACTGCCAGTACTTCATGCAATTTATTCATGTTGTTTGTTGCTAATTCCAAGTAGTACAATTTTCCTCGCCTAACACCACAACCAATCGTCTGCTTTGTTTGAATGTCCTTGAAAACACAAAAATCAGGCCAAAAAATTACAACACATAATAATGTTTGGGTTATTTGTGAGACCGATAATAGATTATAATTCAGGGATGGAACAACCAACACAGAATCAAGGTTTAAAGTGTTAGTGAGTGATACATGACCTTCCCCAATGATTGAGGATTTATTACCATCAGCAGTAAATATGTTTTTTTGGGAAGAGGTTCTAAGATTTGTGACCTGTCTTGAATCAAAAATCACATGATCAGAAGCACCGGAATCAATTATCCATGTATTATTAAAAACAGGTGTAGAGACATTCAAGGCCTTACCACAAGTATCAGTAGTTGTAATCAATGCCATACCTTCTTCAGTACTATTATCACCAGTTTCAGCAATTGCAGCAACTGAATTCTTGGAATTCTTGGAGGACTTTCTTCGAGAGGCTCTGCTATGATCCCACCATTCTGGAAATCCCACAATTTCATAGCAACGCTCCTTTGTATGTCCAGACTGATCGCAATGTGTACATTTGTATCTTGATTTTTCAAAGGCTTTAACTGTCTTTGGTTGATTTCGAGTCATCATCACTGCAGCTTCAGTGTTTCCAATGTCGAAGTTCAATGTTGCACGGCGAACTGCTTCTCGTCGAATTAATGAATAACATTCTTCCAAACTTGGAACTGGTTCTTTGCGCAAAATTTCCCCACGAATTTGTTCAAAATCACTGTCCAACCTAACGAGAAATATATGCACTCGTAATCGTTCAATAGATTTTTGGTATGATGTTACATCATCAGGGTCTTTCATGACCACTTTATCTCGATGGTCCAATTCTTGAAAAATCTCAACTAGCTCTCCATAGTATTCAGATAAAGACCTCCCATTTTGTTTGGCTGTGAAAGCCTTTTGGTTTAAGGAAAAAACTTGTAATTCATCACTTCCATCGTAAAAAGCTTTTGATAAAGCATTCCATATCTCATGAGCAGTGGAAAGACGTAAATACCTTTTCATAATTTCAGGCTTCATAGACATCAATAACCACCGTTTCACTTTTTGATTTTCTGCATATACCATTTTTCATATCCATCGTCGGATTCCGTCAGTTGTTTCATCTTGCCACGAATGTAAGAGAGCTTTTCTCTTTCAGCAATATGCATCTCCATGAGTTGAGACCAAACATCATAATTTGATTCATTAAGAACAATTCCTGCATTAAAAACACTTTCAGGTTGCATAACTACAGGAATTGCTTTAATTCCAGAAGCTTCAACACTTTTTTCACTCATCTCTGATACCAACTTGAAAAGAGAAAGTAAGAGAATATTTCTTTTTTATTCCCTTTGATCAATCGTACCCAGCTTACAATGGGATTTATAATACAATTGTGCTAGAAACAATGACGTAAATCAAGAAGAAACAGAGGAGAAGAATCTGCGACAAAATAAGAAAGAAAAGATATATACTAGCTGTACAACTTCTATTCTAGGAAAGAAAAAGAGATTTGCGGTAGAGAAAAAATCTAACAGTTTTCATCGATGAGGTAGACTAGGACTTGTTCTTGTTCTTGTTCTTTATCTGGTTTGAATAAAATCTTGGGAATGGAACCTTGGCTTGTTTTAGGCAAACCTCTGTTTTTGAGAAGGTGACAACTGGGTATATTGAGATTTTTCACCAACCAATTCATCATCAAAAGTTCATTTATATTCAATGATTTCTTGATCAAATGTGAGAAGTTTTGAGGAAGACATTAGGAGTGGTTGCTCAGCTCATTTCCATGTGTTCCTGAGTTCATTTAAGGTAATCAAGGACAACTTAAAGATTCTGAATTAGGAAATCATTGGGGATACTTCAACTGCATGAGGAACTCATCAAGTTTCATAAGTCAACGGATCAGGTCTGAATTGATCGAGTTTCAAGCTGGATTCGAGTTTCGAAAACCAATCTTAAAGATCTTAATGGCTCAACCCTCTGCCAAAACCAATTTCGTTATTCAAGTGTAGGCTCGAGATGCAGGTTAGGGGGTCGGTTTAGGCCGGACCGAACTGAAAGAGTTTCTTTATCTATACATGTTGGTCTGATTGAAACTATAATTTTCAGACAACAAAGGCGAAGCTCCTCTCAACTTTCAACCAAGACTTCTAAGTTCCTTTGAACTTAACCCATTATTGATTTGTAAAGTTACTATAAATCAGATGTTACATGACAAACTGTTGCTCAGGTAAATATACATAAAGTGCTTGTTCAGGACTCCATTAGCACATTAAAAGCTTCGAATGAATCAGGTTGAAGCAAGTCTCGCCAATCTAAGGGCGTCGTTCAGTGACAACCGATTGTGTTTATCAGTTATCATATAATTAACACAACTTCCCTCTCGCCTATCCCTTTCCTGTCGCTATTCGTTTCCTCTCGCCGTAATCGGAAACAGAAACGAATCCAGCACCTTCCATGCTCGCCGAAGAGACTCGACCCGAACAATGACCCGACTAATTGTCCGATCCGACTGGATCCAACTTGGTTTGGTCAGACCCGTCAACCCTTCCCCACAAGTTGGGCCCAAACTGACAGGAAAATAGAATCCCTTACCAGCCCATGTGATCTGAGCGGAGCCGTCTTAACTGTAAGTTGACCCGGCCCAATTCCATTTGACCCGACTTGAACCGACCCGGCCCACAACCCCTCTACTCGTCATCGTCATCGTCTTCCGCTCGTCTCTGAAACTCCAAGCTTTTGATCTGCAAGGTTTTTTTTTTTTTTTGCACTTTCCAAATTCTTCTTATCGTTTGATTTAAGTTTCCGATTCTTTACTTTGATCCCTGTTCTGCATATGTACAGAACATGCATGCCTCGTGAGGGTTTTATCTCATAACTTTTGATCTGATATGGAAGCAAGAAACAAACATCATCACTGTTTCTTATGATGATGCATACTTCCACCAAGCTGACGACAGTAAAAGCAAGAGACAGAAAGACAGAACAAGATCTTTTTCGTGGGAAGAGAAACCTTATATCAAAGACCCACCATAGTAACCATAATCAAAAAGTTGTTTCCTTAACTATATTTTTGGAGTGATTCAAGTACACAAAACACACCAAATCATTCTTTACCTTTGACATTACAGTAAACACACCAAGAAACCCAGAAAGATCGTTGTAAAGAAGATAAGTTGAGAGGAGGGAGGTACACTTTAGTAAATCATTGAGAAGTGTGGTGTTGGTGTTCGAGCATGTGGACAATGGTTCTTTGTCTCTTAACAGTAGCTGAAGAAGACTCATCACCACCAGTCTTCTCCATTACTGCTTTTAATGCTTCTTGAATTGAGCTAATGCAATATTGGGGAGGTTGTTGTTGAGGGTCGTTGCTGTTACTCGATGAATCTTCCTCTCCAGTGATGAATAACACATTCTTTACACGACCACCAAGAGTTGTGATCTCGGCTTTTATCGTTCTTAAGCGTAAAGCTTTCAATGTTTTTATTAGGTCAGGAAGGAGGTCGGATCTATCTTCACAGCAAAGTGAAGCTTTGATCACAAACTTTCCATCTTCGTCCGATGCATCTACTACTAGCTCATCGATCTCCGTTGGCACTGGACTTGTTTCAGCTATCAAAGATGTCTGTTTTTTCAGTTCTTTAACATGTTGAATCACTTCTGCCAGTAAGGAAGCTTTATCTGTCTGAAACCATAAGCCAAGACCAGGAAAACAAACAAAGAAATGATGCTTAATTTACTATTTTTTCAAGAAGTTTTATGATCAAACAGTAGATGTGATTGCATGCTTTAAGGGTTTATTTCATGGAAGCTTTTCAACTGCATTTGGTTCCTTTTTCTCATGCCAAGCAAGCGACATTAGCATCTATACGTGGATTATCAGAGATCTTTTCAAAGAAGTGATCTTGTGAGATTAATATTTCGAAGGGTTTCAATTATCAACTGATATTTTTTGTAAGTTCGATTGGTGATTGATGAATAATGAATTGATACGACGATTTTTTTTTTCTTACTTTGGTCGTGCTGGGAAGTAAGCTGCGAAGTTTAGCGAGGTGATTGTTGATTCTCTCTCGTCTTCTCCTTTCAGCTTCACTGTGACTCTTTGAAGCAGCTAGAGCCTTAGCTTCCATAATCTCTTGAGCTGTCATTTTTCCCAACTCAGCTTGCAGTCCAAAAGGAGCTGAACCTGAACCAAGTGTGTCAGAAATGATCCTCAGATGGTCACTTGATGAACCATCGTATGCGAACTGCAGAGCAGGAGGTCTTCTGTTGAACAAACCTCCATACGAGTTTGGAACTGGAGGGATTAAAAAAGGGTCGTGAACTTCTCGGGCAGTGTTGGAGTTGAAATGGGGTTGAGGGACGTTGAAGGTGTGGACTTGAGGGATTGGCCATGGCAAGATTGGTGAAACTTCCGGCAACATCAATCCTGTTCCTCTAATCCCTCCATACGTGTCACCGTTTTGTTGATGTTGCATGTGTTGATGGTGTTGAAGAAGAAGCTGTTCCTGATACCCTTGTAGGTTATGGATAGTTTGAGAACACTCTCCTTGATGATCTTCTTCTTTCAATCCACACATGGCTGCCAAACCTTTGTCTCTGCTTAAAGAACCCTAATGGCTTCAGATTGTTTTCATGATCTACACTGATCCATCACTCCTTGACGATCTTTCTCTGTCAACTAGATCAAGTGTTATACGAATATATAGAGCTTCCGAGTACTGTAACTCTCTTTTCCTTTCTTCTCACGCCATTCTTTATTCGACCCTGTAGTTATGAAACCCTTTTGTGTATAATTAAAAAAAATTACATTACGTTATTGATCTGCGATTGGTTCAAAGTTCAAACTGTATAATTACATACAGTGAGTTTAGTGCTTAGGGAAAGAAAGTGAAGGATGGTATGGTATGGGAAACAAAAAAACATAGTGAAGACACAACACACAGATTGTCGACCGACCAAACTCCCCAAAAGGCTGGTAATATAATGATGATAAAAGGGCTTAAGCTTATACTATAATAATAATAATAATAATAATAATAATAATAATAATAATAATAACAACAACATCTACAACAAATTTAAAGTTTAAAATTTTTTAATTTTTTAATTGAATGCCAATTTTTAAAATATGTAATTAGTTAAAATTTTAATAACTCAAAATAAAGTATTTATTTTGTTAGTATGTGATTAATGAAATTACTTTAAATTATGACAATTAACATGTAAATATTCGCATGAAAATTTGAGTAACACATAAATATTTCATAGGTTAGTATTTATAAAGTATAAATTATTACTAAAGTCATGAATAATATATTAATTCGCATGAAAGTTTATATATTTATTGATATTAACAGAAATCGAATTATTAAAATTCTCAAATTTTAGTTAATTAATTAAAATTTTAAAATATTTGATATTAAATTTAAAAACTTCAAATTTTTGATATTTTAATATTTATTATCCTAAAAAAGTATCCTTAATTTTCTGAGCGATTTCTTTGAGCTCTTGAAGTGTAAAATCCTTTAATAAGCAAAAGCTATAGCTAGCTACTCTCTCTATACACTAGTATATCTATGTTTTCATTACCCCGTTCGAGCCTCCACGTTCTCCAACACTCTTGGGTATTACCACGCCACCCTTTCTGCTTCCCCAAGACTGTGTAATGATTATGTCTTGGAACACACTCCTTCTCTACGACCGACTCTCACTCTCGATAGGCTCTTCTCTGGCGGTATGATCTAATTCTTGGCTTTGAATTCACGTATGTATATTCAGCTAAGATGTTCACATGTGTGTGGTTTTGGAGAGGCCTTTCAGTTTTTGGTAGCTGAACAACTTCGACTGCATAGTGTTTTTCCAAACCTAAATAATAGGTTTGGTTCGGTGTTTTTTAATTTGGGTCAATCCAATTTTGACAATTTAAAATTCAAGAGTTAAAATGGTATTATTTTAATTGTATTTAATAAACCAATATTATATTATTTGAATTATTCAACGGATCATTTTAATTATAATTTTATTTTGATATTTGAATAATTCATATTTAATTCAAATAATATGATATTTAATTAAAAGTGATATGGTATTGTTTCCTAAAGTAAATAAATCAAAGATATAATCCCTTTTACTTCCCCATGTAATTAAGCCTATTTTTACAGTAAATATATTATATAATATACATGCCATGCCATTTCAATAAGGAAAGTGTATCTTCCCCACTTCACTCTCTTGCATGACCAAACATACTCAATACTTGTAAAATTAGCCTTAAAGTGAAAGCAAGAATGTACTCATTATTATTATTGCTATACATGGAACCTTAGGTCTCAAGCTTGTTATAGTTAGTTTAAAAAGTCATTGACCTTCCCATTTTGCAATTATTTTTTCTTTGTTTTGTTTTATAGTAATTAATAAAGTTGTTCTTTTATGATCATAAAGTTACATATTCAAATTACACTAATAGTCTCTTTGTAAAAATACAAAAAGAATATTACATACATTATGATCGATCTCAAATCTTCACAAAGTGAAGTGGAGACCCTTATGGACTGAGTACGTTAAATCATATGTATATAATGATTAAGGGTTGGAGTGGCTCGTGTCATTACCTTCCGATTATCCCAAATTTGATTCCCTAAATTATTTATACGATTGTAAATGAATTATCAAATTGACTTAAATTTAATTTTTGAATTAATTAAAATTTTGACAGTGTTGAAAAATACCAAATTTAAATCAAAAACAATTCAACCACGAGTCATAAACGATTCAATCTCAATCCGACTCATTGTTATTTTTATTTTAAAGACAAAATATATTATAACCCTGAGTCATAAACTACTCAAACTCAATCCGACTCATTATCATTCTTATTTTAAAGATAAAATATATTATAAATTTGGTTAACAACAACCATAATAATCCGTCGTATAAGAAAGGTTCAGTGATACTCGGTCTTATCTTTTCGAATTAAACATTAGTTTGTTGGGAAAAAATAGAAGCTGTTTCTTTCACTTTTAACATTGAGGCACGGTAATCCATAGAGCTTTTAGTCACGTCTTTCTTTTATGATCATTTAAGCCACGAGGTGTAGTTTTTACCGTCTCTAGCATTTATGTTTGCTTGTGTTTCAAAGATATTCAATGACCTCTTTTGGATCATGGTGTACAAAAATCATTTAGCCGACCTTGTTAGAATAATTGTGTAAATGGAGATGGAGAAAGGAAAAGAAAGTGCATGTCAATTCTTAAACTTTAGATTGTAGTTCGGATGGTTATTTTACAATAGCAAGAGAAGAAGAAGTCCACTTTCATCTTTTTACCTTCCTTACCTGCACCTTTGGTACGAAGGCAAGCATGCATAGATCTGCTTTTACTTATCGGGTCAGTCACTAGGCACTGCTGGCTCAGTGGTGTTACTGTTTGGTTGGTGGATAAGGCGAAGGTCAAAGACGAAGAAAGAGGTCTCCATATATATAAAATGAACTGTAGATGGTCACACGCATGGCTTCCTTTGGTCCCATTGAACCCTTTTCTTGTATGTATTTGGCATTTTTCTTATAAAGTAGCTTATTCAAACAACTAATGATAGCTATACCACTACTATCATAAACCCTTTCGAGTGGGGTTTGTGGGGTTTATGATGACATCAATCCCACTCCGTTATGACATTCTTTTCTTTTCTTTTTTTCCCTTCTTCCTTCCACGCTTACGGCATGTACTACATAAGGAAGAACTGTGAGTGTTTCCATTTAGAAGCCAGTGTATGGTGAAGTAATGGTTTGCTTTAGGGTGTACCTAAATAAAAAGATAAGGATGTAATGAATAAAATTTAAGTTAAGAGATATATAATTTTCATGCAATTTAAGAAATATTAGCAAACCTTTATATTTTTTAAAATTTTTGAAAAATTCTTTTAATTTTTAATTTTCAATTTTTTAGAAAAATTCATTTTCTTATTTTTCAATCAAAATGTGGTATAACATTAGACGTGGACTAATTAAATGCTATTAATATGATAACTTAAGTTAACTCTTAAACTCAACTTAAATCAATTAACTTCCACTTGAATGAAGAATTAAAATAATCATAATAAATTATTATTAGTTTGATTTGAGTTTAAAAATTGAATTGAATTAACATATAAATAATATTTAGTTGATAAAAGTATAATTTTTATATCACGTTTATTTTATTGTTAATTTTTTATCTATATCTAAGACGAGAAAGATATCAAGAAAGATTTGTCTGAGTTGGACTTTAATGAGGTAGTAGCTATAAATAGACGAATATGACGTGATCGGATAAGATTAAGGGATTAACCTTTAAAATTTGTCATTATAGTAGAGTAGTTATTTGAAGATGGGACTCGTGGCAGGTAGATTACGGGAACAGTAGGATTGACATACCTGTAAGGTACATGTGCAAGGACTCCTACAATAACAAGAAACCAGGTGAGTTGGTCTTTACAGCTTATCGGGTACTCGCGGATCTGGACTCCATCAGGTTTAACTTTTTTTAGGAAATTTTTTTACTTATTTAATAATTTACAGTGCTAATTTTACCTTTTCCTTTTGTAACCTACACCATTAATTCATATCTTGTCTCATTTGTATATGAGTCTGTCGGAAACAGTTTTTCTATTATATGGGGATAAAGTTGCGTACTATCAGACCTCCCCAGATTCCATTTCATTGCGGGATTTCGGTCTGAATAATAATGATGATCTAAGACGAGAAATTAAAAGAAAATCTAAAAAATTCGTAAGACATCAAAGCAACTTCTTTAGACCACTGCACGGCCAAAAAAGTGTTAATCTTTTTATTTTAAAAAGGATTTAAAATTATATATATATTTATATTAATATAAATCAAAATATGTTGCAGCTATACTATTTAATTTTAAAGATTGTTTTGAAAAGGTTTTATTTAGAGCAAATTAGATCAATAAATATCATTGATAAACTCTAGCTCAAACCTTAGTATAGAATTCATTATTTTATGATAAAAGTATATTGATAAAGATTTTAATTTTATTCCAAGATATATTGTTAAGAAGAAATTTAATTTTGAATTTTACTATTATTATTTTAAATTATTAGTTTAAGTCAAATTTAATTAGTTAAATTAAAGTTTAAGAGTTGAGTTGAGTTACTATATTATTGATATTTGATTAATCCACGTATAATGTATATATTTCATCTTTATTTTTAATTAAAGTTTAAGCAGTGTTTTTCTGAAAATTTGAAATTCAAAAGAATATTTTTTAGAATTTTAAAAATTCCTTTAACTATAAGAGATATTTAAAATAATATAAAAATAAGGTTATATTTCAATTTAAAGTTTTAATACATTAAATTATATATTTTTATATGTCTATTTTTGATTTGTGACATTCTCTTACCTTTCAAATAATCCAATAAAAAAAGCTACAAGTTAAAATAAATTCTTGCGAAGAACATATCACTTGATTCCACCATAAGTTCCATCTCAATGACTATTAAAAGATGCAATGCTTAGGCCGGCAATTATATTTTTGTCTAGGGTTTCTTTTTCAACAAAAGGAGGTTGAATACCACAATTGGTGGGCATGTATTAACCCTTTTATGAGCAAGAAAGCTTCTGAGGAACCTAAGCAAGAACGTGAGACCACAGGCATGTAAGCATTTGTCTGTACTAATGTGTATATACACAGCTGAAAAGTGTAAATCTGAGTAATGGGTGTAGGAAACACAATGAAGTGACTAAAAGCCTGGTTGGCTAGCTGCTCCAATTTCAGCTTTCGAATTTAGCAGTATATAGCTTTTCTATAAGGCCTTACAGCCTTTTAAAACCATGCCATAGTAGCTTTTTATAGGGACATAATCTACCAAGTTCCACACAAAATACCAATTTAAACAAGTAAAAAAAGTGAAACAAAGATTAGACCTAGGGTCTAGGAACTTCAGTATCTAACCAATAATTAAAAAATACAGTCACTTTGATCCATTCAATTATAAAAATTTTAAAACTTTTAATTTTTCGATTAAATTTTTAATTTTTATTTCAAATTTTTAATAACTTTTGTTGCAAAAAATTGATCGATTTATTAATTAATCGGTCAATTGTTATAAATTAATAAATTCTTATAAACTAAAATAAGTAAATAAATTTTCATTTAACAGTATTTTTTATCTAACTTCAAATTTTTTAATAAATAAGAATAATCTCTTTTAATTATATTAATCTTTAGCTGGTTTTATAACGGTTTAATTTCAGTTGAACCTTTTAAACTTCAAGTTTTGTCTATCTTAACCGTTTAACTCTATATACGATTTTTAAAATATCTAACAAATATTTTATATAGATTTTGCACCATTTAGAAAGCAGAATAGGATTTGGACGGTCACATTATGACATAATAGTTAAACCAAGTTATGAAATATGGTTGTCTTAATCATGGATTTAGACAAGCTAAGTATTTTTAGTTTGTCTGGTGGAGCTAGTTATTTCTCTTCATAGAGTCAAAGAATTGCACCCTTATTTCCAAGACGTGTGTTTCTAAAGTGGGACAGTGCGATTCTTTCCAAAAAAAATCTTAGTGATTATTGTTGTCTCCAACTCTATGCCGAAAGGTGATTTCCCACTAAAGCTGGCTATCTATAGATAGTATGACCTGAAATGGAAGAATCATAGAGCAATGAAAAACGGGACTGAATTTTTTATTTAATTTTATGATGTCTTATTCTGTCTCATGAATCTCAGCCATTTATTTATACAGGTCTCGCGTTCATTTATGCGGGACCTATGCGAGACTCATATAAATAAATGACTGAGATTCATAAGACATAATAAGACATTATAAAATTAAACTTACACGTTATGTTAGGAGAGCAGTGGATCGAACTAGTCTAAAATCTTTTTCTGATTTGCTTAATTTTCAAAAGAACTAGCTTCCCATTTGTTGGGAATAACATATATAATGTGTCAAATATATAGAGTTGAGATGAACAAGAAGACGATGATTCAACTTATCAAGTTTTTAATTACAAATCAAGGTTGGACTAATCGTCTATAGGACATGTCCCATTGTTCTCACTTTGTAGGTCATGATGTTGTTTTGTTCGACATGAAAGACCCTTATTTGAGAAGAAAGCTTCTCTTACATACCCCACAACTTGTATCTTGTTCAATTTTGTTTCCCTTGAGTCATAGGCTAAAGATAAGACCTCATCATCTCTATCTTTAAGTTTCAATTTTTAAATTACAAAAGGTATAATTTAATCTTAATTTTCGTATTAAATATATTTCTGATTCAATTACTTAAAAATGTTTTAAAACTTCTAAATCATTTAAATTCAATTAGAAACGGACAAAATCCTTAATGGAATCATATGTTTATTAGTTAAATTTCACTTCAATATTAATATGTTATTTTTAATTTTATTATTTTTTAGTGAGAATAATAATTACACATGATACTGTAAATCTCACTAAATTAAAATTTTCTTAAACCCATAAATTCAAAAGATTCCCAAAGACACAATTCGACCGAGTAGGCTATAATTTAGTAGCATAAAACAAGAAATCACAAATCAAAGAGCATGTTATAATTTGAAGAATCTAAGAAGAGAAGGACAATATTTTGATTCTTTTAGAAATTTAATAAATATATCCTAATTTTCATGTTATAACATTACATATCACAAAATATAAAAAGCAAACCAAAAAAATGATAGAATTTTATGGTGTTAAAATGAATTTTATCATTGGGTTTAGATATTTTTCATAATATTTACAAAATCTAGAATTTAGATTGTTTCATATTTCTAGAATTCGAAAAATATTAAAAATAATTTTATTATTAGGTAATTTTTAAAATTTTCATCGAAAGTTAATTAAATTATCCTTAATATATATTAAAAATTTAGGTCATAATTATAATTATTAAATTTTGGGTTTATTACCAAAAAAAGCTCAAACTTTCGTCAAATTTTCAATTATAGCTCGAACTTTAAAAAATAGCAATAAAATACTCAAATTTTTAATTTTTTCAATTATAGCCCGAACTCCAAAAAGTAACAATAAAATGCTCAAACTCTTATTTTTTTCAATTATATTCCGACATTAATGTTTTCGTTAAGTTTGCTGACGTCACTTGTCAATTGTTTCAAAAACCTTATATTAATATATGTCAGTCAAAATTTACACAACCAATGAAGATTAATGAAATGACGTTTAATCACATAATTAAAACAAATTCGTTATTTTAAAATGACCTAAATCAAATTAACAACCCCGACGACCTTACTTTTTTATTTCAATTTTTTCTTCATTTTCTGTTTGTTCTCTTGACACCCTCACCCTTTAATTTTTAAATTATGTAGCCCTGACATCCTCACACTAAGGGCATTAGGAGAACGAACTAAAAAATGAAGAGCTTAATGGTATAATATGCTATAATGGCATTGCAGTTTGAGACATCAGAAAAACAAATGGAAAACAAAGTGCTGAGAGTATCGAGATAACGATAGATAGCGTAAAGCTAGAATTGAAGAAAATTAAAAGTTTGAGCATTTTATTGTCACTTTAAAAGTTTGAGCCATAATTAAAAAAATTGAAAATTTTGACATTTTATTACTACTTTTTAAAGTTAAGACTATAATTGAAAAATTGACGAAAGTTTGGGTTCTTTTTATTAATTAACCCTTAAATCTTTATAGCATATTAACTCAACAAAATTAGAATATATAAATGTATAATTTTCATGGCTTTTTATTTAATATTAAATAATACTTTAAATTTTATAATAATTGAAATAAAAGAAGCAACATGGTCCATTAGTTAGTAGAAGGTAAGCCTGGATTGCTCGGCCTTGATCCTTAGCCTCAACCACCATCGATCCATGCTGAAACTATCTTTAGACCTATTAGAACATTTCGATCATATAAGACCCGAACCTCGCTTGAACAGAAGTTAATGAGTTAATTTAAGCCTGTAAACTTATTTTATTATGAACAATACCATACAAATCCAAACTAAAGGTTACTGTTTCTACAGAACATGGTACCTTTTAGCATTGATGAAGATGCATTGGATGAATTAATTGCACTAACTGTGAATACATCATCACCAGCAAAATTCCCCAATAGAAAGAATTTGATCACCATCAATAGTATTTGATTGATCCATGTGTATTGACTAAAAATAAATTTTGTGTTGTTATTTTAAAAAAATGATACTCCTTCTTATTCAAAATAAGTGTCGTTTTAAAGAGATGCACACTTATTAAGAAAGCTAGTAAAATGTTTGATATACCCTTATTAATTGCATGTTGAATTATCTTGAAAATGTAATCTGTATAATTAGGATGTGAGAGA
>JAOSBK010000001.1:598244-610027 GCA_027568895.1 Erythroxylum shatona | reverse complement strand
TTAAATTTAATTATATATAATTTAATTATAAAAATTAAATTAAATTAAATTATTCATAATTTTATTGATAATTAATTATAATTTATTTAATATAAATATAATGTTGAATTAAATTATTAATAATTTTTATTAAATAATTAAATAATATATATTTAAACGATTATGAATCAGATTATAAAAATAAAAACAGAAAACAAAAATTATTTTTTATGGTTTTTATAATTTTTAAAAACTAGAAGAAACTAAAACTAAATGAAGAAACTAAAAACTGAAACAAATAAGATTTTTTTACAACATTTGAAAACAAAATCAGAAAATCAAAATAAAAAAAGAAACAAATTCCTCCTTAATATGCAAAGATTACTAATTTACCCAAAATTTTAATGCTAATTTTGGCAATTTAGACTTTCCTATCAAGTCTTGAGTATTAGGATATAAGAGATTGTATTCTAGAATGCGTCATTTTCTTGGTCCATACATACACTTAAAATATGATAGTCTTAACGATGATATGGGATATTGAGACAGGATCTTCTGTCTAATATTATGGTATCTCATTCCATTTCATGAATCTCAACCACTTATTTATGTAAAGCAGTAAGCTAAATTTCTAATATTAAGACAAAGAAAAAGTTGTGACTTGTGACCAAACAAATTGTCGCCACCTAAAGACGCTGAACTTTAACTGGATATCTATCTATGGAGTCAAGCCAAGGGTTCCCCTTTGACTCACCCTCTGGAATGGACCTCAGGGCTTTCCACACGGCACTGTTGCACTTGAAACCCGACCCGAATGCAATTTGCCAGACCCGGTGCCCGCGGGAGACCCGACCCTTGGCCTCTGTGTAGGCCAACTCGTACCACAGGGAACTACTTGACGTATTGCCAAACCTGTGCAGCGTCATTCTCGATGGCTCCATGTGCCAATCACTGAGGCTCAAATTCTTCTGCAACTCGTCCAAGACAGCTCTGCCACCAGCATGTATACAGAAATGCTCGAATGCACGCTTGAAATTGGGTATATAGGGCTTTACTTTAGCTTTCAGGACTTTTCTTTTCACGAGCGTGACGAAGAACATGAACTGTTCACTTAATGGCAGCACCAGAGGGCCCAGTGTGGTTATGTTCGTCTTCAATGCGTCTCCAGCAACAGCCATTAATTCACGAGCTAAAGACACCCCTATTGCTCCCCTGTCATCCTCTCTCTGATAAACACACTGATAGTTCTTGTCATCGGCGCCTTTGTGGGTCCGAACTGTGTGGGCCAGCTCATACTTGGACCGAACCTTGTCTCCTGGCTTGTTCGAGAGGAGAATAGCAGCACCGCCCATGCGAAATATGCAGTTGCATAGTAACATAGACCGATCATTTCCAAAGTACCAGTTAAGTGTTATGTTTTCTGTGCTCACTACAACCGCACAAGAGTTGGGGTTTGCTTTCAGTAGGTTTTTAGCGAGGTCGATGGAGATAAGACCTGCACTGCAACCCATGCCACCAAGATTGTAGCTTTTGATGTCAGTTCTAAGCTTGTAGTGGTTCACTATCATGGAGGAGAGAGATGGGGTTGGATTGAATAAGCTGCAGTTCACAACAAGTATGTCGATTTTGCCAGGTTTAAAGCCAGTTTTAGCGAAAAGCTCGTCCAGAGCACCGAACATAACTGCTTCGGCCTCGGACCGGGCTTCGCTCATAGATAGATTCGGAGGGTTAGAGGTTATTCCTCTTGGGAAATATGTTTCGTCTCCTAATCCGGACCGGCTCGCAATACGCTTCTGGAATTGAATGGTTTGCTCCTCAAAAGCGCCGGTTTCTTCTGTCATTTTCAAAAACGAGTCAACCGACATCTTACGCTCATCTTCCGGTTTGTAACAAGCAAAGTCGACGAGGTAAACCGGTCTGGACCTCTTGGCCCAGTACAGGCTGAAAAGGAACAGTAAAACTGCTGAACCGGCGAGTCTTGTGGCGGCGTCAATGTCTTGCAATTGCAGGGACCGGGTCTTCCACACATCGTAAACCCGGTTCAGTTCTAGACCGGTGAACTGGACCAGTGTGGCCGTGAATAAGGGTAGCATTATGAGAAACAAGAGCAAAGTGGCGGGGTTACATGAGTAGCCATAGCCTAACTTCACGTACTTGAGCTTAACAGACTGTAAAAAGTCAGGCAGACGACGGCGGATTTTTATGACTGCGGAGGAGGCGTCCTTGAACGCCATCTCAGCCGTTAGCCTCTCCTCATCCATATCTATGCTGTTACTACCCATGATGAGTGTGTAGGTATGTCCCTCTCCCTCTCCCTCTCTCTCTCTCTGTTATGTACTCTCTAGCTTCTTTCTTTGTTTTGCTCCTCTTTGGTTCTCTGACTTGTCGGAAAAACAAGGGTGTGTTTATTTATAAACAAGAGTCAACGAGAAGCTGAACAATATCACCTTCCAAAGAATAACAAATGCCGAATTGAAAGAAAGACTACACGTTTAACATGGATAAAGGGGAGAGAGATACAGACATTTCAACCTCAAGATTGTTCCACTAAACTTTGTATATTAACTACAAGAAAGCTGGAATGATAGTCCTGGAATTTATGGCGAGTAGTTCCAAGAATGGATGGATAGCTCAACCACCGCGGAAATAAAAATTTTCCTTTATTTTGTAATTTCCCCTTTTAGTATTAAATTCATTAACAAATAAAGTTTCATTAATAAATCTTACTTAAATTAAAATTTTAAATTATAGGCTGTAACTAATACTCCCTCCTATCCAAAATAAGTGTCATTTTAAAGAGATGCACACTTATTAAGAAAGGTAGTGAAATGTTTGATATACCCTTATTAATTACATGTTGAATTGCTTTGAAAATGTAATCAGTATAATTAGAATGTGAGAGAAATTCAAAGGTAATTTTGAAAATAAAATTATAAACATGCATGAAAAATCGTGAACGACACTTATTTTGAATAATTAAAATCTCTCTAAAACGACACTTATTTTGAATACGAGGGAATATTTTATAAAAAATTTGAAAATAATAAGAATTTTAAAATTAATTTAATCACACATGAGAATCCTTATCTTTTACCCTTACTATTAATTCAATTAAACTACTTTCCAACTTTCGTGCAAGCTGAGATAACCAGACATTTCAACTTTTTGGTGCCTGCAGTATTTATTGAAACAGTAAAATTGAACCTACGATCATCCTAAGCTCAAGTACTATCTGTATTCTTCTCAGCTTTATTAGCTTTGTTCAGTAACAGTTCACGAACCCTTTATCTTCAAGATCAAATTAATGATTTACTGCCCTCAGTTTACACCTTTCCACAGTCCAAAGTACATAAGTATGATGTTAAATTAAATATGAGAAGTACAAGATAATGCTAGTGCAAAGAAGCTACAAGGGCATTAATTAATCGGAGGTGTACATTAATTTGTAGTTTCATAATTTGAATATGCGGGCGAAGATTCGAGTTATAGAAATAATTTATTTATAAAATGTAAATAAAAAACTACATACAATTGATAACTTTATCTTAATATCACAAAGTGGAGAGTTTAATTTATTATTTGGGCCTGTTTTAATCAATGTTGAGGAAATGACCTTAAATTTTATAAAGTCGAAAGTCCTAATCACACTCAAAACGTTTTTTAAGAGATTTAATTATGTCTATATCTTTATTTATAATATCTTGTTATATTTTAACATTTAAAAATAATATTAATAGTACTCTAAACTATAATAAAATTAAATTTTTGTCAATTTCTACTATTCAAGTCGTTAGTTTATTTTATGTGGCATTTATGTTAAATAATTTAGATTCATTAGATGCTGGCATGAGATTGAAAATAATATCTTTAAATGTTAAACAAAAGTGTAAATTTTCAATTTAATATTTTATAAAAAATCTAAGTAAACTCTCATTATTACAATTTTATACTTTGTTCAGAGCATGATAACATTCTTTTTAATAACATAAGGTCGAATATAGTATTAGAAATAACATAAAGATTTATTTAAATATTTTGTAAAAGTATAAGATGTGAATTACATATTTGGCCTTTGTATAATTATACTTAGGGATGCTTTTGGTTTAGGAGTTAAGAAGACATCAATATGTATAAAAATAAAAAAGGCAATTGGTGATATTTATTCTTATTCCTATTAACATCGACACGTATGAATCAACCGGCCTAAGAAACTTTCCTGTACAAAACAGTAACAAAGGAGCAATGATTAGGCTCCATTTATTAGGGTACAACTTGCACATCAACTAGTTACATGGAATAGCATATATATACTGTTTAATATAGAGAAATGACACTTATGTAGTATGTTAATTTTGACAATTTTCATGTCAAGAATTTTATTAGATATTGAGAACATTTTCAAGCAATAATTCACACAACTAGTTTGCAGATAGAACTTGCACTAATTTACAACTGCATAAATAAGAAATCCAGATTGGGACAAAAACTTCCGTTCCTTCGAGTACCATAACTGCATAACAATTCAATCTACCAAGCTCTATGTGCTTTAAGTTTGAGAATTGAGACTATGTCCACCATTCCAATTTGAGCATATGGATTCATACTCAGAAAGTTAGCCACTTGTCATTATGTATTAAAGAGAAAGTACTGTAAATAAAAGTGAACCCAAAGCTCCCAATTTTTCATGTCAGTAATTGCTTGTAATTATGAAAACATAGGAACTAATATATATGGACCTCCTTAGATTCTATGTCTGAACGAAATTTTTACTGACATTATCATTGTAGAAACTTATGCAAATATATATATACATACATGTATATATATATTAAGAATAAAGATGCGTATTATTAAATTTTCTTAAATTATGTATCTTCGTGAGATTTTTATTGGATTAGGAATTCATGCAAAAGAAGTTGGAAGATATATATATATATATATATATATATATATAGTATGGACAATGTGAAACTTCTTATGTCATAACTCATTCAACATGATTATGTTAAGAATGAAGTGAATATAACCAAATAAGCAAAATATTAATAGAGATAATGAATTAAGTTGACTAATTTTCTTAAAATTTCGATATTTAATGATTTTTTAAAAAAATGGACATTAGATTAAAATTTTCAAAATAATTATACCCTTTTAGTTTCTTATTCTTCTTTGTACAACAAGGAAGTGACTTGAATTTAGACCAACCTAGGGTATGGGAATAAGAAATGATAAACAATATACAAGATGAATCATATATATATATAGACGCCAGTCTTCCAGTCAAAGAAAGTTTTTACCCAGCATGGTAGGTAAATGCAATATTTCAGATATCACTCTCTCTTGTGCACATAATTACTTGTCCTTCTTCTCTTAGGTCTCCTAGAGAGGCGTCCATGTCTACTACTTTCTGCCCCCTAATAGAGCTAACCCTAGTTGCAGTCTCTTTCTTTCTCTCCCAACTAAGCAAGAAAAGAAACATTATGTGTGGTTGCTATCAGGAAACCCAACTCTAGCCACGTGAAGTGTTGCTATTTTTCAAGTCATAATGAATCAAAACTTATCACTATCTTTTCATTTCTGAAAAAGATAAGATTCATATGAATAACCTATGTTTCTGTGTACTGTAATGTAAGTCTGGTTCTTTGAGTTAAATTTTTCTACTGTTTTTTCAACCTTGTTCAGGATTGATTATTCATACCTCAGATAGTCTTTTAAAAGTAAGGTCTATTAATAGTATTAGTGCCTATAGTTGTACTCCTCTACAACAAACAGCAGCTTCAACACTTTCCTCTAGGTTAACCATATCATGAATCAAATCTCTTTCACTACCTGTTCTCAAAACCCTATCATTCCATTGCAGGCATATGCAGATCAAGCTTCACCATTCTTGGAGTTCTCATCGGTTGATGATGAGTTACTTGTTAGCCAGTTCCTGTTTCAACAACACATCTCGAGCACAACTGGTTTGGTAGCTGATCACAGAGAGATTAACCCAGCAGATTCAAAGGAGGGAACGAGAATTAACAATATGAAGAAGAAAAGTAATGTTAGTACTGTCAAGCAACCACGAAGAACAGGTAAAAAGGACAGGCACAGCAAAATCCACACTGCCAAAGGACCAAGAGATAGGAGAATGAGGTTGTCTCTCCAGATTGCTAGGAAGTTCTTTGATCTTCAGGACACGTTGGGATTTGATAAAGCAAGCAAAACCATTGAGTGGTTGCTCTCCAAGTCGAAGTCTGCAATTAAAGAACTCACAGATAATTTTTCTAGAGTGAAGAGAAGCAATGGTCTTGGTGACAACTTTGTTGGTTCTGCTCCAGAGTGTGCTGTGTCAGGTATGAAGCTGACACCACAAGCTGAAGGCAAGAGATCAGTGGTTTTAGCAGAGGCGAGCTCGTATGTGAGAAAGATTCCCACAGAAAAAAAGCGCAAAAAGTCCCAGAAAACAGCTTTGAATCTTCTCGCTAGAGAGTCGAGGGACAAGGCAAGAGCAAGGGCAAGGGAGAGAACAAGAGAGAAGACGAAGATCAAAGTCCTTGAGAAAGCAGAACAAGCAAACCCTAACTTTTTGAACCAGAAAGAGCCTATTACCTCACTAGAAAACAATGAAAACTTGAGTTCTGTAAACCAAGAAATGAACTCCAAAGTGGAAGTTGAAGTACCTAGTACTGACTTTCTGCAACATCAAAAGGATTCTGTGGCGATCAGTAACAAATTCTTGCGTGTAACTAGAGTACCAAGGTCATATTCCATTAACGATCTCACTCCCACCGTTGCAGTTCCTAGTGACCCTAACCTCGAGAAGGAGATTACAGGGTTTCCTGTCAACTGGGACATCAGTAATGCTAGAGGTAATGTCAACCTACAAAACCCTAACATTCCTTTCACTGGTTCCAGCCTCTTAAACCAAGAGCAAAACCTTACATCTGCTTTAATGGCCACACTAACCTCTCAAGACCATTATTCTGATTCAGTTTCCTTACTGAATACCGATCAACAAAACCCTATCCCAGTTCCCATCCCCTCTAGCTCAAACTCCAGTGGTTTTCATCCCCACTTCATAGACAACCTATGGCCTCCATTTCCTATTCCTGTTAACTATGGAAGCTTATTTTCATAATATCTAAAGCCTAAACCCTCTTCCCTCGTATCCCACCTACTCTTGATTTCTTGTCATGTCCTGCTCTTTTTTACTTTAAATTCAAAAGGGTTTCTTCAGAATTGATTGTTGTGTAACAAATCGATCATGACATCTACTTATTTTATGTTATTAATGATGAAGGTACGTATAGGCTTCGAACTTTGTCTACTTTTGCAGTTAGTGTTAACCATAGAAATGATACACATCAGTGCTATACTTTTTCCAAGTTAACCCTAACCATCTTCATGATTCTGCTGACCTTAATCTATACATAGCTTTACCTTTAATTGGTTAGAGACTCGAATTGAATCTTCTGAACAAAATGGGAGAGTCGACTGACATTGAGTTAAATGACTAGTGACGAAAAATTTAGGGAATGATTCAACAATGAATGAAGTAAACTTGACTTCTAATATTATATAATATCTATGAAAAAGTAGTTCAAGAGTTAAATATTATTCAGTACAAGTGATTTAAGAAGTTATCTGTCTAGATTCAAATAAAATTGTATGTCGAGTTTTAGGGTTAACTAATTATTGATGATGTTAAGTTGTGATTGATGACTTGAGTTCATTGCTATATAAGAGATATTCATTGCTAGCTTGACTCTTCGTTTGCAAGTAGAAAAATCATATTATATAGTGACTCTCAGTCTTCCAAATCTAATGTCTTTGCTTCTGCTGAACATCCTACCAAATGATGGTTATACTTTTTATCAGAAATTAATAATGATAATTACACTTATATAATACTAAAATTATAGGGGTAATGAAATAAAAATTATGATCCGTCAACACAAATGTCAACTTTTTTCTTTTAACTTGATATTGATAAATTATTAACAAAATATGGAGGGAGACCAATCTAAAAAGATTTACAACTTTGTAACTTGTTGTTCCAAAGTGTACAATCAAGACTTACGAAATTGAAGTAGCAACCAAGTGTAGGAGTTTTGAATCTTTTCGGTGACTGTAGTACTGCATGCAACTTATGCTAATTATAACCCCTTTTAACTATAATGAGGACTTAACATCAACATATAGGGATCAATTCTCCTGTTCTTCTTTCTGTGTTAATGAATGAATGACTGATCTTGACCACTGGATGGCACACAAAAACGGGTGCATCTACCATCTGCACCAACATATAAGGGAGTACAAAGGTAGGGAAGAATCTTTACTTTTGATCACCTGTAATATTTCATGAAACTAGTCTGCTCCTATAGCTGATGTAATGATTATGCTTTATGTGTTTTACTGGTTTCAAACAGAAAACATAATAAGTTTTGAAAGATATAGGCTCTCTTTCATTGTCCAATCGCTTTAATTTTCACCAAGTACTATATATACTTTTAAAGCTGTCATTTTCAGAAGTTGGATCAATTATATAGTCAATTTTTAGTAGTTATCAGTTGTTGTTGTTATTATTATTATTATTATAATTATTATTATTATTATTATTATTATTATTTAACTAATAATAATTTTATTTAAAAATATTTGTACTATTTATGATAATGACTAATAATAACTATTAAAAATTGATCACATATCTTTTTTAAAGATAATTGCAAATTTTAGTTGTATTTAATTATTGCCACTTGCATAACCTACACATAGAGAATATTATGGAAAGGATATTATGTTCTCAAAGCAATTCATTATCATCTATCTTCCAAGATTTATAGCTCTATGCAATGTTCAATGTTCCATTTTACAAAATATAGTCCACATAAAAATATATAGTTAACATGTAATATTCAATTTATTAGCTAGAAGTTTTATAGTTAACTTAATTAAGAACAATTATATCAGTCATTAATGAATAATTAAAAATAAGATAGCAATTTAAGATATAAAATCTAATGAAAAAATTTGAAATAAGATTGAAAGAGATTGCCCTTAAGTTAAAGTTTAATTGAAAGGAAAGATTGTTAAAAGAAAAATAATCAACTTATTTTAGTTTATAAAAATTAATTAGTTTATTAAAATCAGTCGATTAATTAATAAATTGATCGATTTTTAACAACAATAATTATTAACGTAAATCGAACTGAAAAGTTGAAAATTAAAATAAAAATTTAGTCTGTTCAAGATTTTCATGGTTAAATCACTCAAACTAATTCGGTATCTCAATCATAATAAAATACTAATATGATCGAATACAGAAATGCTTCACTAAATAAAAGGGCTATTTTTTTACTTTACAATTTTCACGAAATTGAACTTAAATTCTAATAGTTGATAAAGTTTTTTAAAAAATAATATTGTAAAATTGCTTAATTTAAATCAAAAAACAAGTTCTTGCACTTTTAATGTTTTTACTGATTTTCACGTTGTTAAGATCTCCTACTCGATGACGATATGATCTTGATCGATTTCGACAGGTGCAATACAGGCAAGGAAGATGAAGACAGCAATGAAAATAAAAAAAATACTCTAATTGGTTAAAATCAATCCAATAATGAGTTTCTGGAAGATGACCTAAAAGACACGAGGAGAAGGTGGTGAGATGTTCTTAGTCTCTGGATTCATGACATTAATTGCAAACCAAACCCAAATTAGACGGAATTCGATCTTCAGTTGGGAGGAGATACATATAGTTTTTGTTAGAATTTATAATGAGCCTACGGGCCCATAAGAGAAGGAAAGTTAGACTATATACAAGTCTAAGTGAGAATCCATCCTAAAACCAATTGGTGATAGGTGGAGTAGCCCACTAGACTTATATGCTAGTCTTCTTTCCTCTCTTTCTCCAATGTGGGACAAACTCCCACTTTATATTTCAACACACCCCCTCACGTGTGGGTCTAACACGTGACATAATCTATTATTTCGAGCAGTTAACGACTAACATAAGAGCAACCTGCTCTGATATCATGTTAGAATTTATAATAGGCCTACGAGCCTATACGAGAAGGAAAGTTAGATCATATACAAGTCTAAGGGAAGATCCATCCTAAAACCAATTGGTGATAGGTGGAGTAGCCTTATATGCTAGTCTTCTTTCTTCTCTTTCTCCAATGTGGGACAAACTCCAACTTTATATTTCAACAGTTTTCAGTAGTAGCTCCATTGAATTTCGTTTCCAAATCCTTGAATCTGATCGATACCTAAGCAATCGGGAGGATTACATCAATGTGGTGGTTAGGTAAGAGTCATTATTCTTAGTTCAGAATTATGATTGTCAGCTTAGATAGATCAGAATTATAATGGTGTTTAGGTTTCTTAGACATTGCTTTTTACCTAATTTGTTGTCCATGTACTTTCAGCTCTAAACTGTAGGACAAACAATCATACGTTATCTTTTTATTTTCCTCAGATTTTCACCTTTACAGATAGAATAGAACCAAGAAGACAGTATTACATTATAATCTGCTACTCATTTGGAATTTTTTTTGCAAGAAAAGTCTTAAATGCATTGCACAATAGTCTATATATTGTACTCCTGAGGACCTTTCCTCTGTATCGTCACTTTCAGAAAATGAACCCTTAATGGTAAACTGGTCATCATAGATATTCACAGTGAAGTCCCCTATTGCTGTTTTTAGCTCATGTTCATGTCAGTAAAAACTGAGATTTCTACTTGTAGAATGCCTATCTTCTTGGGATTTCTATCTTTGGAAGAACTATACCATACTATAAACAAGCAGCATAAACCTTGAAATCACTAATGGACCTCAAATCCAACTCCACTAACTTAATATGTGACAGGGAAGTTAATTTAAGTGTTCCAGCAGAAGCAATGCATTTAGTTATTTTCCGGTAGACAAACAATGGCATCTGTTAATCGCCTGAGACGGCTGGGATTAAGCAGACACTAACCTGAAAGATTTTCAGTATAAACAAACCAACACTGGCAAGTCTCATTCCTGACCATTTTTGCCAACTGTTGCTAAGTTTATGGAAGAAGAAGAAGAAGAAGAAGAAGAAGAGAAACAGAAAGCAACTGATGAGTATGGAGATACAATTACCTTTAGTTGGACATGTATGTACCAGCAGAAGTAGCAGTGACAGTCAACAATAAGCACTGACAGACCTGGCACGACTTTCACTTAGTTTTATAAGGGTTTGGTAACTTGTAGTTGCTTGTTTTGACTCAGTTTCGTGATCTTGTGGCAGTGTTAGGTGCTCACAGACTACGGCAGATAGCCCTACTCGGTATTGCAAGTAAATCTAATCTGTTAAATAAGAAGAATCCAAACATAAGATTTGTCATTTTTGCTTTTACATGTAATTTTAGGGTGAGAAATTAAAGGCACTAAATTTAGAGATAGAGCTGAAAAAATTTGTTTATTTTGAAGTTAATCGATCATATGAAGTTAAAAATTCAAGTATTTTTAATAAGTCAGCCTATAGGTTAAGCCCAAGTTTAAACTGGTCTAAGACTTAATTATTCTAAACAAAATTACATCGTTTTGTTAAGCCTCTGTTTAGTTAGGCTTATACTAGTAGAGTTTTTATTAGTAAAGTTTTTGTCAGTATATTTTTTCTGATAAGAACTTTTCTAAAAAGTCAGTTGACTGCTTCACTGTCATTTAAAAAAGAGTTTTTTTTAAGAACTTTATGCAGTATACTGTTTGCCAACATAAAAATAAAAAATACTTTTAATTTTAACTATATTTTATTTTGTAATAAAAATTATTTATGCATATAAATAT
>JAOSBK010000001.1:568958-582813 GCA_027568895.1 Erythroxylum shatona | reverse complement strand
CAATTCCTTTGTTTTGGAGTTTAGTCCTCTCCATACGGACTGATTTGGGAGTTTAAGATTCTTGCTCTCAAATTTATTAATAAAGTTCTATTATTCAGTTACTTTTATTGTCTTTCTTTTCTGGTTTCTATCAGATGCACAGTTTTTAAATGTAATGCTTTTGGAAATTTAGTAAATGTGTTGCTGTCCACAGGTGATGTATAGTTTGTGAGTATGAACTGTTCCGGAATTTGGTAAATATGTTGCATCCACAAAATTGTTGACATCATATTTGATATTCTTTGTTTTAGCACTTCTGGGTTGCAATATCTATGGTCTTCATCATTGCTGCAACAGTATTCACTCTTCTCAAACTGTGTGGTAAGTTGTTCATCTGCAGCATTTGATCTGTCAATGGTAGTGGCATCCTTTACTTATGAAGAGAGGATATTTATTTCATAAACCTTATTCAGGATTCTTGTAACTAAATTGTACTTCTGTCATTCATTGATGTGCTATGCAAGTTCTCCTGTCTCTTGATTCATGATAAGCTCAAGTCATTATATGCACTTAGAAAACAATGTTTTCTGTTACTAATCTGAAATCGGCAGAAAAACTAAGAGCAGGATATGAGCTGTCATTATATCACCTTGATAGATTTTGATTTCATTCTTGCAACAACTTTTACGTGTCAGCAACCAACCTCATTTTTATCATTCTGCTTTTAATTGCTCCTGTGCACTTCCTTTAACATCCATTTTACTTCGCCTACAACAAGCAGGTGATGTGGCAGCTCTTGGTTGGTGGGACTTATTTATAAACTATGGGTATACTTGCTTTCTGTTTGCAGCAGCATTTTGATTAATAAAGCGTTTGTTGTTTGTTTTCCACTTTCATTCTGCTTAGATAATCTGTCTCCCTCTACAGTATTGCGGAGGGCTTTGCCTTTCTTGTATGCACAAAGTGGAATAATCCAGCAATTCATAGGCAGTCTCTTGCTGTGGAGTCTAGTTCATCTATGACGACGATTAGATATCTTGATTGGAACAGAGGCTTGGTAGTTTCTTCACAAGAAGATGAATATCAGAGCACTAGAATTTGCAACCTTGAGGATATTGGTGGACATTTTATGAAAATTCCTTTTATATGTTTCCAGATAATTCTATTTATGCACTTGGAGGTATAATAGATGTTTTGTTACCTTTCCTGAGTGCTGTATGACTTACATACATACTTGTTTTGAAGCTTGACCCATATGCTTCTCATTTTCACTGAAGGGTACACCACCTGCTGCTAAACATATACCATTTAGGGTAATTTTTTCCCCACTTTTGCTGCTGCAAGGAACTGGGGTCTTGTTTGCTGCGTATAGGTTGTTTGAGAAAATTGTACTCCTTCTGCATAATGGATCTGGTTCTAGTGGATACTTTGCTTTTGCAGCAAAAGCTCAGGAATGTCTCGGGTTTTTTCACCATGGATCAAGGTAGAGTAGTCTCCTCTGTTAAAAATTCCGTATGTCTATTGGTTATGCCCTGACAGTATTGGCCAAGATGATATGCCGCGTTGATTTTAGTTATGGTGTCTTCTTATTGATAGGTTACTGGGTTGGTGGTCAATTGATGAAGAAAGTAGGGAGGAGCAGGCTAGATTATATTTTTCTGGAGGTTCAAGGTTCGTATTTTATTCTACAGTTAAGCTTTTGTTTTTAATTATTTATCCATATTTCATTGTGTGCCCACTAAGCAATTCCTAAGGATTCCTTTGGCTAACACTGCAATCCTTGATGAATAACATGGGAATCATTTATGAAGGTTTCCTGAGAACTATGTATTGGATTTATGAAATTCTTCATCACAATGGTTTCAATAGAAATGGCCTCTACGTGGTGTTGTTTCAAGTTATTTGACCTTTGCTTTGCTCTCTTCCATATGGTTTTGTTTCTACCACATTAATTTTTTTGGATCAGAGGTCAATAATTGAAATGAATTGTTTTTGACATTACAGTACTACTTTTACCATTGTATGTTTTTTTCCGCGTCTTGTCATTGAAATGTATTTTTGTGCGTATCTACTAAAAGCATGTTAAGTTTAGTGTATGCCCCATTCTGTTCGTGCTCGCTGTTAGGTTGCTGACATGTTTAATTGCATATTAATGCGGATATATCTTTGTTGATAACAATATACTCTTTAAGTTCTATGTTTGATGGTTCTCCTATTGCTGTGTTCAGCTACAACACTTTCTCACCTGATATTGTCAAGAAGATGCCTAAATCTGAACTTGTGGAGGAGGTATTAGATTCTTTTTTTTTCTGGAGGTATTTGTATCATCTTTCGCCCTGTAAATCGCATGTTGCGCAATCTTTTCATCTCAGATCTGGAGACTGCAAACTGCACTTAGTGAGCAGACAGAAATCTCAAAGTTTAGCCAGCAGGAATGTGAAAGACTTCAAAATGTACTGCAATTACGTTACTTCTCATCAATAATGTTTCGCGACCTTCAATTCTTTTAACTAACACTACTAATGTAATCAATGTATTAGGAGAAAATTCTGTGCAGGATTTGCTTTGAAGAGCAAATTAATGTTGTCCTACTCCCGTGCAGGCATCACGCACTCTGCAGGTAACTTGTCCAATTTTCCGAAGCACTTTTGTTACTCTTAGTTCACAGAGTAATAAAGTATTAATGGATAATAAGAAAGAACAAGAAAAGGAAGCACCAATTGAGCTCATAAAAATGATATTAGATGAAGAGGATAGTCTCTTTTTGCAGTAATACCTTTGAGTTGTAAATTTAGAAAGCATATAAATAGCATGTGCATAGATATGTTATCTCTTTGCCTCAGAAACGGGACAACACTACGGCATTTCTCGCTTCATTCTCATGTGGTAGTGTGGAATCTTGTGTTATGTTTTGATCATTTCCTTAACGTACTTTTGTTTCATAAAATGTTGTTAACATAAGTATTAAACTGTTTTAGCGTTTGCTGCGAAAAGTGTAAGAAGTGCCCCATCTGCCGTGTCATTATCGAAGAGCGTTTGCCCGTATATGATGTATAGTCCAGTTTATGTGTAGAGATGTGTACAGGTGAAAGGCTTCCTTGCAGCTTGTAGTTTTGGATGAAGCATGCAAACAGAAGCTGGTGACCTTTCTTTTCTCTTTTCCTACTTCTCCTTCTGTATCTAAAACCATTTTCCAGACCTGTAAATATAAGCTTCATTGTCCATAAAAGGACTTCCTTCTCATCTTCTTTTTGGCTTCACTCTCCGTGTCTCTCTCGTCAGGATCATTTCTTTTCCTGAATATGGAACTTAAAAAGAGTTGCAGCATTTTGCGTATTCTGATTACTGACTATGTTGTTTGACGAGATCTGACATGCATAACACTAACTTGAATGAATCAACTGGCTGCATTTCTTGGTTGTCCTTTTTTTGCATGCTGTGAATGATATTGGAAACCTTCCTTTCTGTTTCTGAAGGATGATACTCCCATGGAGGAGGAAAGGGTTTTTAAAGTAAGGACCTCTTCACTCATCTACTGGATTGCACTCTTCAGATATAATGAAAGATGATGACATAAAAAGCAATAATTTAAGCATAGCAATTTTCTTATTACATATTGCATTGTTATTTTGCAAAGATCAAAATAAAGACAACAGGACAAATTTAATTTATCTTAAAACTCCCACAAATGATCATGAAGCATACTTTAATGATGACCAGTTTCCTCTCCAATGGACGACTCAAAAAACAAGTGCAGCCTTCAGATTAACTTTAAGCGCCTTGAGAACTCTTCAAGAACCCAAATAATCGATCTTCAACAAACTCTATGTACCAGGATTAGGAACAGCACAACATAAACTCCTTTATACTCTAACCAGCAGGAACATGGGATCACACAGTTTCAAGCACAGGTTGCTGTAATTGTCAGAAGTTCAACAACAGGTTTTGGAGGAGGATTTCCATTGCTGTGGAGAGGTTTCTCATTCAGTTGATGAGCAAACTCACCGAAACACTCGTCCAACGTACGGAATGACTCGTCAGGATATAGACTGCTTGCTTCGACATCATCAGGTCCACTCATAGAAAAGATCTGACAACCTTTGATGAATATGTCATGTGTGAATGATGCAACAATGCTTTCTGGCAGCCGATTCTCTGCCCATGTACAAGAATGTTTGAAACGTTAAAGCTTGTCAGATAGATGGAACTAGACTCAACAAGTTTGTTCAAGAACAGACCTGCAGCTGCACTTAGAAGATCATCCTCAGTGACTGTAACACGAGGAAGGGTCCTTCCAATCTTCTTCTCCCAGAGAGTTGCCAGCTCGTTCATGTTGTAGAAGTTACAGCTTGGTCGAAAATGAACCGACTTGTTAAGGGTTCGAAGATCATCCACAGTTTTCATGGTGAACTTTCCAATGTCAGAACCAGCAACAAAGTAAGCTGCATGAACAATGACAGGCAATTCCATAAACTTTGGATTCTCCTACCTTGTTAGGCAATTCCATAAACTTTGGATTCTCTACCATGTTATCATCATCAATCATGTTAAAAAAAACAATTTTGTTAATGATCATTTAAATGTAGATCAAAGGAAAATTAAAAATCAGAACTAACTTCGCTGAAAATGGAACTAAAGCGACCCATCATTTGTCTTTTAGCTATTACATTATTTTACTCAAAATGACTTCAAAACAACCATATATTATACCCCACATTGAATAATGTAACTTTCTAATGGCCGCCTATATATAGGTTTAGAGAAACCTAAGACCATTGATGGTGACTTGAATCCAGCCCTCCTCCACTTACAATGGAAATTCCATATATATATATATATATATATATATATGCTTGAAGTCAAAATTTATATTTAATAAATAACTCTTATTGAAGTCTCAAAATTTATATAAATGAGAAAATACTTTAATGAACTCTTTATTAATAAGGTTACGTACTGCTAAACTTCTCAGTATTTCTGATTCAGCAAAATTTTTATTAGGTTATTGTTGTAATTTTTAAAAAATAATTGAAATATATGCTTAAATTCCAGCAAAATAGTTACTTTCTATTTCCTTATAATGATTATGTAACATTGGCTTCCATTTTTCTTTGGTAAGCTATTCTTATATAGATTATATTAACACTTTTGTTAATGATCTTCATAATGTGAATTAAAGAAAAGTTCTATAGAAAGCTACCTCAGCCCACTAACTTATGACATTTTGTCCTTTAGTTATTATTAGATAGTACCTTACATGGTGACTTGTGACCAAACCTACACCACTCAAAATGGAGGCTTTTTTTAAAGAAAATAATTGAAAATATGTTAGCTAAATTGCTCTTTTTATATGAATTTTTACTCAATTAATCACAAGAATAATCTCAATAATTATTTTTTAAAAATATTTTTATTTCAACTATATTTTATTACTAATTATTGGACAATAGTGTACCTAAATATCAATAAAAAAACAATAATACATGTGAAAACTTTGAGCAAAAATGTCTTAAACACTTTTTTTGTTATATAATATAAAATAATAAATTTTTATAAATTTAAAATTAATTAAATAATTCATTTTTTGTTATTATTTATTGTTGTTGTTATTGTGTGTTTTGCATAACATATTATGGTACCTTTGACGTTGCCATCACCGTAGATTCCGAACCGATCAAGTGGAGGTAAAACCTCAGAAGGGTGGCAGTTATCGTGATAAGGCCAAGAAGCAATGGAGTTGCAGCAAATGTAGGTGTACGGTACTTTGCTGTCCTCAATCGAACGCCTGACTAGTCGCTTCTCATTATACATGTCTAAGCCTGGTTGCACTGGATCAGCCCGGTCCACGTCGTGCCCAAACTCTGACGGCAAAAACCTCTGCGACCACAATAGTATACACGTCGACCCTCAAGATTCGGTATATAATTTTGATTAATTACTTAGAAATCTAAAAACCCTTTTGAGTAAAAACAATTTCTAAAAGAAATTAATATTTTTCTGAAATTTTTGCTAATAAATTAACTATACATGTCTGAACTAAGATATGGAGTTCAAGCTACCTTCACAGTACCAACAGCTTTAATGGCTTCAACAAGAACCAGTTGATCCAACAAATTCTCAGCTCCTACAGCTGATATTACTACATCAATTTCATGCTTCTTCAGTAACTTCTCCATGTTCTCTTTGTCGTTAATCTCTCCCTGAACACAAACAACACTCATATTAATTCATAATCTTCTTAGTGATGTGCATGCAAAAAAAAGAGTAAAAAATGTTAGCTATACAAGCAAGATGATGGCTCCTTTGTTCTGAAGAGACTTGAGAACTTTGGCCCTGGAAGGGCAAGTTGGTGTTGAACGGACAAGAACATAGGTGGTCCGACCAGAAGCTATGCTAGCTTCTGCCACGTACTGCCCTATAAAGCCGGTGGCTCCGGCGATGAGGACTCGAGTCTTGGCTGGACGAACAGGAGTTGAGATGGTCATAGTAAGAGCTGTAAAGAGAAATAGAATAATAAAAGAATATAAAGATCAGTGTGTTGACGAAGCCTGAGAGACATAGAGAGTAAAGTCTATGTTATATATAGGATGCTGCGTTCAGCTACCCTTCAAGAGCTTGTTTACAATTTGCTTTGTTCCTCTTTGGATATGAGATGTCTTGTGTATGTAGTTGTGACTAACCGAACACGTTCAGACACTGTGTCCAGTGTTGTTACTTCTATCTACCTCTCTGTCAATTCATCGGCTTGACTTACAGGTACCAACCCCGGTTTGATAAACCGCTATACTTCCTCCTCCAAGTTCGTAATTTTTCAGCAGTTTCAAGCCTAACTAGTCTTCCCCCACGTAATCCATCCGTGTCCTCTTTTGATTTGTTTAAACTTGACACTTTAGAACATGTTATGTCAAAATCACAAGGGTATTTGAATTTTCAAGTTTAATTAAATCATGCCTAAAGTTGTATTCTTTCTTTGAAGTTAGGTTTGTGTTTGTGCTTGTGCTTATGCTTTTGCTTTCCAATGTTCATGGACGCCATGTCCAATGACCAGCACCTAATCCGTGGTTTTGGCTTAAACTATCATTGTCTTAACCAATTAAATTATATGTAATGCAAAAAGGATATGTTTTGTTTCAGTTTGACAATCGGGTATAGCGTTGGCAAACTTAATGTCTTCAATTCGAGTTGATTCAAGTTTTTTTTATAAAGTTTTTTGAGCCAAGATTGACCCAATTTGAAGCCTAAAATTTTTAAATAAATAATGTTGATTTTTATTTTTAAAATTAAAAAATAAACTTAATCGAACTTGGCTATGATATAATCATGCTTTGGATCACCTAAGTTTAATCAAGTTCGAGCTCAGGCTTAGATTAGGAGCATCAGGCTCTGGCCCAACCATAAAATCTTGAGCTTGACTCAAACCGGGAATCTTGAGCCCAAGCTTAACCCATTGTCATAAATATAAGCAGAATATGAGATTTGAAGAGGTTTAATAATATACAACCTTATCTTACGTTTAGATAGTGTCCCTAGAGACGGGGACGGTGGACAAGACAAGAAGATTCTGTCTCCATCCCTGTTTGCTTCGCTGTCCCCACCGTCCTGTCTACTATCCCCAGGAGACAGGGACACAAATTTCTGTCCTCCCCAAAAAGGGAGGACAGGGGACAAGCCATCCCTGTCTCCAGCCACTATACTATATGTTTAATTATTATTATTATTATTATTATTATATAATTTGTATTTATTATTACTCAATTATTATTATTATTATTATTATTATTATTATTATTATTATTATTATTATATAATTTGTATTTATTATTATTATTATTGTTATTAGTATATATTTTTTATTTAGATAATTATTGTTATTAGTATAATATATTTATTATTATAATTATTCTAATAGTCTATTAAATATTATACTTATTATATTATTATTGTAATAAGAATACTAAATTTAATAATAAAAACAAGAAAATTTATAATAATAAGCAATTTTATAATAATATTAGAAGTTACGATATATGCATTTAACCATAATAAGGAATTTAATAATAATAATAATAATACTAAGATTAATAATAAATTTAATTACAAAATTCCTAAGATTTATAATAATAAGTATAGATATTCAACTCCTGAAAATTATATATATATATATATATAATAAAATAATAAAAATAATTATAATTATAATAGTCAAAATTATAAGGAATATAAAATTAATCAGAATAGTAAAGTTAATAATAATGAGAAGAAAATTACTAATTATAACAAATTTTATAATAATAATAATAATTCAAATAATTTATAAATGTAATAATCATAACGAATATTATAATTACAATAATAATACTATTACTAGTAATAATAATAATAATAAATATAACACAATTATTAACAAGGAATTTAATAATACTTATAATAAAAATAAGAAAATTAATAATAACAAGAAATTTTATAATAATATTAGAAATTAAGATATATGCATTTAGTCATAACAAGGAATTTAATAATAATAATACTACTACTAACAATAAATATAATTAACCAATTCGAAAACTAATAATAACAAATAATAATAATAATAACGTTATTTTTCTTTAATTATTTTTATTATTTTAATTTGTCTCAAATATGATAAGAATGATTATTTTAATATGAATGATTAAAGTTTTAATATTTAATAAATTATTTATTTATTAATGATATTAAATAATATCATTAAATTCTTGAACTTTTTAAATTTGAGTCTTAATAACAATAAGACTCCAACCTTTTTTGGTTGGAGTTGCTAAGAAGTGGAAGCCGAAATCCAGCTTTGAATTTCCGCTAGACAATGACGCCTGTGGGTGGGACCCACATGCGTCTTTTAATTTAACAAAAGACCTGTCAGATTTACAGATTTACAGACAAAACGACGTCGTCTTATTCTTGGACAGAATAAGACAGGATACTCTTGGCCAGACGATCTGCTCTCATAAAAATAAGGTTTTTTCACGCAAGTTGTATACTTCACGACAAGATTCAGAACTCAGAAATGGTGAGCCGAAGAGTAATCGAGATGAGGGTCTCGAGCACCTTCGTTACATTGCTGGTGCTCATGATTTCTCCAGGTCTTCTTCATGAAACCTTAGCTGAAATCGACCAAAAGTACTCTTCATCACCTCTACTCCCAACAACTCCACCGAAATCTCCTTTATCTCCTCCTATGAATCCTCGCAAACTAGCACCACCCACGAAGAAGCCTCAGTTCCCACCATTAATATCACCGCATCATGAACCTCTACCATCTCCGGTTAGGACACATTCTCCGCCGCCGCCATTACGTCGACGTCCACCACCACTGCATCCAGGGCCACCGGCGCCATTGTTACCGAGGAGACCACCTCCACGCATTAGTTATACTCCACCACCACTGGATCCAGGGCCACGGGCGCCATTTTTACCGAGGAGACCACCTCCACACAGTACTTATACTCCACCACCACTGCATCCAGGGCCACGGGCGCTATTGTTACCGAGGAGACCACCTCCACACAGTACTTATACTCCACCACCACTGCATCCAGGGCCACGGGCGCCATTGTTACCGAGGAGACCACCTCCACGCAGTAGTCATACTCCACCACCACCACCTCGAGCATCAACACCACTCTCTCCGCTCTCCAACATCGGTTCACGACCACCACAGTTATCCAATAATGCCCCACCACCACATGCACTTTCTCCATCCAGTGCTTAAACCCTCGTGAGAAAATGGTGACTTTTCTTATATATACCACTCTCATGCACGTATCTTAGCTTTACATTCTTTACAATCAGACAAAAATATGACGCTTCACTTACTTTCTCCATGCAGGAAGTTTGCAGGCTTCCTTAGTTGTATCAGAATAAGGAGCAGTTGCTAAGACATGAATAAAGGAAGGCCTCCATGCGAGGTTCAGTTTGAGTAGTGGTATAGAAGTTAGTAGTTAGAACATTTATCCGCAGTGTTCGAGACTATGTGATCGGAAAAATAAAAGGATTATCAGAGAGAATTAGTATAATACACAGTTACAATTTCATCAATTCCAGCCTTTAATGATTACATATTCGAATGATTAAAAACCGAATCAATTCAATTTATTTAGCTGCAAAAATTTTGGAATGATTAACTTTTCATTTGGATCAATCTTAATAAATCTTCTTAATAAAAATTATTATTTATTTAATTTTGTAAATTAATTAATTTTTATAAATTAAAAATTTTAATTAATTCTCGTTTAATACCCTTCTTATTCAATTAAATCTAATCAATATTATTATTTATAGGATAATATTTTAAATTACATAAAATTGTTAAACAACGTCACTTTTCATAATTTATAATATGAATGTTTAGCAAAAGGCCGTTTTATGTTCCTCTTTCCAACATCTTTACATTACACAGTCTCGTCTGGGCTCATTTCCCCTCAAATAATTACAAAATAATACAGAACAAACCTTAACCTTTCAAAGTTTTAAAATTGCACCCTAATATTTGAAAAATATTCAAAACTGTCTCTAAGTAGATGAACATTTAATGTGGTTAATTTCATATGAGTTAACTGTTACGTCAATACTAACCTAATCTTATTTTTATTTTAAAATAAAAAGTAGGTCTTACCGTCACATAAAAAGTAAGACTCATTATCTAAAAAATATAAATATGAGTCACATTATCATGTGGTAATTGACATTTATTGTTTAAAATGTATAAACAATGTCCCTATTGTCACGCGACTGTAGAACCCACTTTCTCATTAATTTTAAAAAATTAATTATAAGGTAGTGAGACTAACTTTCTATTTAAAAAATATAACATAATACTATGTCAATATTAACATGATATTTAACTGACAGGAAGTTAGTTTCGTCAATTTTTTCATTTATTTATGGTCTGTTTTAAACGTTTAAAAAACGTTATGATTCAAATTGAACACTTGAAAATATAAAGGTTTAACTTATATTCTGTTATAAACATTAAGATTCGGAATGCATTTTTGGCCGATTTTTTGGAAGAGTTATATGTTTGAAAACAATGAAATAGAAATAAATTAAATGATTGAAAATAACTAATTAAAAATTAACTATCAGTGATTTTAAAGATAAAAGACATAAATTTCATTTATAGTTTAAGAAAATTTAAAAAGATTTTTTAATCTTTAAAATTAAAAAAAAACTCTTTTTAACTTTTAATATTATAAGAAAAGCTTTCTTTTTAAACTTTGATTAAAAAATATTTATGAAACACAAACGATGTAAATGCAAACTTAGACTAATCAAATGTCATTAATATGATAACCGAATTTGGCTTTTAAAACTTAAATCAATTAAATTCGACCTAAATTAATAATTTAAGACAATTACAATAAATTATTAGTTTGAACCAAATTTAATTAATTTAGTTCGAGTTTAAGAGTTTAATTGAATTATTATATGTAAATATCATTTGACTGATATAAATGTGATATTAATAGTGTGTGTATTTTGTTGTTAATTTTTAACCAATGTCTAAGAAAATTAGTTTTTTAGAAAACTGAAAACTAAGAGCTTTTTTCGATAATTTTAAAATTTAATAAAAAATTCAAAAGTTTCTTGAATTGTAAAGGAAATTTATGTTTTATACCCTATTTTCAATATACTTATAAAGACTTTCAATATATCTCCTATTTGATATAAATTTATAATACTCATATGATGAGATATCACAATATCTCGTCTTGGAGGTTATTATGATATTATTTATTATTCATTATGACTTATCATTTTGGTTTAATATTTTAGTAACAAAATTTTGTCATAATATTATTTTAACACTATAAATTTAGATTAACTTAATAGTAATTCTATTTTGAATTTAAGAGAATCACATATTTGAAAATAATTAATTACTACTCTATAATATTTAAAGAGATAGGTCAAAAAATTTCTTAATAACAGAAGTAAATTTCAATCATCAATAAGTAATTGTTATTAAAATTAGATTATATTAGATTCCATTATCTAGTTAATAATTTTATTACATATTTACCTTGAAAACAAATTTATATAATAACAGTTTAGAAATTTCAACCTTTTCTCTTTCACAATAACATAGTTCCATCTTTTTCAAGAAATAGAATCCAACATTGAGCCCTAATGTTATAATGTCAATTTTTTAACTTAAAATTTTGAACTATAAAACAATATTTATAAAATCTCGGGTTTAGTTTTAATATGGGAATAATTAAAATAAAATAAGCTCAAATATTCAATTTATAATTGAGATGGTAAAAAATTTTATTCAATCAATTTATTTACACACCATAAATTTAGTACAACTAATTAAATAAAGGGCCAAAACATCTTTAATTAGAGACAAAGTTCAAGTACATGTAACGTTAAGCTCCTACGTCCATAGTAGATGTAATGTGTCCTCGATCATAATTACAACACACGGGGCTCTCGTTACACTAATATTAGGACAAATTTTAATTTGGTCCATCCTGATTCAACCTGAAATAAATAAGTCATAACAGAATGGATAAAAATTTAAATCTTATACTTAAATTTAAGTTTTAGCTTGAGACTTAACACAAATTATTTAAATGGCTAGACTTTGATCTCAATTATAGCAATTTTAAACAATTTAAGTTGATTCAAATTATGTAATTTGACTTAACTAAGGTTATACCAGGCTCAAATCATATCATGAAAGAAAGAGATTGGTCCTATTGTATCCATTCACATCAATTTCCATTTATTCAAAAGTTTTGAGTGCGAAACGGTTTAGAAAATTTCCTATTAAGGATGTAAACTAATCAGTTTCTTTCTTATGTATTCAATTGTACAAGTTAAATAATTACTAAACCCAAAGTGGTCAATGTCATCAGTTTCTTGACTTCTTCTTGAAGTTAGGAAAAGCTATGAAGTACTAGAAAGTGAGAAAGTTAGGAATAAAATATGCTCCAATAGAGACCTACCAAGAAGTAACAAAAAGCAAGATACGTATTCTAAGTCATTTAATCCTTAAAAGGTATTGTGAAATTAATATAGAAAATAAATTCCTCTAATTATTAAATTATATTTTAAACATGTCAAATAATACGAATATATGATTATATAAATACACTTAAAATTGAAAATATAATAATTATTTAAGTTGATAATTAAATTTTTAAAGTTTTATTTTATACTCGTAAAGATCATGATTATAAGTCAATTTGACTTTAAAAGTACCAAGTTTCAAAAACAATGGAAAACATTGATCAAACTTTCCTTATTGTCTACGCCTTCATCGCTATCATGCCTACAAAATTGGACTGAAATAGGCTATAAAAATAAGACTTTTTCTTGCAGTGATTATTAATGGATACATAAATTTTATACAACTGGGCAAAAATATTTTTAATTAGAGACTATTTTAGTCTGTACTAACTCAACCCATAAGTCATAATTAAGTTGTTTGAAATTTAGATTAGAGTTGAACTTATGTGTTAGCTCGAGAGCTAACACAAATTATGCAAATGACTCGAACTTATTTTTTAAACATCTCAATTTTGAACAATCTAATTAAATGAATACAAGTCATATAAATTGACTCAACCGAGATTAAGCCAAACTCAATTCACTTTCTTCTATAAAAGTTATTACACATTGACGTCAATTTCTATTTCTTCAAATTTGAAAGTTTTGCTTGGCTTGTAAAAAGGTTTAGAATTTTTCTAGTAGACATGTAAAATAATGTGTTTTTCTCTTATGTATTCAGTTGTACACGTTAAATGATTACAAAAGTCATCACTTTCTTCTTTCAAATTAGAAAAAGCTACTTTCTAAATTTGGTCCAATAGAGACCAGTGTATATGCCAAC
>JAOSBK010000001.1:545775-560547 GCA_027568895.1 Erythroxylum shatona | reverse complement strand
TTTGAGGGGCTAATGAGCGTTAGAAATTGCCTTTACATGCTCATGCATAATCTAGCATCCGCATACTTATGAATAGTGAATTTTGCACATGAAGAAGTAGGGTGTTACAATTAATATTATATATAATTAAATATAATTATTGCATAATTATGACGTCATACCGGTTCAAGAATCGGTCAAACCAGTGATCGATAAGGTCTCTGGTTCGATGTCCGGTTCGAATTTCAAAACACTGTTTAGAAATATATGTATTTATATATTACACATTTAGCTTTATTTAAATATAAATACAAATATATATATATATATAATAAAATTTTAATCATGCTTTTATCATCGTAATCGTCATCATGATCATCATACTTCAAAATCTCGCAAATAAAGTGAAGTTTGGTAGTACAATCATAATTTTATTCTAACTAAAATAAATTGTTTAAAAATAATTATATTTAATCTTTCAAAATTTATAAAATATTTAAAAAAGGTGTTATAGCATTTAATTCCAAAACAATTGACTTAAATACGACAACTAAAACGGCTCGAGAGTCGAGACTGGTGAGTATGCATTCATGTTCATGACAGGACAAGTCCAGTTCAATCATAGCTTAGGGCCTATGTCTATCCTAAGTGATCGTTTGTCTTCCTCTCTTACAATCAGCGGACCGTGGATTGAACATTTGATGTGCCGAATAGAATCAGGACACTTCATGGCCCTTGACAAGTGGGAGCATGGGACAAAGGCGTAAACGGTCGAGTACCCGATCCCACCTCGCCGGTCACCACCATAGTCAGACTGGCGCTATCATTTCACATTCCAAATATTTGATTTCTTATTTCCTTTTCTTTTTGTCTGCCTTTCCATTAGCAGACCGTACAGAAAGAACAGTGAAGATTGAACGCGGTTGTTTTTTTTTAATCTCGAAGACCGAAGTGAACAAATTGATTAAGATTTGAATTTTGAAAAGGTTTGCGAGAAAAAAGAAACCTTTTTTTGGCTCTCTGCAGTTAAAGTTCACTTCTTGAGGAGTGATTTTGAATCATATTTGTTGACTGCCCTCACAGCTCTCTCATGGCTGGGTAAGTAACCCTATTCTTCGTTTTCCAGCTTTCTTGGATCATCTTGGAGATTGCATTGACTTTGTTTTGTATGGGTTTACTTGGATTTGTTCCGATTGCGGTAAAGATTGATCCTTTTTACTTACCCGTCTGATCTTCGGCTATTTTCATTACATTTCTAAGTAGTTCCATCGATTTCATCATCTGGGTAGTTGTGAATATAATAATACACACGTTTTGTGAAGTATGTACCTTGGTTTGTTAGTGTATTGAGTGTATCTTGGTAATAGCGTTGTGATTTCTTTTCTGGGTTGGTTTGGGTACTGGAGATGGTGAAGTAATCCGATCAGTGTTAACTAGGTGAGGAAAGGGAACTGGCTTGAGGTATCGATTGTCGTATGAGAACTTGTATTTGGAAAAGAGATGCAATTCTTTAACAAATGGCAGATAAAAGTTGTTTCTTTAGTTAATTTAGTGCCATCTAAGGCACTATGTTGTGATGTTTATATGTAAAGTGACATTGGGAAGACTGGAAGTAATAGTAGAAGGCTTGACTTTCGTGTATATATGTTTGACGTTCATTTAAAACTCTAATTGTAAAGCTTTGTAGAAAATTTGTTAGGAATTTATGGCTGCTTTGCTGTAGATTCTTTCATCTTTTTCTGTTTTGCCCTTGTCTTTATCGGGGATTACCAGCTGCTAAGTTTTAGATGCTCATTGCTCAAGTAATATATTTCGACAAAATCTGATTTTCTATGAATGCTTGAAAGGGAAATTCAATTTGGTCGCTCTAAATTATGCAGCTTTGTTTTGATCCATAGTGTGGGAAGTAAGAAGTACCGAATAGGTACGGAAACTAAAGTTTATTAGAAGTTGAGAAATCATGTCAGCATATGGGTTGTTCAGATGAAATATATAATTCAAGTATGAGATGTAATTTCGATTACATTTCTCCCTATGTTCGATTACATTTCCCCATCACATTAACTTTTTCTTGACTACTATGATGTTTTGTAATTGATGCAGTCCATCATGGCTGGTGGATGGCAACAGGATTGCAACAAAAATCAAGAGTGCGTGTGATCCTGGAAAAGTTGCATGGAGGAGCAATCCTACAAAGGCTTGTCCGAATTGCCAGCATGTTATTGACAATAGTGATGTATGCTCAAATATGTTCCATTCATTTGTTTGATGTGCACTTCTGCATTCATATGCGCTTGGGACATTGACCTAAGTTGGGGCTTTTTGGGTTATAGAGGCCATTTGTTATGCATGTGGTCCAAAATGAGTTTGATGGATGGACTATTATTTGATAATAGGCTGGAACTTCAATGTTTTTCACATTGTAGCTCTTTTCAGGTACCGAATCAGCATCCTTGTGTAAAGGTGAAGTTGGACCAGGGTTTTTACTAGTGAGCATTAGAATTGGAAGCATAAGTAAAATCTTGTTAGTTGTGTAGAGGTAAAGTTCAACATGGTACAAAATGTATATACGTAAATGTGAACCTTGTTAATAGGGCTTTCCATCCCATTTCTTCATCCTTTGAATTGTTTCACACTGTAGCTGTCACAGTCACTTGAAAAAATGAGTTTGGTGGATGGACTATTATTTGATGATGTGTTGGATCTGAAATGTTTTTCACATTATAGTTGTTTCAACTAGTTTATCATGATCGTTGTGCTTGTAGACCAGGGCTTTTACGATTGAGCATTAGAATTGGACGCATAAGTAAAATCTTGTTCGTTGTGTAGAGTTGAAAGTTTGAACTTGATAAAAAGTATATTTACATAAATGTGAACCTTGTTAATATGATTTTCCAACACATTTTCTTCGTTCTTTTGAATTGATTCATGCTCTAGCTTTGACAGTCACTTAAAAAATAAAAAGATTAGATAATCAGTTTGCTGTGTGATTTGCATCAAATTAGTGTGGGTTCTGCTTTGCACTTTGTTGTAGTGCATGGTTGCTTTGACCATAGTTACATTTTCGATTTAGTTGAGGAATAATGACTTTATTTTTGGAATTTCTAGACGTGTAATGTATGTGGAGGCATGTCTATCATGAGTTGATATTAATATTTTCACTTCTGGAATTTGAGTAATGGATACTGTTATGCTCATAGGTCATATATTAGCATCTCACACATGTCAAATGTGGAGATTGTACTTACTCTCCTTCTCAATGAACTTTTCTTTTCATCTTTTACCTGAATGAAGTTTGGAATAGCAAGAGTGATATAGAGTTGGAGTCTTGGACTCTACCTGTTCCAGGTTACTCAAGATTGGCCTGGATTACCAAAAGGTGTGAAATTCGATCCCACTGATCAAGAAATTATATGGCATTTACTTGCAAAAGTTGGTGAAGGGGGTCAAAACCCCCATCCTTTCATTCCTGAGTTCATCCCTACTGTCGAAAAGGATGACGGGATCTGTTACACCCATCCTAGGAATTTACCAGGTTGGCTATCAAGAGGTCAAGTTAGTATGGTTTTTTGGTCACATCTTTAGTTTGTTATAGTTCTAACATGTGCATTTTGTAGGCGTTAAGCAGGATGGAAGCATGTCTCACTTCTTTCATAGGGCAATCAAGGCTTACAACACCGGTACTCGAAAGCGTAGAAAGATTCAAGGTGATGATTTTGGTGATGTCCGCTGGCACAAGACTGGAAGAACAAAGCCGGTGATCTTGGACGGAGTCCAGAAAGGATGCAAGAAGATTATGGTTCTATATATGAGCCCAGCCAGAGGAGGTAAAGCTGAGAAAACGAATTGGGTGATGCATCAATATCACCTTGGTACGGAAGAGGATGAGAGGGACGGAGAATATGTGATATCTAAGATATTTTATCAGCAGCAACAGGTCAACAAGGGTGACAAAAATGAAGATGAAATATCTGAAAACAGTGATGCTATGATTGCAAAAGTGGACCCTGTCACTCCCAGTTCAGTGACTCCTGATCCTCCTCGAAGTGATAGACGATGCCCAGATTCTAACCTGGTTAAAGAGCCTACAACTACCAATATCTACAAAGATCCTTTCCTTCAGGTAAACATTTTTTGCCTCTTCCATTCGTTGCTGCCTGAAGAACTAAAGATGTGTTTCTGTGCTTTAATTTTCATTTGGACTATGACAAGCAAATGCAGATTTCCATAGCTAAGAATTATGTGGATACATTTTCTGTCACATGTCCAATAATATTTAACTGCAAGTTGATCATGTTTTGGTTTTGTTAAGCTAATATTAACTAGAAGATCGTTTGTTATATGTGGAATATTTTTGTGATATATTACTACGTGGAATCTATATTATGCTAGTTGTTGCAACAAGTTCCCTTTCTGTTTTAAAAGATTGTTTACAGAAAGAGATACTGACGTCTAAGGTTGGTGCTTCTTCAGATTGCCGATATGGAAGATGAGTTTCTACCTGAGGTTGAGATTCCAAACAACAATGACCAACCCAATTCGGAAAATCATTGTGATCTACCTGAATGTGAGATTCTGGACAACAGTGACCTGCCCAAGACAGATACTCATTGCAATCAAGTGGCTGAAACTAATGAAAATTCTCAGGAATTTCCAAAGTGGTGGGACAGTCAAAACTTGATGGATTCACAGCAACTAGTGGAAGGGCTATCCTTATGTGATGATCTCCTTCAGAGTCAATCTCCAAACCGGGATGGAAATGACAATCAAAGAACTGATGGTAAACCCCGTCTTTCCGATTATGCCAAGTTAGGACCAGAGAACCTGAAGAAAGATCTCGAGGAATGCCAAAACCTAGTCCTTGATCCGGCAAACATAGATCTTGATACGCCTCCAGAGTTCAGACTAAGCCAGCTAGTATGTTTTTTCTTCATTTTGTTTTACGTTTGCATATGAAATAATTCTTCATTCTGATAATTTCACGGTTTACTAACTGCAATATTCCTTGTCTACTTCCAGGACTTTGGATCGCAGGATAGCTACATTTCATGGGGTGTAAAGATGCCTGACTGATGTTTATTACGGTACAGTGTTAACAGTTTTGTACTTTTGCACTCATCATCGCGAAAAGTATGCCCAGTGGTGATGGCTCTGGATCATGATTTTGTACTGAATGCCTTGATCTGTAATTCCTGATGGCAAAGTTCCAATGTGTTTTGTAACCACACTTGTGTGGAAAGGATCCAACTTTATGGTCCAATGTGCCTCTTTGGTTTCAGGAAAGTTGTGTTTCCTTTGTAACTAGCAACTCGCATCCAAGATCAATTGACATGAATTGCAAATGTTTTTTCTTTTTTCATTTTCAGAAAGTGTTACTTAGATTGTGATTAATGATCCAATTTCTGGATTATTAATGTTCACGAGGAGCCGGTTGATCAGGCAGTACTTGGACAACATAAGATTAACACAGGATTCAAACTCGTATCTGTTCAGATATTCCTGATTCCTTGAACCTGTCAAAAAGAAGAAAAAGAGAGATACATTATCCTAAGATGTAGATTATCGTGTACAATCAAGAACAGGCGACAGGAATGGATCAGGCAATTATCGTACTCAGTATGGACCATCTCATTATTAGCAGAACTCGTGTCATGTCTTCAGATCAACACCAATTCTCGAGTCAACAATGTTCGAACTTGAAATCGAAACGTTTCATGAGCTAGTGGAAACATTACGGATTGTTCAAAGTGGATTGAGGCAAACATATGGCCCAACAACCTGCGATGTTTTAGCAGGTTCCAGGCTATAGTTGTCTTGTTGCTGGCAAGCATAATAGCTTGAAATGATCCCAGAAACCCATTGAATGGCACATTGAAACCAAGAGACCTTCCCTGCCTGAAAAAGGTTGGTGAAACAGGACAGCAGCTATTCGTTAAAGAGTTATTACACCTAAGGTTAAGAGTTCTGTTGTCTGTCCAAACAGCAGAAAGGCACTTCCTGAGTAAACAACATGGCTCAGTTCTGGGACTTCCCATTCTTTTCCAACAAGAAATAGAATGAAAATTTCAACTGAGATTCAGCTTAAAATCTTCAATGTTATTGAAGATTTTTAAAAAAAGAGAGATTTTCATGAATTTTCATATAATTTAAGTAATTTTAGAATTTTTAAAAATTTTAAAAGTATCAACTTTTCAAAAAGATCTCATCTTTTAGGAATATTACAAAATCAATAATTAATTGCTTGGCAAGATTATTGAAGAACAGGCCCATCAAGAAGGTGGTCCAGACACTGTATACTATGATTGAGGAACAGAAACTGGGGATTCTCATCGGCCACGTACGGTGGTGGTGGGGCTTTGGATTAGGACTCGCACGTGGGCTTCGTTAAAGCTGCTGTCTTGACCAGTTTCTTTCACTCTTTTATCTCTCTGGTTCAGACCAGACATTGTGAGTGGTGGTGGCACCTACGACAACAACAGATCATACATTATGTTGGAAATTATAGCCATTAGTGTCCTTACATCTGTCTAGACACTCTGTCATGTTCTCATTTAATTTTTATTTTAATATTTAAGGTTTAAAATTTTTTAAATAAAATTAAAAATTTTTAAATATGATTAAAAGATATTGTTCTTATTATTTGAAAATTTTTAAGTTTAATTAAAAAATTATTAAACAAAAATTAATTAATTTGTTTTAGTTTATATAAACTTATTAATTTATAAAAATTGACCGATTAATTAATAAATTAGTCAATTTTTAACAATAAGAGTTATTAAAATAAATTAGATCAAAAAATTAAAAACTCAACTGAAAAGTTGGACGATTCAAAATTTTTAAAGTTAAATTCATCGAATCGGTTGAGTTTTTCAATTATTGATAACAGATAATTGTCAATTTAGCAGTTTTCTCTCAGCCAGATCCGAAGCTAACGTGCTAGGTTTGAGTTGATCGAATATGAGGTATATCTAGTGAAAATTTTGATAACTAAAATTTTTAATTATGCATGAGTATAATTAAAATTAAATTGAATAAAATTGTTTTTATTATATATATTTTTTAATGTGACAGTTTGAATAGTTGTATTTGTACAGATAATTTTTGTAACTAACGAACTTCATTTTTGGAACTAATGCCAATTTTAATAATTAATGATATAATTGGAGAACAATTTAAATAATTGTGATTTAAGAATTTTTTATATCTGATTTTATAAATTTTTTTCTTTAAAATTTTGATAAAAATTCAATATATAATTCAGAATTTTTCCTCCGCTTTTAATGTGAAATTGGAATAGAAATTTATTAAAAATAGCTTATTACTCTGGATTCTGTAATTACCTTCACTGTAATATCTATAAACCTTAGTTCATATGACCAAAGGGTCTACAAGGTTGCCCAAAATAATAATTATTTTTATCTATGTTCTTTTCTTAACCTAATTATTCAATTTTTATTAAACAAAAATAAAAATATTTTAAAAATAAGAAAAGAATTGTAACTGTGGCATTAAGCAATTTAAAAAAAATGTTAGTTACATTATATTAATATGCCTATATGACAATAGGATATTATATCTATTTTACTCCTAAATATTTTAAAATATCCTCACATATATAATGAAGGCTAATCCACAATTTTTAATTTTTAATTTTAGTTTTAACTTAATAATTTAATTATAAATCCTAAAATTCTTCTGAGTGATACGTGTGTTAACAAATAATAATCAATGAGAATATAAATAATTAATATAATTTAGTTCAATTCATAAGAACAACAACTCTGGTAACAATTTCATTGAGACGAGAGATCTACGGTGATCTAATAGTACGAAGCCTTACTTCTAACTAATAGAGAGATTGTTTCTAAATAACTCACCTAAAAAAATTTAATTCATAATTCATAATTTATAATTTATAATTCGAATTTTCAGTTTTAAGCTTTAACATATCTATTTAGTAAAATTTCTAATAAAACCCATAAATATTAGTTTAATTCAACACAAATTAGTGTATATATATATATATACACCAAAAATTACAAAATCCTATTACAACTCATAAGTGATGTTTCTTACTCATGATTGCATACAGGGGCGGATCTACAATGGGGGCAAGTGGGGGCACTTGCTCCTACTACCTCCAACAAATTCTCTATAAAAAATTATTATTTTATGTTTTGCCCCTATTAAAAAATAAAATTTTACTCATATTAAAATTTTGCCCCCATTAAAAATAAATTTTTATCTTTAATAAAATTTTACCCCATTCAACAAAATTTCTGAATCCGCCCCTAATTGCATATATAGGTAATGCATGCCTTTTTGAATATAGAAAGTGAATATCAGGTCAAAGGACTCATGAGTAATAGTAATAGGTGAGCATTATAACATGCCAACAAATTCCATAACACCAACGTGTAAAATATGGATAGTTCCAACAAAAAATTAAAATAAAATTTGAATTTAATTTTAAATTTATAATTAAAACTTTTATGATTTCTAAATTTAACAAATTTTACTCAAAACTAAAGCTCGAAACTCAAAAATAAGAAAATTTAAAACTTCCCAAAAGTTTAAAATTTATAACATGTAAACTATTCTAAGTTGCAGAATATGGATGGAGTTATCATTTTGATTCCAACCCGTATTTAAGATTAACGGATAAATTTTAAAATAATTGAAATTTAGATTAAATTTGAATATATAATTAAAAATTTTATAGATTTTAAATTTAACAGATCCAAAGTAAAATTTAAAGCTCGAAATTCATAAGTATAAAAACTTAAAATCGGACTAAATTTTGATTTTTGGTTTAGTTTATAACTCTTTATATATTAGTTAACAACTCAATTTAATAAAATTTAGAATTAAGCTCAAGTTTATTTAGCATGTTATGAACCAGACACTAAGATCGAGTCTTATAAGGCTTAAATCCGATCCAAATTAAAAAAAGAAAGGAGAAATCTCAGTGCTTGATTGCTAAACTAAACTTGGGATCATCATATGATAAGTTTGGTCTTGTTCATATCCATTTTCAAACTCCTGAAGAAGTACATAAATCCAGTGAAATAAGATGCTAAACACTCAAGCTTATAACACATCTCAGAAGAATAAAATGGAAAGAATGAAAAGAACCATGATTGGAAATTTCGATTCATCACTAATCCGATCAATGTTTACATCTGAACCCCATAAGGGAAATTTAGAAGAAAAAAAAAGAGTAAAATCTCTCCAGCAACCATATATAAAAAAAAAAAGAGTAAAATCTCTCCAGCAACCATATATATCTCGAAGAAGCTATGTACACCCCACCAAGAACTGAAACAAAAATGGTTTTTACTCGTGCCAACAAAGAAGCATGACCACACATCTTCTTATTATATAGAGCCTAGCTCTTTGCTCTCGAAGAACAGCTCCTAGTCCTCTACTTGATAGCCTTCTCTTGGAGCTTCCGTTGCTCATCTTCATATTTACTCTTTGAATGGAAAACAAAAAGAAGAAGAAGAAGAAGAAGAAGAAGAACAGGGGTTTCTTAGGTTTTGCTTTTGAGTTATTGTAAACTTGAGGTTGATGATGATGATGAAGTGAGTAGAGAAGAGAGTGTGTTTATATAGTAAGAAGAGTGTGGTCCTGTTCTCACAGTGGTCTTGGAAACAGCCAACGATCGAGCATGAAGGAGCGTGAAGTGTCTCTTAAACCACCAGACAATGTCACCTTGACCACACCACACAACCCCACTTGGCTTCCATAACCCTAATCTTAAGGAATCTATATATATATGTTTCTTTATATTAAGGGATGATAAGAAGAAGAAGAATGCATATGTATCATTTCTCTTTCTTTGTCACAATCTATATCCTAACTCGTGTAGGCATCAACCACCAGCAAGATGGGTCGGCCATTACTTCAATGAGAGTAACAAGTTTCTATTCTTTATTGATACCTTTTTTTTTTTTAGTTTCCTACGAGGTGTCTTCGGAGGATTCTAACTATGGGAAGGCATTTTTAAGTCATTCACATTCAGACTAATCTCCGTTCAAGCCGGGCAGGTCTCTTGCGGGAGGCAAAGCTCTGGTCCCAAGTTTTAAACGGCTGCATACATGAAGATGGTTCAAACCTGTGACCTCACTTAAATCAGGAAAGCCCCTTACCAACTCACCTACGCCTTGAAGTTTATTCTATGCCTTTCGACTCTTAGTATGGAGATGATGATGATGTGATTATTACTGAAAACTACCCATTAAATAAAAAGCTTTTGACAAACTTTTGATTATTGTTAATCGTTATTATTATTATAAATAATAAAATTATTATTTGATAAAATAAAAAATTTAATAAATAATAATAAACACTGATGACCATTAAAAATTGGCTATGTAATTAGGTCATACCCATAAGTTAATTAATATTGATAATTTTTTTATTATAATTAATAAAAATAATGTTATATTTAAATACTTTTTATATATTAAGCCGTCTTTTCTGTGATGAATATGAGGCTGCTTTTACTTTTTTTTTTAACCTTGTTATAATGTTTTACAAATCAAACCAGAAGTTAAATCGGTAAAATAAAAAATTTAAATGTTTTACAAATCAAACCAGAAGTTAAATCGGTAAAATAAAAAATTTAAGGTTTAAAAAGCTAAACAACGAGTTAAATATTAAATAAAATTTAAGAAATTGAAATATGATTGAAAGAGATTGTTAAATGAAAATTAACTAATATCATTTGCATCATAAATTAAAATTTGATAAAATTATAAAAATATAAATAACTGACATTTATTTTTCTTGTCAAAAGCTTTACATTTAGTTAAATTTCATTTCTTCAAATTTCGTTAATTTGTATTCGTTAAATTTCATTTCTTCGTTGTAAAATATTTTTCTTCAAATTTTACATTTAGTTAAATTTCATTTCTAATTTCTATTTTTAAATTTTAGTAATAAAACAAATAGATATGAATTATTGTTATTAAAGATAATGGAGCCATTTGGTAAAAATGTAATAAACCTTTAGTTGATTAAATATATGTTTATTAAAAATTAAACACAATCTACAAACTTATATTTAATTTATACATTATTCTATAAATTATTTAAAAAAGCATATTTTAAAATTTTATATTACACAACTGACTACACCACAAAGCAAACCTACGACTTTCCAGGTCTCGTGTTCCTCCCCGTTTGATAGAAACTGCCATTGAACGTCATCGTAATTAATAAACAAACGAATCATTAACTTTATATTCTAATCTCTCGAATTTCTTGATTAAAAATTTTAAAAATCTTAAATTATATAATTTAATTTTTAACTTTTCGGTTCAATTTATTATAATAATTCTTGTTGTTAAAAATTAATCAATTTATTAATTAATCGATCAATTTTATTAAATTAAAATTCTTATAAATTAAAATAAGCCAATTAATTTACATTTTACGGTCTCTTTTTTAAATCAAGCTTCAAATTTTTTAACAGATAAGAACAATATTTTTCACTCATATTTTAAGTTCTTTGATTTTATTCAATTTTTAGTCAATTTTATAATGTTCTAATACTATTTAAATCTTTTAAATTTTAAAACTTTTATTTTACCGGTTTAACTTTTAATTTAATTTTAAAAACATTAATTCATGATATCTTTACGTTATTATTCTTTTGTTGCTTCTTTTCAACTTTTTTTTAGTTTCCTTTTTTTTGTTAATCTACAAGATGTTTTAGGTGGGTCCGAATTTTCGGTAACACCTTAAGCTATTATTACGTCCAGATTAATACTCGCTCGTGCCTTATATGATCCCACGGGGCGCTCAGCATTATCACCAAATATTTAATACTGTTGCACTCACAAGCAGGAGTCCCTTTACCACTGGACTTTATTTTTCCTTTTTCTAAGGCAAGGACAAGATATGTTAGATGTTATATGTAGGCCTTTAACTTAGTATTTAACACATGACATTTAAGATATTTAGATGCTATATGTAGTGCTTGACCTTAAAATAACACATCAACTTAGTTGTTTGAATCTATCATTTGGGTAAGCCTATCTTATACTTCTTATGTTTTGATCCTTCAAATCCATTAAAACATGGGATAGTGTCTCACAAAATTGGCATATTCCACCTAATCTTGTGGAAGAATAGATATGAAGACCAAAAAGTTGTTTATTTGATTCTTACAACTTCTGGTAAGAGGCTCGTTGAAACGTGAGATTTAGAAAGATCCAATAATATAATATCAAATATTGTGATTAGGGTTTGCAATTAAAATTTCTAATTTCCTATTAAATAATAATAATATATTCGTCAAACCCTATTTATGACAGATTTTAAAAATATGTTCATCAAACCTTATTTTATCAAAAGAATTAAAATATATGAAATTTTTATAATCACAATTTAAAAAAAAAGGGCACACACTCAAGACCTAGCTAGCCATTTTCTTACTTATTTACCCTATCAAGTGCAAAATTCAATGTCTAGTGTTAGACTCCCAAAGCTTATAAATGCAATATAATAATCAAAGTGTTCAAGTCCAGGTCCTTGTTCAAAGAGTCTGACGTCATGTTGTACTGGACAAGAAGGTCAGAATTGCACGTGAAGTTCTCGTGATTTACAACCCAATTTGCTTAGTTTGAAGTTCCAACTCCCAAGAATAAGGAGGAGAAAATTTTCATGAAGTGCTTGAGTGGGACAGGATCTGAAAAGCTGAGTTATACCCATTTAACTAGTGATAATTCAGACTAATAATGGATCTGCAACAAAGCAACATGAAGTAATGTATTGTTTTCTGAAGCACAAATGGTTAAATCTTGTTCCAGCTAAATGTTGTACGAACTGAACTGAAACTGTGATCTGTAGTTGAAATGTATAGCTGGTTTGATGACCATCAAGTGTGGAACCTCCATGTTTCTGAATTCTGGTGTTCATCGAGGAAAGTGCAAGACCATCCTAACATATAATATACAATGCCTAGCAACAGTTTCACTTCACATTACTACATCACCAATATCACAAGTAATGAACAACCTTACACGTGATGTCAAACGATTCCAGGTATGTTTCTGTAGAAATTCCAGCTGTTCTCTTCCATTTTTAATGTATCTTTCTATTCCTCCATTATAGTCTGCTTATACACAAAAACAATATGTACATACAGTTCTCATTCCTCTCTTGGAATCCACCGACTCCACCACAGGCTCTTCCTCCGTCGATTTAGCTCGTCCATGCTCTCGTTCAATGTTCTTATGATCTTCCTTTGAAGCCGAAGAACTGATGCAAGAACATTTCTCTGAGCATTTGCTTTTTTCGTAGGTTCTTGTTTTTCCTGAACAGTAAGAACAGACATGGGGTCACGAGGTAATGTAGGTTAATGACAGTTAATAGCAATGGATAGATGTAACATGATTCAAGAACATACTCTAAGTTCTTGAAGCTGAGCTTCTGTAAAGCCGCCCTCTTTCTCAGTTCCGGACTTTGCCATTAGCTCAATGATCCACTTTGCAGCTTCTCCATAATCCTGTTGTGTTGTTCGAAAGAGTTGCAACCTCAGTTTCTGCATGAAGGACAAAGCTAGTAGTCCTTCCCTGTCAAAGTACGGGTGAGCCAATGCAGCTTTTGCACTTATTCTTTGACGTGCTTTGTATCGAACCATTGATGTTAAAAGCTCCCATCCTATCCCATCATCCAAATCCAGTAACTCAAAACCCCTTCTTTGATCAGGGGTGGCTCGTGGCTCTATACTTCTTCTCCATGCAGCTAAGTCATAATCACACCTCTTAAGCTGACGATTGAATTGTATTAGGCTATTGTCCGTTCGCAACCCCGGAAATGCCTGTGACATGGTAGCTATTACGATGTGAATAAAGCCAACTTGGTAAGACTGATCATGAACACAATGGTAGATAATAAGCAGCAAAGAAGATATCTCATAAAATTGAGACCAGTTACTGCAAAACAGAATAGGACCTAGTTGCATAAGCCAAAAGCATGCTGCATTCTAAAAAGCAAATGAACAAGAAAAGGGTATCTTAGGCCCATGGAAATTTCCATATCATCATGAACTTTTGAAAGCTGTTCTTTGATTAATGTTAATATTCTGCAATTAACAATGTAAGTCTACAAGATGGAATAAATGGTAAAATTACATAATTAAGTTTGAACTAAGAGGACCAAAAGTAAAACTTGGATGTGATACTACTTCCAAATACCTCAAGTTCAGTTTTCACCAAGTCCCGTAGGCATTCAATGTCACCAATATAAAGTCACATAATATTAGAATAAAAAGAGAAAAAATTCTTTTAATGGCACAAAAAAACTTGTTTAACAGAAAAAAAGTTAAAAACTGATCACTTTGTCTTTATTTCTTCACAACTCTCTCTAAATAACTCAAAATGACTCAAAAATTAGATTCGTTTGAATCTAGACGGATGCAGCCTTAAATCACCTTTTAAATTGCCTGAATTGATTAAGATTTGACCATTCTAATATTCCTTTAAAATTTCTGCAGTTGTCAAAGAGTAAAGTTTATTCCTAAGAATCATTTATCACCATGCAGGTACCCTTAAGTCTTGTATGAATTACTGCTGCTGAGCATGTAGCAGTTCGATGAGTGCATAGGATACTACTGATAAATGCTGGTATAAAGGGGCATGAAATAAGAACTAAGGTTTACATTTAGCCTTCAAGATGAGGACAGTAAATGCTAAACATGATTATCAAAGTTAATCAGAAGCTTCATGTTACTCACCATTTGCAGGAAGATCAGACCAGCACTATAAATATCAAATCTATCTG
>JAOSBK010000001.1:521957-545675 GCA_027568895.1 Erythroxylum shatona | reverse complement strand
AAAGTTAATCAGAAGCTTCATGTTACTCACCATTTGCAGGAAGATCAGACCAGCACTATAAATATCAAATCTATCTGGCAAATTCAACTGCAATATTACCAAACAGATGAAGGGGAAAGTTAATCCTCACCGATTAGACGTCACCTATTAGTATTCAATATAAATAGAGTTTAAGGTCCATGTATTTACCTGCCACAACACAGGTGAAAGTGCAGTAGCCACTGGAGCAGAAGGTGCAGATGGAGTTTGTGTACTCATGATATATTGTTCTGGTGCAGCATACCTGAAAAGGGTTTTCAGAGAAAATGATTGTGATCCCAAACAAGGGTGTGAGCAAGACAAGATAAACATTTACATCAAGTAAAACTTTCTATGCGATCAATTTAATTCTTGAACCATATAGGGCTTCTCAAACCTAAATTTCAGTTTTATCACGTCAGTTTTAGTTCTTCAGACTACATGAAGGTACCAATTTTCCATGGTTTGAAGGGAAGTACCTTGGATCCAAAAGAAATTCCTTTGGGATATAGTTTATTCCTACTCGCAGATCTGTTGCAGCTCCGAGATCAATAATCTTGAAAGTACGAGACTCTACATGGACAGTATTATCAATAAGAAATCACTGTCCATATATTACTTAAAGCATATTTTTACATTCGAGAAACTATATTTTTGGTGTCCTTACCTTCAGAAAAAATGATATTCTGAGGCTTGATGTCTCTATGTACAATTCCTGTTGAGTGAAGACCGTCCAATGCAAATAAAATCTGTCTCATGATAGTTTGTATGATTCTGTTTTCCCTTTCTTGTCCCTTTGGCAAATCCTGAACCTCCTCAAGAATCATAGCTTCAACCTGGAAACTTACATAACCATCAGACATCTAGGTATTGAGAGTTGAACAGTATCAAGATTAAAACTGCAGAAATTGAGTAGAACAAATAAAAGTTGACACTCCAAATTTCCAAAAATTAAGTCAGCTATTTGATTGAAACAATGGGTCTAAAAAGACAAAGTATCATCCATCACTAATTGAAAGATATGTTGTCTCAGTTAGACACACAACCTTTCCAATTTTGAATTGTTCTAAATTTCCCATTATAGTTCGTTGCATAAAATACAGTTGAAGCAAACCTGTATCAGAAGAATAAGTGATTGAATGAACTAACATTATAGGGGAACTCTCTGCTCTGCATCAAATCAGACAATGTGGCTCCACCTTCAAACCTCCATAACAGCCAATATTCAGCACCTTTCTTTGAAGAACTCTGCGAGTAGATTCAAGACGAGAGTTTCAGTATTTAAGTAAAAAATCAGAAACTGAAACTCGTGACCTACAATATAACTAGCTAAATATCTTGAGATAATGATACCCTTAGTTTATATGATAACACTAGTCATAACAGAGTAACACCTCAAGAAATCCATACAGAAATTCGGCACAGCTGCTCGCACAAGCTCTTCGAACACGTTCGTTCATCCAAATTTCCACAGCTCCATATTCAGTGGCCTTTTTCAAAACTAAGTCACCTTCCCTCTAGCATTAAGTAAAAAGTATAAATTAGCAACCCACATTTGTTTACTAATCTTTCTCAGTCATTCATATCTCATATTCACTTATTATTAAATGAAAGTAACAAAAAGGAACAAGGAAAAAAGTGAATTGCCATTAACTAGTTTCCCATTTGCTGATGCAACACAAGATTTCATGAATAGAGAAGTGCTTCTGACTCACTCCTCTATTCATATCCAAGAATTATAGGTCTCACAATGAATCAAAAGATATCCAAGACATAAATGCACAATCGATATCAGAATCCACCAAAAGAACTGAAACCAATTGAAATAAAATTGCATGTTGTGAACCAACAAAAAATCAGGAAACAGATAGAAAAAGTGGAAGCGAGAACCTAGAATCAGTAAGACCTTGTTTCAGACACTTGAAATACCTTGGAAGAAGTCTTTTTTGCCAGAGAAACTCTGTATACCACTCCAAATGATCCTTCCCCTAATTTCTTCCCCAAAACAATGTCATCCTGCCAGCAAAATCAAAACCCAATAGCAAAAATACTCAACAGGGGACAAAAAGCACTGTGTATAGCAAAATCACCATGACCCAATCACAATCACAAACCTTTTTATAGGTGGGTCGAATCAATCTCTCCACAAAAGCAAATACAAACATGTCAAAGAACCCAGGAGCCACACCAGGAGTAGCCCAGAGGTAAGAAAGAGCACCCAAAGCCAAAACAGCTCCAGGTGCTGTAAGTGTCAACCCACTAGACTTTGGCAAAGTGCTTCTGTAAATTATATCCCCACACTCCATCACTGTACATGGTAGCCCAACCCCGACACCCAAGAACAGGTTGTGAACAGCATCTTTAAGGAACTCACCTCCTGAAGCAAGAGCTACGAGGGTTCCAGCTTTTGAAGCGTTGGATCTTGGAGAGAGTTTGACGTTAAGTTTCTTGCCAAAGAAAGAAGAAGAAGAAAAGGGCTGAGAATTGAGCTTGAGTGGCACTATACCAGCTCCATTTGAAGCCACAGTGGCCATGCCTGTGCTGAACAGAAGCCGGGTTTGATAGTTCGTAAAGACACAAGCTTTTTTAGTCAAACCTGCGTCCAACGTAGACCACAGGTTCTGCTTTGTCCCTTTCCAGTTATTCTTACATTTCTCTGATTTTTTTGAGCTTTGGTTCGGGCAATGACAGTTATTACGGGTACTTTTTGTGGAGGGAAATGGCTGCAAGAGGATTAATCAGCGATATGCACCACAAGCGGCACGTAGATTGTCTGAGTCATCACAAGCTTAGCTACTCCCCCTTACATAACAAAAAGTGTACGGATTTTTAAGATTTTTTAAAATTCAAGTCTAATTTTTAATTTAGTAATTTAATAATTATTAAATGAAATTATAAAATATTTTAAAAATTAGTTTATTAAATTGAAAATTTTAAATTTTTAATATTAAATCTATTATCCCTTTGATTAAAGGAACTTATAATGTTTATTAAAATGAAGGCTTCTCAAACTCAAGTAACCTAATATAAACTTAAGTATTCATGTTTCATTGTGACTAAACTCTAGTCTCAAATATGATAATGGGTTGGATCGGGTCAAGTATATAGTCATTTCGGCCTAGTCAAGCTTGTGTAGCATTGATTTCGGGTTAAAAAGAGCTAAACTCCAAGTCAATTGTCATCTTTGTTAAGCCCAAGCCCATATTAACAAATTTAAACTTAGGTATTCACATCTAAGCAAGATCTAACTCAAGACTCCTAAACATAGAAATGAGTTAGATTAAGTTAGATCTATCATCAACCCAACTCAATTGGATCTCTTAATTGCACAATTTAAAGTTTGATTATTGAGTTTACATTGCTCGACTTAAGTTTGAGTCTAAGTTCATTTGAGCTATCCACAACGACATCGTTTTAAGAAAATTTTCTAAAATTACATCGCTTTAGTTTCTTAAATTTAACATTAAAATGATATTGTTTTACCTTTGAGAGCCAATTAAACTCGAACTTTACTCAAATTTTGATTTAACTAAACTTGTCTCGTTGATTTAGGATCAAATTAGACTAAATTCCAAATTGGTTGCTATCTCCGTCAAGTCTCGATCAAACCCGACTCAATATGACTAATCCTAACCTTAGGAAGGAGCAAGTAAAGCGAGCCCCACCTCATTAAGGGCCCATTTTCACTACCTCGACCATTCTAAAGGCCCACTCTCACTTACATTTTAGCATCATTCCAACATTGATAAAGGCCCACTTTCACTTACATTTTAGTATCATTCCAAAATTGATTCTTTTAATAGTTGGAGGCTATTAAATGCCATTAATAATTGCGAAAGAGACATTTTGGGTTGATATAATTCTCGTATTACTACATAATCTTTTCACATTCCAAAGACTAACTTTAATTTTTACCTTCTTATATTTATAAATTCATTTGAGGTATCTTATACTCTCCTTTTTTTAATGTCCATTAAAATCGTCGTCGTCGTTATTACCATCACTCAATTGGAAGTCCCGTAATGAAGCGGGGTCTGAAAAGATCTGATAGTACGCAGCCTTACTCCTACAAAGTAAAGAGATTGTTTCTGGTAGACTCACATACAAATAAGATATTATAAGAATGATGCAAGTTTGCGAGAGAAAAGGTAAACTAACAATAAATAAATACGTAAAAAGCAATTCAAACCGTAATAATAATAATAATAAGGAACTAAAAATAATCCAAAAATTAATACATAATAAAATAACATTAAAATAAAATTACGATAAAAAAATTTGCCAACTAAAATGATAAGTATAAAAGACTGAGGCAAGAAGTCCAATCCGTATTAAAACACGCAGAAGAAGGAGTAACATATGAATCTAAAATACTCCAACTTAAAATTTGCAACAAAAGATTTTCATGTTTTAACTTGTGGACACTATATTACCATTTTAAATCAAAACATTAATGTTAGATGATATTATGTTTATTTGTGTTTCTTCTCCTTTATTTTTAGATTATTTATTATTTATAAAAATAACTAAACATTAATAAATAATTTAATTTTTGTAATTGTAATTGTCGTTATACCTTGCCCCAGTGTTGTAATAATTGTTGGATTTGTGTTGGAACAATGATGTAAAAGTTGACCACATAAGGATAAATTTGCTTTTAACTTTTCTATTTTTAATATAAGATATTAAATTTTGCTCTTTATTTTTTTCCTCTATCACAGATATAATATTATTAATATATCACTGTGATATATTAGCATATTATTGATATTATGTTATACCTGTATACTTCTTTCAATTTTATATAAGTATTTTTTATCTTTTTCTAGTTCAATTGTATTGTAATTATATATTTCCGATTTATTCAAATTTTTTATTTCACCTATAACTTATCAGTCTTTAAGGCTGTTAATGGATGGATGTGGAGAGGACACAGGTAGTATATGAAAACAGGAACGATCTGAAATGCATGGAAAACCATGCAATGCATAAGCTAACTATACCAACCTGCTCCAAAAGGTTGAGTCCTCAAACCCAAGGACTCCCAGTCGTAGGCCCGACCATCGCTGGAGGATTGAATCACGGTATCATCTTGGTCAGCCCCCTAACAACTATACCAACCTAATTTAACTTGATGAGATCTCCGTACGAAACTCCATTGACGCAAGTTTAAAGAAGAGCAGAGGAAGAGCCATCGGCCACTGTGCTTTTAATTAGTACTCTTTTGTCTTGGATCCATAAAGGATATTTGTTTATGCAATGTGATTTAATAATTTAAAACTTTTTAATTTGTATTATTTTTAATTTAATTATTTATTTATGAATATATAAAAAGTATATACAACAATGTCATTTTATATATGAAAAATGTTTTAACTCTAGATTAAATTCTTGTAGTGAAATCTGAATCCAAATTAAATATGAAATTTTGAAAAATAAAAATCGAGTCTAAACCTGAGCTAAAAATTAAAGAATGAATTCAAACTTAACCTTAATGCTATTACATGATCTTTAAGCCTTCTTAATTAATCTACTATTTATTTTATGACATTGAGGTTGAACTCGGTTCAATTCAACTTAACTTAATTCAAAATCAACGAGACCAATTCCAACTAACCGAGTTTCAAATGGGGTTTAAACTTTTTTCTTGAAAATTTTGAACTTTGGACTAAACTTAAACTTGAAATTTCTTACTCAAGCTGATTAGAAATTCAAAAATATTATAAAAATATTATTTTTTAAATTTTAAATTAAAAAATCAAATTAAACTCAGGGTTAATCAATTTTTGGGCCGTCTAAGCCCAATTAAACTCGAGCTATAAGCTTCGGGCTTGATCAAGTTTTAGGCCGAGTTTCGGCCCAAGCATTAGTTTTTTTTTAATGCCTAAACCTAACCAGACCTAATACCATCTCGACTACTGGTTCGGGAAAATGTACGGTCCATTTTCCCTAACCAAAAAATATCAATAAAAACCCTGAGTTGTTGAAATAACGTTTCCGGTTCTCATTATCTTAAAATGGTCCATTTTAAGTGAAAACGACACAACAGCAGTATTCCTCTGTCTATATATTAAACATTAGTTGAGACTATATAAACATCTGTCTATATAGTACGGTAACAAACGACAGAAACATTAGTTGAGACACGCTAATTATTTTGTTTCTTAATATTTTATAATTTTGTGGGTTTGAATCCTTTAAACTTTGGGTGTAATTTCAAATAAGTCAATTTATAATTTTATGAGTTGTTTGTATTTTTTATTAAAAGCCCTGAAAAATCAAATATCACAATATTTTAATTATTTTAGTAAAAATAATAAATATAATGTCAATTTTAAAATATTAATGTTTTTTGTAGAGATTTCAGAGTACATGAGGTAATAATTTTTCTAAAATTAAAATAATAATATTTATTTTTCTATTTAAAAATTAAAATTTGAAGTTTTTTAATCAAAGAATATGTAAACAGTTGTAATTAAGAATATGTTCACTTAATCATAAAAATTAAGAGTGTGTGAAAATTGTAGATTGAAATTTATGAATTATGTTCAATTTATTCAAATGTTCTAAATTTAAATTTGATTTAAGTAATTTAATTATTTGAAAATAATTTCGTTTTAAATTGATTGAAACTCAAATAACTTAAATTTAAATTAAGTGTGTAAAGAATGCAATTTAACTCAACAACAACAACAATAACATATTAATAGAATTTTTAGTGAACACAGAGTTTAAAGAAGCCCAAAAGTACACAATCTTACCCTAAATTAGTAAAAAGACTACTTTTGACGTAGAACAAGGTAATGAATAAAACTTAAAAAAGATATGTAAATAAATATACAAATAAGAAAGAAAATAAATAAACAAATAAGTCAAAAAATGTTTTTATTATATGTATATATATATATATATTTATATAAGCTAAATATAAAACATAAGAATCGAAGGAAAATATTTAAAATACTAATGAGAAAGAGTCGGACATCTATATGTGAGATCTTATTATGTTAAAGTTTTCTCTTGAGGGTCTCATCTTCGGTAAGTTCCAACATAATCATATCATTCTTAATCACCTTCATCAAATTTTTCTTAAACCTTCTTTTTTTTGTCCTAATAGTTCCTAAAAACAATCTTCTCACACTCACTATAATATCATAATGCCTCATTTTAACAAGTCTAAACTATTTAAACTTATCTCTCTTATTTTTTATTAATATTAGTCACTTTTGGTTCGTCTCGTACCATTATATTTATTAGAATTTTTAATATGGATATAGTGTAGTGTCCATTAACAAGAATTAAGTTTGGGTCAATCATTGCGAAAATGACCAGAACTAATCATTTGAATAATTGACCTTTGTCACTTATAAATCTTTTAACATTTTAATGTTTAGTCAATATAAGATACTTTAATACTCTCCCTCAAGTTTAACTAGGACTGGACATCCAGTTATCACTTGAAATAAATACAGTAGTAACCGCATTGAGTTGATGTGCTTGGACATCTGGATGGACAATCGAGAAATTAATGACATGAATCAAATCTAGTCTAATGCCATATTAAAATTTTTAATATGGGTAGAGTGTAGAGTCCTTTAATAAAAATTAAACTTGAGTTAACCATTGCCAAAATGACTAAAACTAATCATTTGAATAATTAACTCTTACCACTTATAAACCATTTAATATTTTTCATATTTAGTAAATACGAGATACTATAACATTATTTATTATCTTATATTTTCTAGTAAAATTACATATCTAATAGAGTATTTTTATTTCTATCACCATTAACTTATAACTATGCACCTATTTGATGAGTCACTGCTCCGTCTCATTCGTGTAAATATTGTCATCTCTAAATAAAAAATAACAATAACAATTCAGTAAAAATTTTGTTAAAATATGATATCTAAAAAGGTCCAATAATACTTAACTTTACATTAACTAAATTAATCTCCAATTGCAATAATAAATATTACTTGTGTTTCACGAAGTTGTGTAGCTGTTAAAGCTCTGAATGTAAGTAAATGCTCTGTTGCATGGATGCCACGGTACGTCTGGAGAGGAATCCAATAACAGTGTACAAACCAAGAAGGTGATGACAAATGACGTCAGTCTGAGCTGTGAACCATTTTCTCATTTTATAATTTTCAGTGAAACGAACTATAAAGGAAAATACCAAAATTAAAGCCTCAATTACATATCAAATCATGGCCCAGTGTCTGCAACTTTGTCAAAAGTAGCTCACATGAGTCTTTAAGATGACAAGAGGTGGGACTGAGTTTGGAGCAATATTTCAAATACTGTACTAAATACTGAATTAAATTTTTCGCAGAGTATTATATAGGTATTGATTAGGTAATATTTTTGGTAAATTTTTAAATTTATAAAATAATCTTTTATTTTTGTTTAAATTATAAATAATTTATTGCCATATTATACAGTTGTATTATATATTTTTAACTTTATCTTAAAAAATTATAATAAATAATAATCACAATTTTAATTTAATTTATAAAATTAAATTAATAATTATTAATAAATATAATTAAATTTAAAATATGTTTTTAATATATAAATTTCAAATAAAATTTGACTTGATAATTAAAAATATATAATAAATATTAGTTTATAAATAATAAATAATAAATTATTTATTTTAAAAATAAAAATTTTTATTAATACTTTATTAATAAATATTGTATAAAATTTTAAAAAATTATTTTAAGTTTTATTTAATTTATAATTATTATTAATAATACGAATATTAATTATTATTTTAAAAATAAAAATTAAAAATTTACAATAATTTTAAAAGTTGAAATAAACAAAATAATTAATTAAAAACTTTGAAAAAATAGAGGGGAATGAGAGACAGGGAGATTTTAAAAATTTTTGAAAATTTTACAAAAGGCCCCTTATTTTTTAAATCTTTTAATATCAGCTAATATTTGACTAGTATTTTGAATACTTGCTGGTACAATCTAAAACGGGCCGGTATCGACCACTCGGTACGATCAACCCTTTATTTCATACCGATTTTGGTCTCATAGGGTAGATAATGGCCAGAACCGGTATTCATAACACTGGGTGAGACTGAGTTTGGAGTTATAATTAATCAAATTAATTAATTCAAATAATATCATATTAAAAATTTTAATTGACATATTGAATATTTAACATGTGAAGTTTAAATTATGTCAAATCAAATAAAATAAATTACAATGAACTAATTTTTATAATTTTAAAAAATTGATAACACGAACTCATATCAATCTAAAATAATAAACTAAATTAAAATTTATAAGTTCAATTTATAATTTACACATATATCTACTTTATATTAAACCCCTCAGCTTGAGCGAAATTTAATTGATGATGATCTCAAGCTAAATTTAATTGATGATGATCTCCTTTACGGTTTAAGAAATTTTAGGGAAAATATATAACTTTTAAAAATTTTGAATTCTTTATAATTTTTAATTTTTTAAAAAATTATCTTCTCTTAGTCGTTAACAAAAAAAAAATCACGTGACATAAATATCATATTTGTGCCAATCAATTGTTATTTACGTAACAATTCAACTTAACTCTTAAATCTTAATCGATCTAATTAAATTTATCATAAATTAATAATTTATTATAATTAACTTAAAATTAGATTTAATTAATTTTAATTTGAGCTAGACTTAAAAACCAAGTTGAATTATCATTTTAGTGATATTTGAACTCTCAAGTCGTTTTTTTTGTCATTTTTAATAAAATTAAAAAGATTTTCTATAAAATAAAATTTTAAAAAATTGAAAAATTAAGAATTTTGAAAAATTCTCAAATTATCAAAATTTTAATATTTTTTTTCATTTCAATCAAATTTATGATTTCCTTGGATTGAATTTATAATCTTAAAATTTCACTTACTCAGTTGACCAACTTCCTAATTTGGACTTGCCATGTTCATAGCTTAAGAGTATCTTAGTCAAAACGTGAACATCACACCGTTAATCTCGCCTACTCTGCGCAGCAACTCCCTCTCTTTCACTTAGTCAAACAGACAAACTACTCTCGACCAAACATAAAAGAGTTTAAGATCACTCGCAACCTTACTAACTACACTCTCTCTCTCTCTCCCGCTCTAGCTAAGGGGTCAGGACCAACATGTCGTCCCACGTTGTCTTCTCTCTGTTAATTCTTCTTCTCCTACTGTTCTCCTCTGTTCACTCCTTCCCTTACGGTGAGCTTATATTGTAACTGTTTTTTCTTTAATTGTTCTTAACGAACTTTTTAACTGTCTCAGAACTCACTGTCGGGTGTTGCTTTTTTTTTTATTTTCACAGACGTTTCTTATTATATCGATTCGGGCGGGTCAACTAACATATCCGACCCGTTTAACACCACGTGGCTCGCCGACCGGTTCTTCTCCGGGGGTTCCACCTCCGTCGTGTCCGAGCCACTCCACTTCCGGTACCCTCAAGAGAAGACGCTCCGCTACTTCCCTGCCTCCTCCGGCAAAAAGAACTGCTACACTGTCCCTCTCCCTAACGGCCGCTACTACGTCCGTACGTTCACCGTGTACGACAACTACGACGGCAAGTCGCATTCCCCTAGCTTCGACGCCTCCATCGAAGGAACTGTCGTCTTCTCGTGGCGGTCACCGTGGCAAGAGAACCTCGCGCGCGACGGCGCGTACTCCGATCTCTTCGCTTTTGTCAAGGACGGCGAGGCTGACGTCTGTTTTTACAGCATTGCTACTGATCCGCCGGTGATCGGGTCGCTGGAAATCCGCCAAATCGATCCGCTCTCGTATGACTCCGCCAACGTTGGCGACAGCTTCATTCTCGTGAATTACGGCAGATTATCGTGCGGCTCCGTTCAGTGGGGCCCTGGGTTTAGCAATGACTCCGATGATTTTGGCCGTTCTTGGCAGTCCGACGCGGAACTCCGGTCGGAGAACACCTCGAAGATAGTCCATTCAGTTTCGACCCGAGAAACAATCTCCGGCACCAATCAGCCGCCTAATTACTTCCCAATGAAGCTGTACCAGACGGCGGTGACGGGTAATGGAGTGTTGGGTTTCGAATTACCGGTGGACGCAAAATTGGATTACTTGTTGTGGTTTCATTTTGCTGAGATTGATTCGAGCGTGACCAGAACAGGGCAGAGAGTATTTGACGTTTGGGTGAATGAGAAGAATGTGAGTAGAGTTGATATATACTCGCAAGTCGGGAGCTTTGCGGCTTATAGTTTCCATTACACGGCTCATAATCTGAGCAATACGGTGTTAAATGTGAAGCTTTTGCCGGTCGTCGGTGCTCCGCTGATTAGCGGAATTGAGAATTATGCTTTGGTTCCGAACGACATCTCAACTGCTCCTGAGCAAGGTAATTGAGAATTATGGAATTGTGCGTATATGTGCATGAAGTTTGTGTCTTTTTTGGTTGGTGTGGAGTCTTTGTTTGAAATGTTCAAGAAACTTTAAATGGCTTGGTTGGTAGGATAAGTTTTGGGAGCTTTTTCTCGGATAACTCATTCTGGAAACAAAAATCTGATTGCAATGCTCGTAAATGGTATGTTGAAAGTTAAAAGTTGATATTTGTGTATCAACTGATGAATCATCGGGCTATCATGACGATAAGGATGTAATATTAGACGACTTTCTTCTGGCAGTTTCAATGCTTACTTAGACGTGCTACTTTTTTGTCTTGCCATATATCCAAGAAATATAACTTTGAAATCATGCTGATTAGGCTCTTTCGTTTTCAATCTGATGTGTAGTAATTGGGGTATTGTTTTGTTATAGTTGTTGCAATGAGAGCACTGAAAGAGTCGCTTCGCATTCCTGGTAGAATGGGATGGAATGGTGATCCTTGTGCACCTACTAACTGGGATGCTTGGGAAGGAGTTATATGCCATCCCAATAAAGGAGAGACTGCCCTTGTTATTTCTCAAATGTAAGCATTGCTACACATGATTTCCGTACATGATATTCATACTCATTTAGATACGGTCAAGGCATGAGGAATGTTCTGTGTTGAATTAGACCATTTTACTACTTTCAGAAAAACAGTACACCAAAATTATTGACTGCAAAAACTTTTTATTACAGCAGCCTCCTTTAAGGCCTACTTCTATGCTGGGAATCCTAATATCTTTCTCTCTCGAACACATAGACATACACACACACACACACACGATTTGAGGCAATGTCACTTACTCATTTACTGTTGTTCAGAGATCTTGGAAGCCAAGGATTGAAAGGATTTATAAGCGATCAGATTAGTCTTCTGACGGACTTGGTAAGCCTGTAAGTATCAACTAATTTGCTGTCTTATGCATTATGGATTTTGTAGGTTGCTGTTGGATATGAGTCCTTTCCAACTGTCCTACTATATCTGGTGATTGATATAATCTCCAGTTAATTGATTTAGGCATTATCCTATTTGTTTCCAACTAAAACGATGATGCTTAAGTTATTCCAGTATCTTAAAAACCTGTTTATCACTGTTTTATAATATATATGTATGTATATATATATATAGAGAGAGAGAGAGATGTATAGGCACACACATACATACATACCTCTACGGGCTCGACTGAATGTTGCTAAATGTCAAATAGCTAATACCTAAAGAGATTACAGTTCATTGATATTTGACATCAGTCAAAATGGTATATTAGTGTCTCTTGATAAATCTGTCATTTTTCTGCTGGCCTTGTAGAATATATTCTTCGTGTTTAGTACTTAGTTGATCTCAATATCTATCCTAAGATCAATCAAATCTACTAGTTCTTTCTCCAGTACAACGCATTTGCTAGGTTTTTGAATCTTATTTCTGGACTTTAGGACACTCTACTCCTTCCTTTCCTTCCCTTACTGACTTCAACCATTAACACCTGGTTTTGTTCAAACATGCAGGAATTTGAGTTCTAATTTTTTGGAAGGAACTCTACCCTTGGGTCTGGGTCAGAAGTCTCTTGTACGGCTGTAAGTAATACATAATTTGTGCCTATTATTGTGATTTTAGTTTCTGTTTTATATGGCAAGTTATCATTTGAAAATATGCTTTTCATTTTGCTTCCGGTATAGATCACTGCTTGATTGTATAGACGCTTTTCTTCACCAATCATTTTCATGTATAAAATAGAAACCAGTCTGAGGTGAGACTCTAGCATACTGAACCTGTGCACGAGAAGCACTTGAGGTCTCGATTAATGACCTTTTTCTACTTTAACTTCAAAGAGCTGGATATTTCCAGTCATTAAACCCTCAGAACTCAAATTTATTTATGTTGCAAGTTAACTTAACCAGTGATTTTCTCATCAATTAGACCTGTATTCCTCATTCCTCTCCTCAAAAAAGTATATGATTAATCAGTTTAGATAGTTAACTTCATTCATTCCATTAGATTTGACATTTACCTTGAGAAATCATCAAGAAACTCATTGTGGATCTGTGTCTGACTTGTATAATTTGTCATGTTTTTGTTCTCAAAGTTCAAATGTGAATTACTGCATTTGTCTAGCTTCTATTTGACAACTATTAGCGAAACATGCAGACATGTCTCAATTTTGTCTTACTACTTTTAATTCATATTTTGTAGGGATTTGTCAAGCAATCAGTTTTCAGGCCCTATACCAGAAAGTTTAACTTCTTCAAGTCTGCAGCTTGTGTAAGCATTTTGCATCTATGATTATTCATCCAGTGAATAACATATTTTACTCTTTGATAAACATAGATCACGTTTCAAATTCAATGTTTTTGTGCTAAATGCAATCATTGAAAGCTATAAGTCTTAAATTATTGGAGCCTTCTTATGACATAGATAATCCCGAGTGAATTTGAATAGACCATATTGCTATAGATAATCCCGAGTGAATTTGAATAGACCATATTGCTGCTTTGTCAACAATATTCCTTTCAATCTTCATCTTCAAACTGATGCTGATTGAAATGACTTAAATTACAAAATACCAGCTGAAAAAAACTTTGGTTAGCTGCACGGCACTCGAACAATAGACTGCCAAAGTTTCTAACCTTGTTGTAGAAGTTTTTGATCGAATCACATATTAGAAGAAAATATTTATAGCTGAATCTTTGATTTAATCTGCAATAATGCTTGATCAAATGAGGCTTGTTATTATTGACATAAATGGAAGCATTGTAGTACTTGGGTGTTTCACTTCAGGGAAATAAACATTAGCTTTCTGTGATTTGTGTATTTTACTACCTCATTATTCTTCAGTCCTTTAGTCAAGTTCCTGTTCAGTTTCATGCAATTTTGTTTTGTTTAATAGAAAGTACAAAGATCATTATCATCCACCCCATGTCTTGTTGTGCCTCCAAGATAGTATGCTGGACGTATTTTTAACCTTAATGTGGCTTTTGTCCATCCTTTACTTGCCTTCATAACTTACTCTGTTAGAAATTTTATGGTATTCCTTTTCCACTGGTCTTTTAGCTCAGTAATTCAATGGACAGACCACCCACTAGAACCGGTTTAATCAGTAACACCAACATAAGTTTTACTAGGGATGGCAAAAATGCCCAGCCTAAAATCTGCCCAAGTTGACCAGACTTCAGGCCTGGTTTGGGCAATTTTTTTTAATATCGGGCTTTGAGCTTGGTCGGACCCTAAAACTGTAACATGATTGTTGAATATGGACTACAAAATTACTGTCTTGACTTCCTTTAACTAATTTCAGGCTATTGAATGATAACTTGCTAGAAGGGCAAGTACCTGAGGAGCTTTATTCAGTTGGTGTGCATGGTGGAGCTATTGAGTATGTCTCATGTTCTAGCTATCAGAACTCTTTGCCCTTGATTGGCTATTCTCTTTCATGTTTCAAATCAGTCTATTTTTACATGCTTTTCAACTGTTTTATTTTCTCTTCCAACAATACGATTACATTCTTTTGAAAAGATCAATCTTTTTGTTCCATTACCTAATCAAGTTTGTATTCCTTATAGTCTTTCAGGAAACAAAGGTTTGTGTGGCGTACCTTCTTTGCCAAAATGCTCCCTGTTCTGGGAAAGTGGCCATTTATCCAAAGGTGGGAAAGTAGCCATCGCCTTTTCATGCTTTGTAATTCTATGCTTGGTTCTGGCAGTAGCATACATTTGTTACATTAAGAGGGGCAGATATGATTATGACTTTGCTCCAACTCACGATTTAACGTGTAAGTACAATTTCACAGAAATGCAATTTTTTGTTTTTTTCCTGGTCTTACAATTGTACGTGTATAATCATTTCCCCGACATAAGGTTTTCTATCCTATCTAATTCTGATTTCACCTTAAGAAATACATCATCAGACACCCATCAGTTACCATAGACTACTTGAAAGTTAAGAGACACTCGGCCCGTTGAATTTAGTTATCACACTGACCTATCAGTTATCATATGCTAGCATTACATTGAAACTCAGTTGCAAATCCGAGTGATAGATTCTTGAAAATACAGCAGCAAACCTACAACTTAGTTTAGGATACTTGAGATGTTGCTTCAGAGTTTGAAAATGCATTAGAACAAGCTCGTGATCGGTAGGATTAGTAGGAGAACACAAACTTTCATTTAGTTATGTGTGCATCCCATTAATTTCTGTACCTACAAGTTGTTCAATACTTGCAATTTTCTGATATTTGCTGTTAAATTACACTGTGTGTCATATGACTTCTTCTGATAATGTCTTTTGAGTTAAATCATCGCTCTGCCTCAACCTACAATATCATCCCATAGACGATGGTATATGCTCTTCAAATCTCACCTTTCCTCAACCTTACACAGATAGACTCCCTACTAGACTGATTGTATGTATGGCGTTACATCGAGCATTCTTCCTGAACATTCAATTTCATCTTTTTCCCGGTCTAGACAAAGAAAGCCTTTATCCTGTCTAAGTTTTATCCTCCTATCATGAAACGACTCCAATTTCCTCTCTGTGCCCTTTTAGCTACCCTTTACAACTAGCAAGAAGTTAACAGTCCTTTCCTGTAACTCTTTTAGGATGGTAGAATTATGATATCTGAAACACAGCTGATCAAAACCTTTCCCAATTTCTTTAACCCCTCAAAAGGTTCAAAGATTATTCTTGTCATTCCTACCTCTTTTAAGAAATGATAATTTAAAAACATCTGTAGTTTTGTCAATCCTATCATGGAAGAAGTTAAAACAGATGGAGTTCTTAAAACAACTTAATAGTTCTTAATCTAGTGTTCTTATGTTTTAAGTTCATCATTGAATTCTTAATGATTTGATTCTACTTGATCATTTTTTTTTTCAGCAATAGCTGCAAAGAGAAACAGATACCAGAGGCAGAAGTCATTGATGGTTCTTGAAATGGAGAGCCAGCATGCCAAAGGATTGCCATCACCATATGGTCCCCATTGACAGTCACTTGAAAATGACAGTGTCTCCATCTTCATACTCTTCAAGCTCAGTTCATAGAGAGGGAAAAAGAGAGAGAGACCATATACAAAGGGGACCCTGATATGACAATTCCAGATACTCAAAAAACAGGATAGGAGCTTCATGGCTATTTCACATCGATGACCATTATTGCTCGTTTTTTGGAATCTTTCCAACAACTGAAATAGAATGGTCTCTCAGAAAAAGCCACACACTGTCCATAAAAATGCAATGAATCTCATCTTATTGTTCTTACTGACACAAAAACAAGATAAGCCTCTCCATTTCTGTATCATATTCGTACCCCTTTCCCTGTATTTTGTTCCTCTGAAAAGAAAAGATAAAGCATTACCAGATCCTATTTCTTTTGCTAACTGTTGTCCCCAACAATGTTGGACTATAACACTTGTCTTTTATGGCTTATTGTACTGTAAAGAACTGTGATTTTAACTTGCTTGCTTTCACGGTTGTAGTTTTGATGTTGACAGTAATCTTATCTTGGAGGAATTGCACCATCCTCCCTCTATATTCATATGATTTAAGATCCCTTTAGCAAAAGCAAAAGAGGGTTGTACCTTAAAAGGTACACTTCAACCAAAAGCCTTGCATAATTCTCGTGATTTCTGATATTTACATAATAAATTGAATTATATATATTTACGTGTAGGTCTATTGAAAACAATCTCCTTATTATGTAGGAGTAAGGCAGCGTATTATCAAATCTTTTCAAATTGCACTTCATTGCGGGACTTCGAATTGGATGTAATAACGATGACGATGACGATTATATTCTCTCTATTATGTAGGAGAAAGGCAGCGTATTATCAAATCTTTTCAGATTGCACTTTATTGCGGGACTTCAAATTGGATGTAATAACGATGACGATTATATATATATAAATATTGTAAAATGTAAGGTTCGACTAAGACCATTCCAAAGGGGGTTCGACTAAGACCATTCCAAAGTGGGACTATGAAACTATGAATACTTTCTGGCACAAACGACAGCTCCGACGCGGCTTTGTAACAAATCTGTGTGCTAGAGCATGGCATGATTTACTCACCTCCTGTGATGTTTATCTTTTGGCATTGTAATTGTACCAAAAAATGCTTACGATTTTGTATATTACCCAAAAATGTCTCCACACTTCGGATTGATTTCACTCTTGGTTTGTCTAGGATTGGACAGCATTTGGGCCCGACCTCCGGTCCAACCTGAGATCAACGGGTCAAACTCGAGTTGATAGGGTCTTAAGTCTTTTTTTTTTAAATTGGGTCCCGAGATTGATTTTTAAAAAATTGTGCCTCGGACTTGAACTGTACATGTCGATCCGAGACCTGACAATTATATGAAAATGTTTTTTATTTTAACTAAAAATAAAATTAATAGTTGCCTCAAGCCAGGGTAGAAGTTGTCAGCCCGAGTTGGGCCTGGGCCATCTCCAGTCTGGGATTGTGAGTAACTAAAATCAATTTTTAAAAACTGAATCAAAGCTTAAACCGATAAGATAAAAAAATTTAAGCTTAAAATATTTAACCGATATTAGACCATCACAAAATTGATTAAAACTTGAAGGTTTTAAAATAAAATTAAAAGCAATTGCCCTTATTTATTAAAAATTTTGAAGTTTAATTTAAAAAACTATTAAATAAAAATTAAATCAATTTATTTTAGTCGTAAAATTCTAATTAGCTTACAAAAACTGATTAATCTTTAACAATAAGAATTATTCAAATAATATAAACTGAAAAGTTAAAAACCGAATCAAAAAATAATCCGATTCAAATTGAAAACCGGATTTTATTTCTAATACTTAAGAGTCAAAACATATCTTCAATTTTCTACATTTCATGAGTTTAAGTCATTAAGAGACCAATTAGCTACTAAGTTATTCTTCCAAGTCACAACATAGGTAACACCTAAACTACAAATTGACTTCATTAAACACATGTTAAACCTATTAATTAATCAAACAAAAGACTAATTTGACCCTTCAAGCATTTTAAATAATACCACTAGTGTGAAACTTTTTTTAATTATTAAATTTGTCTAACCCTTGAATCTTACTTCCTTAATTTCCACAAACACTAAACTTTAGTAGACTTTATTACATTCAAATAAAAAGCCTTCATATGCTTAATTAATTAACACATAATAGATTATGTCGAATCTTCAAAACACTAATTTGTACCACCTAAACTCGATTAATTTTATTAAATATCGTATTTAGTAAATATAGAATTGTTATGAGATTCAACTTTATCAGAATTTAAAATATTATTTTTGTTAATTTTAATTTACTAATAGAATTAAAATACTATTGCTTTAATTTAATAAATATAAGGATCCAAATCATCAAATAATGTTTCTCCTTTTTTCAAGATTAGTCAATTTTGGCTATTCCATTTTTGACTTTTAAGTATAGTTTAATGTAGATTTATAGTTTTTTAATATCTTACCACCTCATAGCTTGACTTGCACATCATAAATTAAACTACTCCTAATAAAAATCAACCATTTGAGGATTAATTATGAGGTTTAAGTAAGGCCACGAAGGCTCTCAAGGCACCACCAAATCAAGATACGAAGAAATATTATTTAATTTTTGATTATGACTCATTAATCTCAGTTTTTGTTGCTAATATAAGATATAATTACACAACAATAAGCTTACTTCGTAGTCAAATACCATCGACTCCCATATAAGTTCTAACCACAACATTGAGAAGTAATTAACCCTAACTCAAAACTAATATAATCAATGTTTAAAAAATTAGGCCGAAAATTAAATATGTAAAACTAGAGAATTAAGGTTTAAAATGTTCGATTATAATTAGACTGCCATAAAATTGTTTGAAAATTAAATAAAATTAAAGAATTTGAAATATGATTGAAAGAGATTGTTGAAGAATTTGAAGTTTAATTAAAAAAGAGATTGTTAAATAAAAATCGATTTATTTATTTTAGTTTATAAAAACTTTTTATTAATGAAAATTGACCGACTAATTAATAAATTGATTGATTTTTAATAACAATAATTATTAAAACGAATCAAACCGAAAAGTTGGACAATTAAAGATTTTTATGATTGAACCAGCAGAATAGGTTGAATTTTTTAAATCATTATTGCTTTGGTGTATTTTCAAACATATTAATTTAGATAGTGACCATAATTTTGTAGTTTAATATTATCAAATAATTAAAATCATATACACAAAGGTTATATAATCCAACAAATTATTTCTTAATAGGACTAATCATAAACAAAAATTAAATTTATTACTAACATAAAATTTATATTAAGTTAAATAGACGTCCTCTTTAAATAGAGTAATCATCATGCATCATCGTCATCAATATTAAGTTAAATTCTTGCTAAAGTGTAAAATTTAAAAAGGTTTAATAACACATAATCTTATCTTTAACTAGTCGTTTAGCTCTTTAAATAAAGCAACTAATCAATTAATTTGTAATTAATTGTAACGTAGAATTCTTCAAATCTTACAAGAAAAAGGGGGAAACAGCTTCTCGAAGCAACCCACAAAAAGGATTTTTGACACATAATTTTGGAGAAAAAACAAAAACCATTGACTTCGTTGACCTCGATATGTGCATCAAAGTCTTATATGATTCCATATTTCTCTCCAGGTTCCGAGCAAGCACCTACCCGTGCTTGTGAACAGGAGAAGGAGACGAGGAGGTTGACTAATATACCACGATAAGATCTTTTAAGCAATTCTTATTTTGTTCCGTTAAATCTTATTCATACATTTATACGAAGCCTATGTAATTATGTGAATAAGATTAATTAAAACAAGATTGGAGCACCCTGATAAGGACTTTAGGAGAGTCACACCTCAAAAGTTAACTTATGAGGGTAGAGAGCCCAGAGTCTTTATAAATCTCATATCAATTTTGTATTTAATCAATATGGGATTCAAGTCTCATACCTTGCAATTAGATCAAACCGTAACATAAAATTTATAAAAATAAGTAAAAATAAAATATTTTATTGAAATAAAAATATATTACTGTCTATTATTATATAATGAACTAACAATAAATAAATATGAGACTAACATAATACTTCAAATAATAATAATAATCAAATTTGTATTTTTTAAGGAGGTTATGTCTTATCATCGTCAAAAAACTTCAAATTCTCCAACGCTATTTAAAGATTCGTAGTCTACACTTTTATCCTAAGTATTTACATTAACTTGTTCTACTGCATTAAAATAAATTATAAATTAGTAATGTATGGAATTATTCTCAATCGTAAACTTATAATATAGTATACTTTTAACTTAAATATAATCAAAATAAGATATGAACTGACCATCAGTAGATGTTCTTAATTCATTCATCGTGACAAATGCGTTTTCTTTATAAATCGTCTTTTCAAGTTCATCATAATCAAGATCGGACGATGGTTCTTCTTCTTCGACCCAAAAGTCAGTATGTTCAATACAATCAATATCTTTTCTTACTAAGCACTTTGAATACATAATAGAAAAATTATAAAGTCAATAATAAAAATAAAAATTTTGAAATAAAAACAAAGTTATAAGTACATGTTCTTTATTCTCAGATTATAAATGACGTAAACAAGGTCATTAAGTCTTTGATGCTCCAAAAGATTTCATTTCTTTGTATGAACACGTTCAAAAATACTCCAATTATGTTCACAACCTAATGCAGAAGTTGTTTGACTGAGTAACTTAACAGCGAGTTTTCTCAATGTTGGAGTACTGTCACCGAATAATCTCCACCACTCATCTGTATTTTAAATTAATAGTTATGATGAAAATATATATTATTAATAAGTAAATAATGAATTAAAAGTATAAAACTTACTGGGCTGCATTTTTTCATCATAAGTTTTTTCTTTGCTGATGATCTAACAAAACTCTCTAAACCTTCACGATACAATTTCATTTCATTTATTGCTTTTGATTGTTTTTCAATAGAGAAAATACCTTTGCGTTCAATCACATCAAACAAACCGCCCACAATATTAATTGCACGCGCTTCTCTACTATATAACCAATAAGAATTAAGAAAAATAAGTTGTTAAGTGAATTCTTTGGGTAAGATGCTTATCCTATCGTCGATTAATAGTATTTATATAAGGCTTGTACAATTTCCCCTTTCCTTTAAAAAGATTTATAATTGTTTTATGAGCTCATTACATACCATCATGTGTATACCCCAAATATGGCTTTTTATCTAAGTCAACAATCTTCAACAAGCTTATAAGCAGAGCCACAATCTTCACAACAATCAAGCAAGCATCCCAAAATTTATTGTCCAGAATAATAGTTTTCTTTTCTTTTTTCACTATTTGATAATTTATGACTTGAAAAGTATTTACTTGTCATTAAATTTTAAAGTAATTGCTTATGTTCATAAACACTTTTCAAAGTAATAAATGTAGTTATAAACCTGGTAGCAGCAGGATGCACTATCTCAACTCAATCTTCTTACTTTCTTAACCAAGACAAAAATGTGACATGATTATACACAAAAATTGTGATATTAAATGATTGTGAAGCAAGACTAAAAATATAGTTCATACCACAATAAGCTGCGCATGGAGACCAATAAATATGCCCTTACTTTGATTGTAATAAGTACCCAGCTGATACATAATTAGCTGCATTATCTGTAACAAAAGGCACAATATTCTTTGGTCCAACCCACACGACAATTTTAGAGAATAATTCAGATAAAGCATTAGTACTTTTTACCATGTCAGAAGCATAAATAGATTTGATAAAAGTTGTTTCAATATTACAATTAATCAAGATTCTTTGTCTTTGATCAATCAACCTATCTACCATAATAGTGCATCCTGTTGATGCCCAATTAAATTTATATGTATCCATGATTAACTGACATTCCTTTTTTAAATCTTGAAGCAAAGGCACACACAACTATAATAAGATGGCACCTTAAATCATGGACCTGATGTTGTTGTAGCAACAATTGCTTCTTGAAAATATGGTGAATTTAAAGTGTTAGGATTTATTTTATATATATCCTATTTGGTCTTAACATTTTAAATTGGACATAGGATTTTTTATATACCTTGAAGATTGCATTGCCATATGTCCCTATTACCGCAGAAGTTTTTCTTTAATACATTTTCTATTTTCGATTGGTATCTTTATACTTGAAGATTATCCATATATGGGATATCTCCTTATTATGGAAGGAGTCTAGCTACACACGGGTGTTGGAAAAAAATCTGCAGGATGTTCCTTTTTGGTTTTTATACACATGCGTGAATATTGGTGATTAAGGGTTGTGTGGGTCACGAAATTATACAAGATGTTTTTGGTTTTGTTGGCTGCGTATGATTTGTGGGGCTGCACTTTTGGCCCACTGTTTATAGCTGATAAGAGATCACGCATGACTTTGGGTTGCTGTTTTTCCTGGATCTTTGAAGAAGGTTATTAGTGTTGATGGATGCGTGGTTTCTTGGTGGAGCAACTTTATCCTACTGTTGAAGAATTTCAGATCTAGGAAGTTATCATTCTTTGTTTTACTTATTATTATCTTTGAGTGATTTAGTTACTGTTCTTGTTTCAAAAGAGTGTTGAGAAAATCCTCTGTCGAGGTTAGTACGAGGCGGTCGTACTATTGGGAATGAAATTCTTTCAAGGGTAGTGAGGTTGAGAGATAATGTCAAGGGTTGAGTGGTGTCGGCTCAGTAAAGCCTTGGGTAAAACTATTGTACTTCGGTGAAAATGATTAAGCTGAGTAAGGGCCCCGCAGATGTAGGCAAGGTGTGTCAAACTGCGTTACCAAATTTCTAGTATTGATTTATTTTTGGTTCTTTTAATTTTCCTTATTTTATTTGTTTGCTAGGAACAAATAGAAAAGTTTGCGAAACTATTTACCCCTACGATTTTTCCATTGGTATCAAAGCAAGGTCACCGATTCAGAACTTGGTAGCAAGTTGGTGCAGATCCTAGATTCGCAGACATGGCTATGAGAGAAGGTGCATCAATTACCAGACCACCACTATTGGATGGATCAAATTATCCATCATGGAAATCCCGGATGAAATTCTTTATTCAAGCTCAGAGCACGAGAGCCTGGTGTTCAATAGTACATGGTTGGACGCATCCAATGATCATTGATGATAAAGGAGAAGAAATTCAGAAAGATCCGTCAGAATGGACAAGAATGGAAGAAGAAAGTGCATTGGCAAATTCACAAGCAATACATGCGATATTCAGTGCTGTTGACGAAGGACGCTTCTCAATGATTTCAGCATGTGAAACGG
>JAOSBK010000001.1:491136-518851 GCA_027568895.1 Erythroxylum shatona | reverse complement strand
ATTTTCAAGGCAATTCAACATGTAATTAATAAGGGTATATCAAATATTTCACTAGCTTTTTTAATAAATGTGCATCTCTCTAAAAAGATATTTATTTTGGATAGGAAAGAGTATTAATTATATAACAATTCAAATCATCTCTTAAACTTGAATTGTGTTAAATAAATTCGAATTAAACTAATAATTTATTATAATTAAATTATTAATTCAAGTTGAACTTAAATTAATCATGCCGGGTTTAAAAATACAGTTAAGTTATCGTACTAGTGAATATTTGATTAATTCAAGTTTAATATTGATATTACTTATATTTTAAAAATGTCTTAATTTATAAGAAAGTTCTATATTTTTTACTCTTAAATCATTTCTTATTCATGTGTTGAGGCAACTTTTCTTCTTAGTCTTTAGTCTTTAAGATTGATTATAAAAGTGAGAGCAAGATATGATGATGAGCACTAGGAGAGACCCACCAAATGATACGGCATGTGGAATTAATCTCCAACACGTAAGACATCAAGTCCTGGCGTTTTTCATTCACCTCCGATCCATAGCTTATCTTGTTGGAAAAGATATAATAAGAATCTTACCACTATGGAAAAGAGCACGAGATGCTCAATTGATTAGGGACTAGACTTGCAAGAAACAAGTTTGGATTTAATTAATATACGAAGTGATTGAAAGTACCTAATGAACATTGAAGACGTAAAAAGTAATAGTACTTAGTGGATTCTTTACTACGTATTTCAGGGTTTCGTGAAAGGATAAAAAATAAAGATAATATGGAATATCTGGATTTCGGTTACATCTCTGATTCTGATGTCTATTCCGAGCTCCAAACGTCTCCAAATCTTTCGGAGCCTTTAGTGAAAAATGCTCACTGACTCACGGGCAAGACCTTTCTACAGTTTCTTCAAATCACGAGTTCTTTTAACGGATCAGAGAACCTTATGCTCGTGAATAAATTCTTGAGTAACTACAGGAGACCTTACCTTTGTATAGCTTTCATATCGGGCTTCTCCATTATAAGACTGATATGGACCCGGTCTATATTAATCGGGACCCATTTTTCACCCGGACTTCGACCTATTAATCTAGATCATTTATTGGGTCACTTTATTATCATTATCATGATCAAATGGCGCAACTTAATCGGTAATTTATTTAAAAACCAAAATTGTAATTAATGTTAGTCCAACTTTAGGAGACATAAACAAAATGTCTTACAAAAAGAAAATAATAAATTAGTAAAATCAAATTAGTTTAATTTTTTAATCATCGTTAAAAAAAACAATATCATAAGTAATTTTTATCTGTTTGATCTCCAATATTCCCGATCCAACGTATGAAAGTATGATCTGATCATCAAATTGATTATTAAAAAATGAACATGTACAAAAAAATATAAAGCAATGCAACTACGTGACATGTCACGATGTAGCTAGCAATCTTGAGTCATATATTAAGTCATCTTCAACTGAAAACCCTAGGGAGTGCACAAGTGGTAACATGTCATGCCACTTTTTATATCCTAGGCTTCATAAATCATAATCACAGAGGCTGCTTGCTTGGTTAGTGGGAAAAAAAAAGGGACATGGGGACATGGTCATGGAAATAGATAAACACATGCTTTTTTTGCTTTTGAGGTAGGTATATATACTAGGCACTAACTCTAGTACTCTACTGAGGTTGCTGATATAAGAAGAACTAGCTTTTCTTCTTGCCAAATTAGTCGCAATCCTTTGTTTTTCTTTTGTTTTTCACGAGGTATTTTAGGAGGGTCTTAATTATAAGAAGACACCTTTAAATCATTCACATCCAGACTAATACTTGTAGTTAATATCTTTTAATGCACGCTGAATATATATAATGATTTTAAAATTATATTATTGGTTAAAGGGTGATAATTCAAAAATTAAAAAATGACTTGTAGGTTTATTTATCGTAGCATTTAATTAATTATTTAAATTAAAAAAGTATTCGTTATGTTTTTGTTATAAATCAATAATTTAAAATTAAATAATATATTTATTATAAATAATGTTTATAAATTTTACTTATCATTTTTAGAATTCACGTGTGAATTATAATTCACAATTTCTCTATTATATATAGAAGAAACTCACTCCTCATATTTTGGTTGGTTGGTCTTATGATAAGAGTGTGACATGCAATTTGGAATTTCATCATGTAGCAATACCTTTCAAACCATTGATTTGAACTTGCTGAATTGGAAAAGCAAAAAGAAACTTACTCAGCATGGTTAATTACATAAAGTGAGAGATGAAAAACTCCGTAGATGAATGGATGATTAAAGCAACCAACCTCACATCCCATTATGGAAAGTTGCACCTCCCAAGGTCAGAGCTTTGCCTCATGTAAGGAACCTATCTGACTCAAGTAGAAATTAGTTTGATTGTGGATGGCTTAAAGGTGTCTTCCCATAATTGGGACCCTTCTAGGACACCTCGTGGTCAACAAAAAAAAAGTTACACCTCTCACTCACATCTTTTGACAAGTAAGAGTGGCCTGATTAGTTTCAACTTCTCACTTAAGGTTCTTCTTTATAGGAAGTCTTGAGTTCAGACACCAAAAAAGGAGAGAAGAGGGAAATTTTCCATGTTGATGTTCCTCTAGCCCCCTAGGCATGCTTTTTAGTCAGATCAATTACAGACGTCTCCCTTCTAGTGGCAGTACAGGAGTTGGAGTTATTGGAGAACCTGATGCTGAGCAGGGCCGGTGATCAACCAACAGCTGATCAATCAGTATATGACGATTCCTTATGTGCAGAAATGTACAAGCTATGTAGGAACGTGAGGAATTTTGGAATTCCATATTTACCTTCTTTAGGACTCTTGGAGTGGGAGCTTAGGGGCTTAGGATTAGTACAACAAAAGATGGGATATACATACATACATACATATATATATATATACATACATACATACATATATATATATATATAAAGAAGGGGGGGAAAGATAATTATCTAAATAAACAAAAAAATTAAAACACGACCTTTTATAATTTTTAATTTAGTGACAAATCTTTTAAAATTATATAAATTAAGCCAAAATGTTGTTTTTATTAATGTGACGCGTCTATTAAAAATCTCAAAAATGTTTATTTAGTAATTATATCAGTAAAGATATGTAAATTTTTAAAAAGTCATGATTAAATTGAAAATTTTCAAATATTTACACTTTTTAATACATTATCTTTTCTCTAAATGAAGGTGATGATTAAGAGAAAGGGAAAAAAAAAAGAACTTGTCATTAATTTAGTGATTAAGCTCTATCCAAAGTGCTTTGTTTATTTATGTAATTTATGTAGCTAATTATGCTTTCTCTTCACTAACATTTTGATGATCAATTACGAGTGTAGACCACTAAGCTAGTTGTTTTGTGGGAATAAGTAGGTGATGTATTAAGATAAGAAGATAATATAGTTTAAGCTTGGTAAGTTAATCTTGTAGTATTAAAAAAAGATAGGAAAAGTGTTCATAAGTGATGCATTTACTGGTTATCATGATGGATTAGTTCATTAATTAATTTTTAATTAAGTGGCTAGACCTATTAATTACCAAGAATCTTAAGAAGAGGATCCCTACGTCAGTAAACAAAATCAATCTGGATTTCTTTTTGTGTTATTATACTGGGAAAGCTGAGAGGTGGAAATTAATTAATATACTAATCAATAAAGGGAAGAAAAGTGAAAGAAAGCCAAATGATAATTAAGTAGATTTGATACAAGGGAATGAAAAGTTATACTTTAAAACCCAACCTGAAAGTTAAAGCGGTAAAACGAGAAGTTTAAACTTTAAAATGTTCAATCAATAATTATAAAATTAGTTAAAGATTGTCTGAAATTGAAGAATTTGAAATGAGATTGAAAGAGAATGTCTTTAATTTAAAATTTAATTAAAAAAAGAATGTTAAATTAAAGTTAATTAATTAATTTTGGTTTATAAAAATCGACTCTATCAAATTGACTGATTAATTAATAAATTTATCAATTTTTAACAATACAAATTGTTAAAGCAAATTTAATCAAAAAATTAAAAACTCAATCGAAAAGTTGGTCAGTTTAAAGTTTTAAGGTTAAATTGTTTGAATCGGTTTATAACCAAATAAGTTGCCTGATAAATAAAGAGTTTTTTTTCAAAATGGAAGAACCTACAGTCACTATCCTTTAGATGTGCACCAAGTAAACCTCTGGATTAACGTAATAGCCTGCAAATCACCCCAATTGAATACTCTACACTAGACAAGTTCTGTACGATATGCTTGATCGAGAAAGTGTAGGTAGGGAGATTCGAAACATTTTTAATTCTAATAAAATTTTGATACACCAAAAAGAAAAGGGTAGTTTTTTAAAGATTGAATCATTTTGATATGTTTAATTGATAAAAACTTCGATTCGGTTAATTTTTAAACTTAATTTAGTTTAATTATTTTTGTTGTTAAAAACGAATCAATTTATTAATTAATCAATTGATTTTTGTAAACTAATAAATTTTTACTTAACATTTTCACTTTTATTAAATTTTGATTTTTAACTAATTAGAACAATTTAATTTTTAATTAATTTTTAAATTATTCAAATTTATTTGATTTTAACTAATATTATAATGATTTAATATCGACTAAATCTTAAACTTCTTGTTTTATTAGTTTAAATTTCTTACAAAACATGTGTTACTCAAAATGTGGAATTCATGTAATAAATTTCTTAAAAATCACATTATTGTGATGTGTTGCACTTTAACTTTGTCCCTTTAAGCTTTCATATCTACTGTTAAGTGCATTATTATTATTAAACAGCAAATATGCTGTGTTATAAGACCTAGCTATAAGTGCAATGACCTCCAGCAGTTGCTAGAGTTGAAATTGTCATCAATCCATCATATCATAAGATCTGAAAAATCAAAGAAATCACATCTACAGTCACATTCATAAGGTAGGGTCCATTAAAGGTGATAGACTTCTTCAAAATTAATTTTTTTCTCCTCAACTAAAAAAAATTACCTGAATTTTATGCTCAATTTATTTCCAAATATTTAATCAAATTTAAATTTAAGTAATTAGTCCGGCTTAATTTAACTTATTTAAAGATTAGTCAAAATTTAAATTATCCAACTATTTTAATTAAAATTAGACTTAAATTTAAATTATATCTAGTTCGTTATTAATTATTGAATCATGCACAAGTTCTTGAAAATATACACAAATGTTAAAGACTTGAAGATAAGTTTTTATTTATTAATTAAAATTTGTGAATTTGTTAAATCATTCATTACAATTAGTTATGTAACATGTACTTTACATAATCGATTCCATTGAAATATAAAAGTGGGAGTTTATCTCACATTGAAAAAATAGATAAAAGAAGACTAATATATAAGTCTAGCGGGGAACTTCATATATTATCAATTGGTTTTATGATAGAACCTCACTTAGACTTTTATATGGTCTAATTTTCTTTCTCGTGTAGGCTCGTAGGTTTATTGTAAATTTTAACATGGTATTAGAGCAAGTGACTCTTATGTTAATCGTTAACACTTCGAAATAATAGATTATGTCTCGTGTTAGACCCACATGTGAGAAGGATATGTTGAAATATAAAGAGTAGGAGTTTATTCCCACATTAGAGAAAGAGAAGAAATAAGACTAATATATAAATTTAGTTGGCAACTTCACCTATCACCAATTAATTTTAGGATGGAATTTACTTGTATATAATCTAGCTTTTCTTCTCGTGTAGGCCTGTAGATTCATTGTAAATTTTAATAGATTCAAAGCTTAATAGTCTATCTCAACAGACCGCAAGGACTATCAATCGTTAACCTTGACTAAATGGTTACGAGGATAACAACAAATCAACGGCCATACGACTAAAGTGTTTCTTATTGGTTACGTAACATATATTTAAAATCGAGTCCAATTTGATTAAAATAAATTATATCTTCCATGCAATTGTGGACAATCCAAACTTGGTTTGGAAAACTATGGAGGTGCCCATGTATTAACATGAATACAAACGGCTGTTCCGTATGATAAGAACCAAGAATACCGTACATCTATTGTTTTAATTTCTCCTTTTTTCTGAAAAATGTTTTGTGTTAAATAATATAAACAAAGAACGTGTATTGCATAAGCATTATTTCCCATCAGCTTATAAGAATCCAACCCATAGAGTATGAGATTGGAACCTGGGAAGAGTACCCGGTTTTATCAACTTGCACTTTTGTGGACCCGCTGCCCACTAGAGATCCAGGACTTGTCCGTACAAAATATAAGAAGAATAATAATAATAATAATAATGCATGAACAAAATAATGATGGAGACATTTGAAAAAAGAAAAGAAAAATATAAGCTTGTGGCGTAATTTTATTTATTCTAAAATTAATATATATTTTTATTTATAAATAATATCTCATAATTAAGACATTTGACCAAATTTTGTGAAATTATTTCATAAAAGTAAAATGACTTTGATTTTTGAATAATTAACATTATATATATATATTGTAATAAAAGATTTTTCCTTTTACATGAAAATTTTTAAAATTAATTAAACATATTTTAAAATTCTATTAAAATAAAACTAAAATATTTTATAATAATGAATATATTATAAACGAATAGTCTATCTTAAAAATCTCTTTGTTAAGTAGGATAAGACTGCGTACTATTAAATTTTCATAATTTCTGTCTGAGATTCTTATTGATTGTTATTAATATTGTTTATTTTATAATAATGAATAGCATTATAATTGTTATCAAAATAAAATTTTAAGGGAGATTATAAAATTTAGATAATAAAAAATAACAAGTTGTGTGGGGAAGGAAGAAAATGTCAAGTGTTTAATGGACAAGAGATGGGTTGATGAGGTTTAAGGTGAGGGAAGGTGTGATTCAATTGATTTGAAAGATGCTAGGGTGAACCTAGCCAATAAGACAAACAAAAGTAGAAATAGAGCCAATCAAATCCAAACCAAGTACTAACATATATGAGTATATATATATATATATATATATGACCCTTTCAAATAGGGAATTTCTTGTTTGATGAGCCTCATTGTCCTTCATGCATGTCTATCCACATCCATCCATCCACTTGTCTATCTATTCATTCACCAAAAGGACCCATTACCCAACTAGTGGGAGGAGGAAGTAAACTCCTTCCCCATGTCTACTTGGATTGGATGCAATAAAAGCCAACAACATATAATAATATGTATTTAGATTTTGATAGAAACATAAGTAAAGCACTTATTGTTATAATTTTGATTAGAGTTATAAATGACAAGATTAGCTTTAATTCGAGCATACATGATAAAATGAAGAGCCTTTTGTAACGAGTACGTTAATTTTTATGTATATACACATGTTAAATCGAGTTTGTCACTTAAATTTATAATAAAACATTATGTATTGACATATTGTATATAATAAATCACTTAGATTTAGTTTTTTGATATATATAATTTATAAATTTGGTGATTTATCTAGTAAACATTTGAAAGATGTAGATGAATAGGAGTGAGAAGAAGCATCAAAGCTCAGGGGGGATGAACTTGAACTAAACACAAGGTCCACAGTCATGTGAACCCATCAACTTGTTGTAGGTCCTATCTCCTTCTCATCTGATCTCCAAGTATGAATCTTCCCTATTTAGTTGTTTATATCTCCCAAGAAAAGGATGAATCTTCCTAGTGACTTACCATGCCTCTTCCTCTTGTGTTGACCCACCTTACCCACAATCCCATATCTCCCCAATCCTTACACCTCCATATTAAAATAAATATTATATAATATATTATAATATAATAAATGCTTAAGCTTGGCCAAGTTCCTATATATACTCAAATGTTGTAATGCAACACAATTCATACCCTTCTCTTTTAGTCAACAAAAACACCTCATCACCTTCTCTTTCCAAAGCTTAAGCTTTTGTAAGTTCTGAAAAAATGGATGGAAGTTGTACAGATGAGAGCACAACAAGCGAGTCCATTTCTGTTTCCCCACCGACCCTCTCTCCGTTCCCACCTCAGACCAAGTCTCCGTTCTCTCTCTGCCGTGTCGGAAGTGGAACAAGCGTGATTCTAGACTCGGAGTCCGGCGTTGAAGCGGAGTCCCGAAAACTCCCGAGTTCCAAGTACAAAGGAGTTGTTCCTCAGCCTAACGGTCGTTGGGGTGCTCAGATTTACGAGAAGCACCAGCGCGTTTGGCTGGGGACGTTTAACGAAGAAGATGAGGCCGCCAGAGCCTATGACATCGCCGCGCAGAGGTTTCGAGGCCGTGACGCTGTCACCAACTTCAAACAAGCAGCCGAGGTGTCGGACGAGGATGGTGAGATTGAAGCCGCGTTCTTGAACTCCCATTCCAAAGCTGAAATCGTTGACATGTTGAGGAAGCACACGTACAGCGATGAACTCGAGCAGAGCAAACGGAACTACAATGGAAAACCGCCCAGAACCCCGGGAGCTCATAACAATGGCGGAGGGATCTACGGTTTCTCGGACAGGGTCTGCAAAGAACGAGAACAGCTCTTCGAAAAAGCCGTGACACCGAGCGACGTCGGAAAGTTGAACCGGCTGGTGATACCAAAACAACACGCAGAGAAGCACTTTCCATTGCAGAGCGGAAATAGCAATAGCACCAAAGGGTTGTTGTTGAACTTCGAGGATGTTACAGGAAAAGTATGGAGGTTCCGGTACTCCTACTGGAACAGCAGCCAGAGCTATGTGTTGACGAAAGGGTGGAGCCGGTTCGTGAAGGAAAAGAACCTGAAAGCCGGTGATACTGTTATTTTTCAGAGATCGACCGGACCGGTTAAGCAGCTTTATATTGATTGGGAGACCAGAACCGGGTCGAACCAAGTGTGCAGGCCGGTCCAACCGGGTCCAATGTTTAGGTTGTTTGGAGTCAACATCTTTAATGTGCCATCAATGGATAGTGCTACCATGGGAGGTGGGTGTAATAGGAAAAGGAATAGAGAAATGGAGCTCTTGGCAATAGAGTGCACCAAAAAGCAGAGGATCATTGGAGCTTTGTAGCATTTAATTTGTAATCTTTTTCTTTTTTTTGGGTTTTTTTTAAGTTTTTGTGAATGTTAACAAAAGGGTTTGTAGGAGGAAAGTAGGTTTGGAAATGGGGTAAGGTGGTGTAGTTTCAAGTTGCAAAAAAGGTGAAGTGTATATTACAAGACTAAAGTGAAAGAAAAAAATAAAAAGAATCAAAATAACTAGGATATGTAACAAGTTCAATGGAAAAAAGCCATTTCAGAATTTGGTAACTCTCAATTTGTTTTTTTTTTGTTCTTCTTTAATTACATAATTTGTTTATGTTTTTACTTTATTTCGATACGTAACAAATTCAACCAAGAAAAAATAATCTTAGAAATTAATTCTCAATTTGTTTCGTGGTAATAACTTCTCGTAAGACTGCGTACTATTAAAATCGATACTCCTTCGTGTTTTTATGTGTTTGAAAAATAAGTATTGATGAGGTGGAGAGGAGGTGTGAAGTGAAGCTTTTTGTCTTCTCAAAGGTTAGGCCAAGTGGGTGACAACACTTAGTTCATCTCATACATATACATAGCAAAAAGTGCATAACTTTAGTTAACCTTCATCGCATCGCATGTTCATATTGCTTTTAACCTACCTTAAAAAGAACATAAAAGATTCAAAACACCAAATGATGATAATTTGTTTTTAATAAAAGAAAATGCGCACTAAGTAAAATATCAAGCATATATAATAATTTTTAAATTATATGTTAACCAGTTAATGATTCATAATTAACTGTAAGACGAAACACTTTAACTTGATTTTTATGAGTAGATCAAGATCATCTTTTGAAGTATCTTCTTGGATATTTGCAGTGCAAGTGGGAGATTAAACTAGCATGGATATTAAGAACAAAATTAAAGACTAACCATGATTTAATTATTTAATTAGAGAAAGGTGTTTTTTTAATTTAATATTCATGTACTTGGTTTTCTACCAAAAGCAACATGAAATTAATAAATTAATGTGCTATGGACTTGGAGGGTGATCTCATCAGGTGGACCAATTGAGAAATAGTTCATTTATTTCAATCTTTTATTAGTTTAAATTACTAAAAATAGTATTAAATTTTTAAAAATTTTAATTTAAAAATGTCTGGGTTATGTTGGAAGTTAAGTTAACATTTTATAATTTATTTAATCCTTTTACCAAAAATTTGAGATTTTTGTAAAAACTTAAAAGATGAATTTTTGTTAATATGATAATAAAAAATGTATTATCATATGTTATTAAAAAATTTTAAAAAACGTTTTTTAAAAATTTATTACTATTTTTAGTAATTTAAACTAATAAAAAACTTAAATAATGTGCTATGGACTTGGAGGGTGATCTCATCATAATGGCGGGATGGACCAATTGAAAAATAGTTTATTTATTTAAGTTTTTATTAGTTTTAATTACTAAAAATAATATTAATTTTTTTAAAAAAACTTTAATTTAAATTGGAATTTAAGTTAATATTTTATAATTTATTTAATCCTTTTACAAAAAATTTGAGATTTTGTAAAAACTTAAAAGATGGAGATAAGGAGGCTCCTAATAACTTGAATCTTTGTTAATATGATAATAAAAAATGTATCACCTCACTAAAGTTTATTGAATAGAGAGTTAATTTTATTATTATTAGATTTTAAATACCCATCTATCAATTAATATTTTTAGGGTTAATTATAAATAATAAACTTTACTTAATTTTATAATATTAATCATAACTTCAAAAGTAATGCTAAAATTAAAATATTTTAACTTTCAAATTTAAGTAAAAATAGTTTTAGCTACTTCAGATCCATATTTCTCTCACATGATTAGAGTATATTATATTTTTACTATATAAGAATTTTATTATTTAAAAAATTAAAAATATCAAAAACTTTAAAATAAAATAAATATAATATATGACAGGCACGTGGAAATGACCACATTATTGGAAAGCTTAACGACATAATCACACGTTATGGACATGCAATTTGTCATGCCAAAGTAAGTCTATCCTCATACAAAATGTCAACACTCGAGTAACATGAGCTTGCAATGTCAAGAAATATTCGTTAATCTCATTAGTCAAAGATGATTTCACACGATAACTTGTTTTAACGATTTGTCTCCAGCACCAAGAAGTCACCCCTACACTACAAGCAACATCGATCGATATTATAATCAGATGCTAGTCTGTTCTCTTCAGACAATCAGCTCTTTCCTGGCAAGTTCCAAAGGTACAGGAATCTATGGATTTAACAGTTAAGCTTCCGTTAGCTGTCTCTCATTCTCATCTCTGGTTGCTTTAAATCATGCTTTGTTTAAGACCAACTTGATTTAATTTAACGAGGTTGAACAGTAATTTGAGAATAATGACATTTGGACTTAGATCTATAAACTAAATTGGTTTGACCATTTCAACCATAAAAACTTTTAAAGCTATCAATTTTCCAAATCGACTTCCACTATAAGAAAAGTATGAAATACCGACGGAATAGAAAACGTTACCAATTATTGACAGAAATATTACATCCGTCGGTAAAGTTGCCTGCAAAATAAAAAAGGCGCAAAAAATAAAAGGATATTTACCGACTAACCTTTTTGTCTGTATTTGGTAATATAGTTGGCAATTGTGCATCGTCTTCCGTCGTGGAACTCGAACTGTTAATGTAAATGACAACGTTTTGAAAAGTAACCACATGATATCCACCGACAGAGCTACATGGGGCCTAGTGGTACATTGGGCTTCCTAAAATTAAAAAATAAATATTTTTTATTTATAATTAACATATATATATATATATATATAAGAACGAAGTTATTTAAGGGTCAGTATTAAACTGGGCCCTTCAAAATTTTAAAAAATTAAATATTTGGGCCCTCCTATCTTAAATTTCTGACTCCGTCACTGATGACATCGTTTTGTAACACTTATCAAGCCTTCAGCAATAAATTTTGTTTTTATAATTTTGTTTGTTAAAAACTAATCGGTTTAATAATTGATTGATATGTTTTTATAAATTAATCAATTTTTATAAACTAAAATAAATCAATTATTTTTCATTTAAAACTCTCCTTTTTTACACTTTCAATTATATTTTAAATTCTTTAATTTTATTATACCTTTAACCAGTCTTATAACGGTTTAATATCAGTTGAATCTTTAAACTTTAAATTTCTTATCTTATCAATTTAACTTCTGATTCAATTTTTAAAATATTATTATGAATATCATGTATAAATTACTCAAATATCACTGACATGATAATTCAATTTATTTATTAAAACTGAGCTAATTATAATAAAATATTAATTTTTGAACATATTCAACTATTTTAGTTTGAATTTAAAGTTAAGTTGAATTGTTATATAACTATTATTTGATTGCCCCAAGCGTGATACTACAACAACAACAACAATACTCAGGAAAAATATTTGAGATTTAGAAAGGTCCGATAGTATGCAGCTTTACCTTTCCTAGGTGAAGATGTTGTTTCCGATAGACCACATACAAATGAGTCATTAAGATATTACAAAATTCTAAATATACGTGTCTACGTATAACAAAGTAATATAAAAAAAGATACATAAAAATACTAATACTAATAATAAATAGGTGTTGTAATTTAATTATGATATTTTTTCAAAATTTTGTAGAAAATTAAAATTGTTTTTAAATATTTCTTAAATTATAAATGAATTTATTTCCTAATTTCTCCTCTTGACAGTACTTGTCGGTGACGATGTGTCGTGCTGGTGTCTTGTTTCTTCTCCCACTTTCATCTCTACCGTTTACTTTTCTTTCATTGACTGATCATCACTGCCAACGTTATGGACATTGTCCTGTTCCTTAAAGTTTAAGTTTGAAAATTCAAGTGTCGATGTTGGATGTGTCTGCTTCGACGCTCAAGAACTATCGAACCCACATTTGACTGTAAATTTGTCTGGTCTGAATCATAGAATTGTCTTCAGATCTGCCTCTGGTTCAGGAGATAAAACATTTATGTCGACAATCAATTCATGGGGAATTTTTCGTGTCATTTGAAGTGAATTAGTTCTTCATTCCTTTAATGAGAAACTTAAAAGGGAATGTTCGGAAACTTACGCGAAAAAATCATGTACAAAATTTCTCGAGCAAAATGTCAAGAATAACTTTTCAACCTTCTATTATATAATAACTTTAGAAAATTTGAATACGGTATAACTCGGGTTAATTCAAACAATTCACTATATTGTCATTTTTTAAAAATTAAATCGATAAGATAAGAGATGTAATACCTAAAAGGAAAAATTCAGAAATTTATACGAATAATTCATGGACAAAATTTCTCGAGCAAAGAGTCGAGAATAACTTTTCAACCTTCTATTACGTAATAAATTTAGAAAATTCAAACACGATATAGCTTGGATTAATTCAAACAATTCACTATATTGTCATTTTTTAAAATTAAATCGGTAAAATAAGAGATGTAATGCCTAAAAGGAAAGTTCGGAAATTTATGCAAAAAAAATCATGCACAAAATTTATTGAACAAAAAGTCAAGAATAACTTTTCAACTTTCTATTACACAATAAATTTAGAAAATTTGAACACGGCATAACTCGAGTAAATTCAAACAATTCACTATATTGCTATTTTTAAAAAATTAGATCGAAAATTAAATTAATAAGATAAGAGATGTAATGCTTAAAGGTTTAATTACTATTAGATTATTATAAAACTGATATTTAATAAAGATTGAACAAAATTGGAAAATTTGAAATAAGATTAAAGAAGGAAATTATCTTTACCTATTGATGAAATTAAAGTTTAATTAAAAAGACTGTTAAATAAAAATTATTTTATTTTAGTTTAAGAAAATTAATTAATATATGAAAATCGGTCAATTGATTAATAAACCTATCAATTTTTAATAATAAGGGCTATTGAATTTAAAAATTAAGCTAAAAAGTTAATCTGTTTGAAAGTTTTATAATTAAATTAGTCAGATCGATTTAGCTTTTCAATCATTGCCTTAGTATTTCCAATTCAATTTAATAATTGATTAATTTTTAGGAAATTTTGATATTGTTATATTTAATATTTTAAAAATTAGACCAGAAGTTAAATCAATAAGATAAAAAATTTAAGATATAAAAAGCCTAACTGATATTATATTATTATAAAAACGATTAAAGATTAAATAAATTTGAAAAATTACTGAAGAAAATTTTAAAGTTTGAAGGAAAATTAATAATTTTAGTTTATAAGTTTTTTTAAAAATTTACAAATTAAAACAATTTTATTTTAAAAATTCCTTTTCAAATAATATTATTTTTAATAGTTTAAACTAATTAAAGCCAAACTCGAACTCAGGCAAACAAACAAATGTCTTTCTTGAGTTGGGTTCGGAGCCGAAGTCCAAGACGGAGAGAAACGAGAAGAGTTGGCCTAGAAAGACATGAACCTAAGCCCAGACTCAGTTCTCGTAGATTTTTTGTTCTTCAATGTGTTTCTCGTCGTCACATTTCCCTCCTCCTGCGTCTTTCTTGAAGATTTGCGTTACGAGGAGTAATGGGTTTCGGTGCTTCCCTCAACTCTGCTTCTCTAAAGCTCTCATCTTCCTTAACTAGTCAGTCTTCTTCAGCATCATCATGGCCAAAGTCGACCCTTTTCATGGGAGCTCCACTTACTTTCTATCCTACTGTCTCTGGTAAATTTTGTCAAAGATTCTCACTTTCTTCACTTCTCAACGTTTCCCATGGTTTTTTATCACCATTACTAGATACAGCTTCTGTATGTTCTTATGTACGTGTGTGCTCGTGCTTATCTGTTCACTTCAGGAAACAAATTGCATACACCAAGGTCACTTGTTGTGTACTCTAAGAAGATATCGGGGCTAGAAGAAGCGATGAGAATCAGGAGGTAAATGGTATTGGATATTACAATTCACGTGAAAATTTTTTTGGTTTTTTCTTTTTCTTTTTTTGATTGTTCGATTGTGAAAACTAGACAGCGAGAGATGCAACGTACGAAGAAGTTTGGAAAGGTTCCACCTTTGAGGCGTGGAAGGGTGTCGCCGCCTTTACCTGTCCCCGACCACATACCTCGACCTCCTTATGCTGATACCAAGGAGTTGCCGGAGCTTTCGAGTGAGCATCAGTTTCATGATTCTGAAGGCATTGCGAGAATGAAAGCTGCTTGCGAGCTTGCTGCTCGTGTTTTGAATTTCGCTGGAACATTGGTTAAGGTAAGAATTTTGTGTTCTCTTAATGTAATTTGATCTGGGGCGGCAAGGAATCTGTATAGTTCATGAATGACAACGCTTTTTTTTGGTGATTTGAATGATGCGTTGGATAATGTTCTTGTGGTTGATGCCATTGAATGAGCTGAAGATTGTAATTTTGTCCTTTGGCAAGCTTGAAGTTCTTGCTATCAGATGATACCGTGTAACCATGATCTTTTCTATGAGCATATGTGTTTATGTTGCATTTACCCATTTTAACATCCTAACAGCCTTCAGTGACAACGGATGAGATTGACAAAGCTGTGCACCAGATGATCATCGAGGCTGGTGCTTACCCCTCACCTCTTGGTTATGGAGGATTTCCAAAGAGTGTGTGTACTTCAGTTAATGAGTGCATGTGCCATGGGATACCTGATTCTCGTCAGCTGCAGGTTTGTCTGTTGATGGTTTCTTGACATGCTTGTGAATGGTTAGTAATTATCGTCCCCGGTGCAGGATGGTGATATAATAAACATTGATGTGACAGTCTACTTGAATGTAAGTTCTTGTTTCTTCATTTATTTTGTAATTTCATGTGCTGCTGTTAAATTAACTATTTTTCTCAACTATAATTGTGCACACTTCAGTGTTCATTTTCTATTTGGGTACATTGACATTCAGTGCTGAATATTTACATGGTTTGGAACAAGAATACATGTAGTTAAAATATGTTCAATAAATTCGGTAATTCTGGATACTGAAGTTGTTAGTGGCCATTTTATATTATGCTTTTGAACTGAAACCGTAGATACAATGAACAGTTCTTGCTGTCTTAATATTTCCTTGTACCATACTAAATTGAATCGAGGTCCTGGCGTTATCATATGACATATGAAAGTTAAGAATCCAGTTGCTTGAGGTGGGATAGAATAAGTTAACATAATTCATGTGAGTGCGTGCATTTAACTTTGACTAAGTAACTGAATTGAATGAACTACAAGTTCTATACTTAACTTACTGACACAAGGTACCTTTTGAATTAGGGTGTTTTAATTTGCTTTGGAGGTAACTTTGTAAATGATGCCTTTCTAACTCCCATATATGCAACTTGCTTCCTTTTCCCACTTAGGGTTATCATGGAGACACGTCAAAGACATTTCTGTGCGGGAATCCTAGTCCTGCACGTAAACGACTTGTAAAGGTGAAGATTTTTTTGATTCTATACCTTCTTAAGGAGGCACATAATTAGTTGATATGCTAAAATATACTTTTGGAGTAATTATGAACCACAAATTTCCAATTCTGTAGTAGAAGTTATCCTGGAAAATACAAATAAAGAAAACAAAAAAGTAGAGGGAGGGGTCAAACTTCTGCAGAGATTATGTGGATATTCGCCATGTCTCTGCCGAAATCTTGTCACTCTCTGACTTCATGGTTTCTGTTGTGGCAGGCTACTGAAGAGTGCTTGGAAAAAGGCATAGCTGTTTGCAAAGATGGTGCTAGTTTCAAGAAAATTGGAAAGAGAATAAGGTAGTTCTGTCTTTTTGTTATTAGCTATGAAATTGTGAAGGTGAGAAAGTATATTTCGCTCTTGCCAAGGACAACTATGACTGCACCCTAGCTAAACTATCCAACTTAATGAAGGAATGATTTTCGAAGTTTTTGTACTTCCATGAAGTATTCATCTAATTGATAAGTGGTTCAAATTCTTGGATAAATTCAAATCACATATCAATGGAGATTGATTATACGTTACTTTTTACCTTAACCTCAGTTTTCAAGGACATTAGTGTTACTTAGAAGGCCTCATAAAGCTTCTTGTTCTGGAATATATAAAGATATCATACAAGTATATCAGGTAGCTGAATATATTCTTGATGTTGCTGCATAAAGTAGAACAGTTATCTGAATACATTCTCGCCATTTCATTCTTTGTGATATGTGTTGCGGAAAAAGCTTGGCAAGCAGTTAAAATTTGGTGAAACTTGTTTTCTTTGCATTGTACATAACGAGATTACGGGATTCTGATGATTGTCTCATTGTGATGTTATTACTCTCATCATAATGTTGTCACAGCGAGCATGCTGAAAAATATGGTTATGGAGTGGTTGAGCGGTTTGTCGGGCATGGTGTAGGGCCTATATTTCATTCTGAACCCATAATCATACATCATCGTAAGTATGATTTATTTACTCTCACTTTCTACTTTCCTTTTGATCTTGATACTTTTGAGCTGCAAAAAATTTGCCTATGCAATAGACCAATTGTTGATATAAGTTACATTTGAATGTTACTTCTTACTTATTATTATTTCTTGTTAGTTTATTGCTATTTTTGTTCATAATTTTTCGTACAGGTAATGAAAGACCTGGGGTTATGGTTGAAGGGCAAACGTTTACGATTGGTGAGTTCATCCTAGTCTTCCTATTCCTGAAAGGCTTTTTTTTTTTTTTGGAGACAAACTTGCTCACAGCTCTTTCCATTTTCTTCTCCCTCTTTCTTGTTTTGAGCTCTCCACAAGAGTGCATATGTGACCTTTGGATCACTTAAGTAAATCCCTCTCTCTACTTTCATTGCTTTAAGTAAATAGAACTTGAAAATTTCTCCACTGGAAGTTGACTAAGTCCTGTAGCATAATTATAAGCTAAAATCATATTAGCACAGCATCAATGAAGTTTACCATCTTGGTGAGGAGTGTTCTCTAGAGGGGTTTTTGTTTTCCAAATATCTTTGTTTATGCAATATTTCCTCCCTGACAAGGTTCTTGTCAACGCCCCACAAATCCTCCATGTAAAGAGAGCCATAGTGTTTTGATGACAATGAAAGAGCAACCAATCTATCACATATGTTATAGCTACTCCAATATCAAGTATTTGGTACCCTTTCATTTGTCTCACAGCTTCTTGTTATTTGTCTGACTTGATTGAAGCTTATTGACATTTCTAAACTTCTAGTAAACAAACTGGAGACATTTATCCATAAGGATGTGCCTCCTCTTTCTCTACATTTTCATTCACCATTAATACTTAAAAGTAAATTGTTGCTATATCTGACTTTTATATCGAAATATCATTTTTCTCTTGCATCTTCTACTGCAGAACCTATTCTTACAATGGGAAGCATTGAGTGTGTTACATGGCCTGATAACTGGACGACTGTGACAGCTGATGGCAGTCCTGCTGCACAGTTTGAGCATAGCATTTTAATTACAAAATCTGGTGCGGAAATTTTAACAAAATGTTAACATTATGTCGGTAAACAGTTCTGGCCTTGATCATTAATGCATTGTTTGCCCATTTTTGCGCTATCATTCCGGAGTACGGTGCTCAATTCCATTTCTCTCTTACGCTTAATTTATTCATTATGTATATAGATGTGAAACAGAACTGTCTATCATTACAGAATTGCCTGAAAAGTCAATTTGAAAAACATGCATGCAGCAACTCCACAAATTCCTACTTACAAAGTATGCATTTCTACTCAGGTTTTGGTAGGATTTTCAGGACATGCCATTTTGAAGTTAACTTTCTTACTCTAAACCAATTAGTTCAACATTAAAAATTTTTCAGACTAATTCACAGTAATTTCCTCGATTTGTAAAGGGTGTAGTCTGGTGGAAAGGTTGTCAACATCCTAGGCTTGAGTTCTGTTGTTCTTGCAATTCATCTAGAGATGAGATTAGGGTTTTAGTCTATTAACTTATGGATCGCACAAGATTGAAAACAAACAAAGAAAAGCTAGCATTACTTATGCAATGATGTATAATTGGCAAAGAGAAAGCATTTGAAACACAATCAACTTACAGCATGCCAGCACTTCTCTTGAATCACATATGCTTTAGTCCTAGGAATCATTTTCTGGTATTTTAAAGGGGAAACTGAAAAATTAACCTGAAAGTAGATATACTTGTTCAATTGTTGATCATACAATTCTTATTGTGAACTGTTAAAGTTTCATGATTAGTTTCAGCATATGCGTACTTATTATTGAACTGTTGATTCACATCCAAGATAGATACCTCTGCGACTATTTCTGTTCTACCTCGCTGTTGTTCTTGTTTCGGGGGATTTGCATATCATATTGGCTGATCTTACCACTTGCAGCATCAGTTTATCTCTGTTCAAGTTTACCGTTAGGAGTTTAAAGTTGGATTTCGCAACACAACTACATGCCTCCTTCTGAATGTGGCTTACCTTGGTATTAGAGAAAGCCATCACGAACTAGCCAAGCTAGCTAATGATTTTCATTCTTTTTGCAAATCTAGCAACTGTAACTTTTTTCGATATTCTAGCCGTCCTTTATGCACTGATTATTTGTTTATAATGTTAACCAAGTTTAGTTGAACATTGAAACTATGATCCATAGAATTTGTATATTGCAACTGAATCATCTCATTCAGTTACATTAAGTGATACTGTGATACTCAGAATTAGTCTTAGATCCTATGTAGCATTGGTAGAATTAGTCTTAGATCCTATATAGCATAGGATTTCACTGTTTGTTACTGTTGTTTTGCTCAGAGTAAATGCCTTTACACAGTTGATCCTTATATGAAGATTCTAACAGCATTCCTGAAAACTTCTGGCTTTTGTCTTGAGTTTTTGATTCTAAATGGCAACTAGGTCGGCTTCAACTCTAGCTGAGCGTTTATTAAAGTCTTGTACCAACACATGACAAATCAGTTCCTAGTCCCTTGAGTTTGTCTACTCAAGAAATAGTAGAAACCACCTTCCTTTTAACAAAATTCTGAAAAAACTGAAATTGAGGTCTCTCAAAGGCTCAGCTTTCAACAGGAACACAAGGTAGGTGGTCGGGTTTGGACTCTTTCAAGATTAGAATTTAGGAGTTGATTGATATAAAAGAATGTAAAAGAAAATAGCTGAGTCCCTGCCAACCATTCTTCACCGTCCAGTCGTCCATTTTTTCATATTTTCACTCAGATCATCATCATTTAAGTTTTTCTGATAGGAGAATCAACAGAAGTTATTCGGATTAAATCTTTGGAAGTACATAATAGTTTGTTAATGGTGCGCTTTGTCGATGAATTTATGAGTTCTTAAGTAAATGATCCAAGAATTATTAAGACTTAACATTGCTTTTTAGTCTTGATTAAGGGATCCGGAAACCTTTTTTATATGGAAATGAATGATCAAACCAGCACAACTGTTTTGAGGAAAGGTTTTATTGTTATAAATTACGTATTTTAAATAAGTTATTTTAACGAGTTTACACCTCTTTAATCACCTTCTTGATGCAATCTTGAAAGCTATAATGGCTGATTTCCTAATGTAAATGTTTCTAAGTAAATATACCATTATATACACTGATTAGACACTTCATTTTCTAGATTTGTTAGGTTCATTTGAACACCATAGCCACCAAACCTGGTTCCTTTAACATAAAAAAAAGATAAAAAATCACACGTTATCATCGAGAAATACTTTGAAAAGTCATATATAGACTGGCTCAAACATTACTTTCTACTTCTGAGTTGTCCCTCGTCTCATTATACTCTTTAACACCTCTCCATCAACTTTCCCAAATTCCATCGTCTCGCAATGGCTTCTGCAACTTTTGTTAAAGCAACTTTCTCTTCTCTGAAATTCCAAACCACTGAATCTCAATCCCATAAGCAGTTGGGTTTCACTCATTCAGAAGCTTTAGCAACAACCCAGAACCAAAAACTGATCTCTGCAACTAATAATCAAACTCTCTGCTCCAGCAGAAGATACAGCTCAACGAAAGCTTTCTTCTTCAACAAGCCCAAGACTCCAGCAGAATCTCCTCCAAAACCGAGTAAGTTATTCTCTTAGATCAATATGAAGAACCCATGGTTAATCTTCTTAACACTACTTATCCCATCAAGTTTTTTCCTTTTCTGGTTTCTAACACTTGAAAGTTTGAATCTTTTTCAGTCAAAGTTCAAGAACTAAATGTGTACGAAATCAACGAGCGGGACAGAGGCAGCCCAGCAGTGCTGAAATTGAGTCAGAAACAGCAGAACTCACTCGGCGATCTTGTGCCTTTTACGAACAAGCTCTACACGGGAGACTTACAGAGACGACTAGGCATAACTGCTGGTCTGTGTGTACTAATCCAACACGTACCAGAAAAGAAAGGTGACAGGTACGAGGCAATCTACAGCTTCTACTTCGGTGACTATGGTCACATATCAGTACAAGGATCGTATCTGACATATCAAGACACGTACTTGGCTGTGACCGGAGGTTCTGGGATCTTTGAAGGTGTGTACGGTCAAGTGAAGTTGCATCAAATTGTGTTCCCTTTCAAGCTTTTCTACACTTTTTACTTGAAGGGCATAGCTGATTTGCCGGCTGAGCTTCTGGGAACTCCAGTGCCACCGTCTACGACCGTTGAACCAGCACCGGCGGCCAAGGCCACCGAGCCTCAGGGGACTATTCCAAACTTTACTAATTGATGGTTATGGTCTGGAATTAGCAAAGTTTCGGTTTTTTTTTTCAAGAATCATGTGGTTTTGTTTTTACTGTTTTTTTTAATGATGGAGATTAGTGTGTGATTAAGGGGATATTAATAAATAATTACACAGTTGGCACCATTTATTTGTTTATATTTCAGATTGAAGGACATAATTGCTACCCTAATCATGATGGCTTCATGTCCTTTAGTGATTAAATTAATAGCGAGGAACTAGGAATCAAAATATTAAGAGTAAAAGAGACTTTCTAATTAACCTGAGTGTTTGGTGAATTGAATAGGGGATTTTTGGGTTTAAATAAGGTTGTGAGTTTGAATCTTTTTATGTATGCAATCGTTTAAAACTTCATGTTAGAGTTTTATCTCCCGTAAGGAATCTACTCGGCTCAAGTAGGGGTTAATATGGATGACTTAAAGGTGTCTTCTCATAGTTGAACCCTTTTAGGACATCTTGGGTAAAAAAAAAAAAGACTTTCTAATTATTAATCTAATTACCAATTTTATAATTTAATTAAAAACTCTTTTTTAATGTGTTAAAAAATTTAATATATATATTAAGGGATGTCAATTTTGGTCTGCCTGGATTTTTGGGGCCATGGGTCGAGCTAGATCGAACACAACCTATCTCGGCCAAGCTTGTGACCCGATCGAAACATTTAAAACGATGTTGTTTTTAAATTTTTTTAAAAAATTGGATGGGTCAGGCCCATAGCGCTTTTGACCCAAATCAGTTCAACTCATTGACATACATGTATATACAAAGTAATTGCTTCTTTGTGGCTATAAAGCTACACGATTAAATTACGAAAACAACTTCTTTGTAAAGCTGCGAACATTATAAACCTAACCCTCTTTAAACTTCCGCAAATCGGAGAGTCTTTTAAATTGGTGACTTTATATATATATATATATATAAATGCAATTAGTAGGTTTATATGTATATTTTTGTATGATAATGAGGAAATGATTTGTTCACTTTAAACTTTATATTAGAAGAATGTAGGCAAGCATACATAAATTTTAAAACTTTATATATAAGGTTGCTTTGACTTTAAGACTTTTATGTTCCTCCAAGTACATAAACATAAATCATTCTATGTACAAAGTAAATTAATATTTTGTCATTCTATTTTTTATATAGAGATATAATATTAAAAAATGTATAATTTTTTGAGATTTTCTCAATTTAGTGTTAAATTTTATAAAAATTTTAATTTAATAGTTAACTTTACAAATTTGCACAAATTAGGTCAAAACATTATTTTTATTAATGTGAAAAACAAATGAATATTTATGTAATATTTAAGATGTTAACCACTAAATTATAAATTTTAAAAAGTTTAGCAATAAATTAAAAAACTCGTTAAAATATAGTTATTTTTAATTTGTTGCCTCATTTTCTGTATATATATAATTGTTCCGGTTCAATAGAACCCATTTCAAATTGATTAGACTTAGGGTATGTTTAGTTGAGGTTTATTGACGAAATTAATAGAATGCAATATTATTTCATTGTTTAAAACGAGAGTTTATAATGGAATGAGATGAAAGATAAGGGTTTTATATTACATCTCATTCCATCCTAAACAGTATAAATAAAAAACTTCCGATTTGAGAAGTTTATGATGGAATTTAAAATGATAAACAACTTCACACGATATTATATGACAAACCTTTCATCCAAACAACATTTTACTACATTACATTACGAGCCCTTCCATCTATCCCAAACAATAATTTTCTAATATTACATCCATTTACATTTTATTCCTTTATAAACCATTCTATCCTATTTCATTCCATTAAAAACCTTATGTCTAATTAAACATAACCTTCTACTCAACCATGGTTCGGAGAATATATTTAATTTAGTCCGAACATTTTCACCCAATTTAGAGAATTGATCTAATTTAATTTGAACAGTTCTATCTAGCTTGCAAGACAACTTTGTTTTAGTCCATTAAACTAAATCATATCATTATCATTTTAGTTCCAGACAAGATAAGGCTGAATTAGAGGTGACCCAAATCCGATCTATGCATGATTTGTGCATGGAAAAAGAGAATTGGGAGACTGCACAAAAAGGGATATAAAATGAGATAGAAAGTAGATAAAGGCCAAACAGAAAAGCTTGGGGTTGATGATGAAATTAGCAAAGATCAGATGGGTTGAAACTGTATTGTAAATATTGGTTTATAGTTGGTCTGAAAATCGAGAAAAAAGGCAGTTCTTTGGGTGAAACCCCAAAAGCAGCAACAGATCAGTGGTCCCTTTAAGCTCACTTTCTCACTCACTCACTCAGTCACTCTACTGATCTGACATATATAGAGCTCGACTCGATCAAAAGTGTTATGTATTAACTCAGCTCAGACTTAGAGACACTGATAAGCCCATCTCTATCTTCTCTCTTTTTCTTTCTGATCTCATGCACTCTCTCGGTGTGATGTGTATGGAACTTTTTGATTGTGAAAAAGAGTTTTAAAGCTATGAAGTATGAACAGTAGAATCTGTGACTTACTGTACATGTCTGTATGCTCTGAATTTTACTTACTTGACCACCTTCTTCTCTTTAACCATAGAAAAGAAAAGTTGAAGATCAGAATTCAGAACCAAAGTGAGACGTTCTTTAATTAGATAATCGAACTAGCACTTGAAACATTTAATGCAATAATGCCATAGGACAACCATGGTTTTCACTGTACTGTTTGTCTTCTTCTTCTCTCAACACCACTCTCTCTTCACACACATTATAGACATGCATTAGACTAAGTAGAAGAACACAGTCATTGCCATTCTTCTTCTTCTTCTTCAACTTCACATGTTTCAAAAGTATGAGGAGCATGACCATCTCCAAAAGCTCGAACATGGTCTTTCAGAGACCTCTTGTGTTTAAAATCAGACCCACAAATGCAAAACCAAAGCTTACCGCAGTTCTTCTCGTGTGTCCTCCAATCCCCGCGAACTGCAAATGTCTTGCTGCATTTTCTACATTCAAATGGCTTCAACCCATGCTTTCTCTTGTAATGTGTCTGCAGAGTCCTGAAGTCCTTCAGTGGCCTTGACCTTGGGTGATCTATGTTGTTCTTGCACCCCTCAGCACAGCAATAACATGGCAGTCTTAACAAAGAAGAAGCTGGTTTTGTTCCTCTTAATGACTCTGGTCCTTTTCGATATTGAGACCCATGTCCCCACATATGCATCTGCAGATAAACCAAGTGACACGGAATCACAAAATGTATACAACCTTAAAAAATCCAAAAAAAAAAAGGACTTGTATGTGCATGTTGATGGAGTGAATCAAATAAATTATAATCATTAAGCAACCTGCATGTTGTTGTATCTATTGAATGTCTTGTTGCAGACAGTGCAAGAGAACTGTGTCGGTCCTACAAGTATCTGTGCCGGGGAAGGAATCCAGTACTGTCCTTTCTTGGGCTGAGGATCACTGCCTCTGAAACTAGCTCCAGATTCTGAAGGACCAAGATGAAGAGCAACTGTTACACTTACACCACTCTCATTGACATGGCTTTCGTGGAGGTTAACATTAATGTTGCGAGTCTGTTGGTTGGAGTTGACATGACGGTAGTTAGAGAATCTGGTCCTGTATTGTCCAGGAGGACCAAGAGAAAGAAAGAGAGAATCTTCGTATTCTTGTTCATGGTCAGCTTCTAAAAAGCCGCTTTCACTGGAGGATATGCAAGAAAAAGGAGGAGTTTGCATGGTGACTGTGTAAGATTATAGAGAAAAGCAAAGGTAGAGATCTAGTGTAAGAGAAGAGAGATTGCATCTGGGATATAAGTAGGAGCAGACGAGAAAGATTATATATTAGTAATGACCTGCAGGCTAAGGTTTTTACTTTTTAAAAATATTTCTCATAATTTATTTAAAAATAACTATAAAATAAGATTTAAAAGATTCAACCCGTATTATACTCTTATAAAATTGATTAAAGATTAAATAAAATTAAAAAATTTAAATATACTTAAAAGAGATTTTCCTTAATTATAGAAACTTTTGAAATTTAATTAAAATGTTTATTTTTTTAATTACAAGGAAAAACACTAAACATAGATAATCTAACTCTCGCATAATTCTGCGGTACACAACTCCTTGCTTGTCCTTTTGAATGAGATCCTGGACTGACAAAGGAGGCTCTTGAAGAATATGTAAACCTGGGCTGGTATTGACTGCAACGGCTACCAGATGCTCTGCGCACTGGTTTCCCTCCCAGTGTACGTGCTGAACTTTCATTTCTCAATCGAGTTGGAGTAATCCACGGATACCTGCCAATAAAAAGTTATTTATATCAATTTCGGTATTGGGGGATGTAAGCAAGTTAATGACTTCTAGGGCGTCCACTTCTAAGATGATCCTGTAATACCCAAATGTCCAAATTAGTGTGAGGCCCGAGTGGACACCCCAAAGTTCGGCTGTTATAGGCGAGCTGCTACCAATGTGCTGAAGAAAGCCCCCGCACCACTGTCCTTGACAGTCGTGAATTAAGCCACCAGCGGTAGCGATACAAGACAACGAATTAAAATGATTATTAAATGAACTTTTGATTTACAATGTCTTATTAATTTACAAAAATTAACCGATTAATTAATAAATTGATCGGTTTTTAATAACAAGAGATATTTAAATAAATCGAATTAAAAAGTTAAAAAATGAAATGAAAAATTGGATAATTCAAAGTTTTTACTGTTAAACCGATTAAACAGATTGAGTTTTTTCAATCATTGGATGACATTTTGATTTAATTCAGTTCTTAATCTCAAATTAAACTAATTAAAATTGAGCATTTTGATTTAATTTAGTTCTTAAACTCAAATTAAACTAATTAAGATTGACTTAAATTATTAAATTATTATAATTATTATTTTAAATTTAATTTAATTTGTTAGATTCAAATTTAAAATTTTTTAACTTTCTTTTTTAAAAATCCTTATTTTAAGTTCAAAATTTAAAATTTTCTAGTTTTTTAAAATCCTTATTTTAAGACATAATTAAAAAATAAATATAGTAACTAAACTTAACTTTCTTAAACTAGAATAATGTACTTATTTCAACCTATTTTCTTTAGATTATTACAAGATGGTGTTTGTTTCTGAGGAAAAAGCGAGAAAGAAAGTGAAAGAAATGGAGACGACAAAAGACCGTGAATGAAGGAGAGTTGGGAGGGAAAACTAACAAAAACCTAACATCGCCAACACATAAACATAGACACTACTCTCACTATCGAACTCAACGATCGGTTTTCGAGTCACTTACTATACTCTCTGTGCCTTCTCTTTCTCTATCTCTCTCTCTCTCTCTCCCTTACCAAAGCAAAAGTGATAAGAGACTTTCGGAGTTTAGACACAAGACATTTAAACAACGTTAACTGTAGAGAGAAGGCGTGAGCGTGACTCGAAAACCTCTCTACTTTTGTTTATTTTTACAGAGAAGTTGACAGACAACAACAGTGCAGTGACAAGGAAAAGCTAAATTTCCAATAAAATTGGAGCTAAGAGAGAGAAAAAGTTTGTAATGTCGAGTGTCATTAATGGCTGCTGATTCAAGAAATGGTAGTTTATATATATATACATTAGGTATCTCACCTGAGACCTGCCGCCAAGAGCCTTAGAGGATGTAAATTTAAAACCCTAAAATCTCTTCCTACGTAATTTGTACACTTCTACATATAAGGAATCGTCACATACTGATTGTTCAGCTGATGATTGGTTACTGATTCTGCTCAGAATTAATTTTTTATCAGCCCCCATGTTCAATTCTCATACTACCATTAGAAGCGAGATATCCGTAATTGATCCGACCAAAGAGCATACCTAAGAAACTAGAGAATCATCAATAGGAAAATTTCCCATGTCCTCTCCTTTTTTATGACTCGAAGTCAACATTTCCTGTAAATGAAAGCCTTAAGTGAGGAGTTGAAATCAATTTGGCCACTCCTACTTGTCAAAAAATGGTAGTTCTAGTTATAGATAATTGGGTTAAGCTTAGCAT
>JAOSBK010000001.1:454647-466397 GCA_027568895.1 Erythroxylum shatona | reverse complement strand
GAAGTGAATCTAGGATGCAACTACCATCATCTGAAGAGATCAGTTTTCCAATTAAATTTATGCAAGAAGATTTGACTGATACTGGTCCAGATTGTTCGAAAAGACAAAAAATAAGCTAACAAGAAGATCTGTGGTATTTACTAGTAAGTCCTACTTCTTTCTTAGAGTGCTTTATGAATAGCAACATAGGTTGATATTCGCCAAAAAAAATACAAGCAAATAATTTATGACAATAATGCTTCTTATAAAATTAACGCTATATTCATTGTGGCTTGAAATAGGTTTAGTTTCAAATTTAACCAAATTTTTAGTTGTTTATGATCAAAACTAGTAACGATTAGTAAGAAATTGCACTTAATGAGGATATAATGATCATGATTTTGTTGAATTACATGAAATTTAGAATTCTTATGAACTGTTCGAGCTAAGTGCTTAACACAGGAATCAAGTTAGAAAACTATCTATTGTTGTCAAAGGATCAACGTTTTCATTATAATATTCAAATTATTTTGGTTAATACGATGCAGTTGCATGAGGAGAAGAAACTTTTAATCAATGAAATAGAAGAAACTGGCTTAAACTTATACAGCCACCCGAAATTTTGCTAAATAAATTGGAACTGATACAATTCGAAAATAGAATATGGACATTAAAGGAATTGAAAGAGGAAAAAAAAGAAGATGAAAGTGGAGATGTTAGGTTGCAATCAATTCAGTAGTTTGTTTGGATGAAGAACGCTATTGTTGTCTAGTTTGTCATAAACCATACTGTATTCTTCACAACTTGCAGGTTACATATTGTTTTAAAGCCTTTGGGCAAGAAATATTTTGTCAAGTGAGCTCAGATCAATCTTATGAGCGTGGGGCTGTGAATAGCAGGGATTCTTGAAAACATCAGGTAGGGCATATGTTAGGTTAACTTTATGTTATTGCGATGATATTGGATAATAGGTTAGTAAGATGCTCTACATGAACGATCGACTTATGATTAGCTGGTGTCATGTAAGCTCATAAGATTTTGAATGTTAATCTCATATAATGGATGACTTTACACTTGAAAAAGACTGTTGTAGGAGTTTGAATTAGCTGTACAGTTTGCACTTCAATTAAATAGAACTATAATTTTTCAAACCCCTTAAACAGTGTGAATTGAGAACATCATCCATTTGAGTTTAGTTATAGAATTTTTGGGAACATGGATACTAACAGCCCTTTGGCTTAGTAATTTCGACTAGAGATTACCCTCCAATCCGAGAAAGTTGAAATGTGAGTAGCTAGTGCTTTGTCCTTGGGTGGCGATAACTTGGAGACAGGGTCAAAGAGAGAGCATCAAAGCCAGGTAATAGTAACTAAACCATAATTGAATCCTAGGCTAAGGAAACAGATATTGTTCAACTAGGCTTGCAAAAAGCACGAGGGCTCTTGTTTTTTAGTACATGGAGGAAATGGACGAAGAATTTACTAGTAAGTTGAAGACACCAGTAGCATTTGAAAAAGAAACTGAAAAGAGTTTCAACTTTCAAGTCTAAAAAGGGTGCTTGGTTGATGGGTTTAAGAAGAGGCTACTGAGTAAGGAATGAAAAGTGAGTAGTTGGTTATTAGTTATCATTATAGGGGTAATAGTTTAATGTCTCACTTTTGAAAAATCTTCCATACCCTCCATTTAGTAGAGGAATGAAACTCATTCCTTAATAGTAGCTCTTTATTTAAAATATTTTAAATACTAATTAATTAAATATAAATAATTAATTAAAATATAATTCATTAATTAATTAAAATATTGTAATTAATTAATTAAAATATAATTAAGTACAATATAACTAATTAAAATATAATTAATTAATTAATTACATTATAATTACAATATAATAAATTTTATTTTAAATATTTTTTACAAACCAACAGCTATAATAGTAATGGTAATTATTCCTTCCTCTTAATCAACTTTTATAATTATAATGATAATATTTATTCATATTTTTCACTATATTTATTCTCATTCTTATTAATAAGAATCAACTGCCTCCTAAATGAATGAAAGTGAAAAAGCCAACGAAGCAAAGTCTACTTCTAAAGCTTAACTCTTACTAAAAGATAATGCAAAAATTAGGGACGTTAACCTACAAGATGAACCCCAAAGTTGGAGTCTTTCAACTAACAAGAGGTGATTCCTTTAATTACTGAGCAAACTGTGCAAATCGTGTTTTAAGCTCTGTTGATCTTGCATGTTTGGGGAATATATCTTTGGAAATTATATTGGTGTGATGGACTCATCAGGTTGATTAAAAAAGAAAATAGTGGAGACGGTGTAAATTCATAGAGTAAGTATTAGTTATGGTGTTTAATTTTTTTGGAAACGGGTATGTATCCACATACAAAACACAAGTAAATTATACAAAGAATGTTCACGAATGGTCATTCCTGATCATATGTTGCACAAGAAAAGGAATCTATTGAAAGCCAACTTTAGCAAGGTCTTCTGGTATACTTTGAATACTGCAGACATGAAATTGTGTGAGTTGATCAACTTATGTAAAAAATGCTTTTGATATCAACCTGAATTTGAACAAAACATAGAAGATCGGTCTGTACTAGAAGCGTCCCAACCTACTGTCTACCTTAATTATATTGTTTTATTTGATTTAATAGTAATTATAGGATCTAGAAACAACTACAGTCCCAAGTGCCAGAACTTATTGATAATTAGTCAACACTAATAGCCATAGGATTTGTCCTAATTGAGCACAGGATGATCTGGTTTATAAGATTAAGACAGGAAAAAAAAAAGGGTTTTGGTTTTTGGGGTGGTTTAATCTAATGTTTGTCAACTTAAGAATCTTTAAGTGTTGTGAGAATCAATGATTCTCTTGAGATAATCTACATGACTAAGAAACTTAAATGGAAATGAAGATCAAGCAAATATTATCAACGCCCTGGGATCAGGAGGTGATGCATCGCTTCATACAACCCAAAACGACTCTAGGCAACGGATATGTTGGCTCTTGCATCGATGAAGAACGTAGAGAAATGTGTTTTTGACATTATTCCATATATGCAGGGTCACACATGGTTCCAAAGGAACTGCTATACTAAAATAGTTAGTCAAATTTGCAGCCAATGGTCTGCTTGGTCAAGCAGACTTGAAGATCTATAGATTTGAAGCCGAACCTAGAGAAAACAGTAAGAACATAACTTTAGCACTCTCTGATTAATCAAAAACCCTCATGAAGTAAATGATTCTGAAGATGTAGTTGGGAAGAGTATGTGAGTTTACATGAATGCTAAGGAAACAAGATGTAAACCAATGCCGATTCGTGTAGCATTTCAATCCACAATTCCAGAACCATTCGGCTTCATGCACGAACCAGCTTATATCAACTACATTTAGAAAAGGGAAGGAATCCAGAACTTACATTGTCAAAAAGTCTGATCCAGCAAAGGCTTATAGCAGTAAAGAGTTGCTATGACCCTTTTAACATTTTGGTTCATTTCAGAAAGTCGTTTAAGCTCTTTATGTGATAATAATCTTCAAGTCTGTGTGTTATCAATAGGCAATCCGGCTGTTGAAGATCATCAAGCTGCATTACAATAAGATCAGTAACTCTAACCATCACTTTCATTCCCGGAATTGATGATCACCGATGCCCACCAATTGCAGCCACGAAAACTTTTCCTGTCAGGAAATAAGGATTTCACGCCAGGTTAATGGTCTCATATCAATCAACTACAAGTTTTTTATGACAAGAAGCATGACAGCTTACAAGAAAAGTAAAAACAGTAATCAACATAAAACCTGAAATGGCAATCTCAAGAACAATAAGCACCTGGAAACTTTTAATGAACTTCTCAGGAGCATCATAAAGCCATGAAATTCCCAAATCCAAGTTGCCAACTAAAATTGGATCAACCAAAAGATTCACCTTACCCACTTCCCAACACCAACTATTACCCAAAGAAAAACAAAACAAATGCAACATATCAAACCAGAATGTGAAGGAAAAACTAGAAAAGGGTCCAACTCAGAAAATACCCAAATCAAAAGCGAGTCAAAAATCACCTCCTTTAAACACATCAATACCGGCAGAACTCGACCCAAAAGTACTCTCTTCAAAAGCTACAGCAGAAACAGCCTTCTTCAACCTGTAAATGCATGCATTAAAAGCTGCAACCCTAATACACAAACAAAGAGAAAAACCTGTTTGTTGGTGGTTTAAGTGAGCCTGAACTGAAGCTGATGGGACCATAGTGAGGAAACGAAAGTGAGCTTTCCTGAAAATGGCCCGATCGGAGATAAGGGTCTGGATCCATAGGGATCATAGAGAAGAGATTTGCATCGGAGAGCCATAAAAACGATCTATACAGAGACAATTACAAGGGAAGTAGTGTGTATTCTAGTAAAGCTCGGACCTTTGCGTCCCGCCAATTCCTGGAATTGCTCGTGCACTCGTAATAAATCTTAGCCGCTCGAATGGTTCGGATTTTGCCACATGTCAAAAGCTTACCTACCGTAAGTTCGGGACTTTGCTCTGTAGGTACTCCTGAACCTGACCGTAACGAACTGTTGTGCTCTGTCTGGTACTGTTGACTCCAAGAATCTCGGGAGTTTGACATTTTAGTACTAGATTACCAAAACAGATAACAAAAAAAAAAAACTGTTTTTCGTAGAATTTCATGATAGTTTAAAACATTTAAAAATTTGATAATTTTTAAAAAATATTTTACTTAAGATCAAAAAAATGACGAAATGAAAAAAATAAGTAAACAAATCAAATATTTCTGTTTAATTCAATTCTTACTAATTAAATTCAATTTAAATTAATAAAATTTATTATAATTATAACAAATTATTATTTAAATCGAATTTAATTCAAATCTTGTTTAAAAATTAAAATATGTTATTATATCAACAATATTTTATTAATCTATTATTATGTTAATGTTACGATTATTTTTAATTATTTTTAATCAAAAAGGGTTTTTTAAAATATAGAAAACTAATTTTTTTAAAATTTTAAATATTAAAAGACGAAATCTTTAAATATGAAATATAAAGGCCCCATAATTTTTTAAATAAGATTAAAAAATTCAAAATTTGATTTTTTAATTTAAGTTTGATTAGATTTAAAAATAAAGAATAAAATTTAAATTGATTTATTATTTTGAAATGAATAATTTAAGAAATTAATTGTAAATTTTTTCATAATTAATGTTATTTTTATATACAAAAAGTAATTATAGATATGAAAAGATAATTTAAGTAATATTGAATTTAATAATTATGAAACTCATGATGACTACGGACTACCTAACCTAATTCTATAGAAATCCAAAGTCAACTTGGATCAAATCCACTATAAAAGATTTGCTTTTATTCAAGACATATCCAATATTCTCTGTGTTTGTCCAATCCGGTGTCGTGCGAAGTTTCCTTCTTTCTGCTCCTCCCCATCTCCGAATACCTCTCACCAGTCGCTCGCTGTCAACGTTGGCGCTTCCTTCTTTGTGGGGCGGAGGAGTAGGAGGCGCTTGGAATTATGGGGGAGAAACAACTGATCGTCGCCATCGAAGGCACTGCCGCTATGGGCCCCTTCTGGTCGGCCGTTCTCGCTGAATACCTCGAAAAGATCATCAGGTTCCATAATCTGCGTTCTATTCAATCTGAACCATGAAAACTAGTAGTTAGAATGTGCTAAAGAACCATGCTTTTTTACTTTGATCAAATTTTTCTCGAGAAAGATTGAAACTTTCTACTTAATTCTACCGTAAAGATGTTGCTTTGGGAGTTGCGTCCTCGTTCAAACTCCAATTGACATTTAGGGATTTGATTATTGCTGTTTTATTTTCATTTTTACGTAACTTGTGTTTACTTTGCTTATCATAACATTTTTTTTGCAGGGCCTTTTGTGCTAATGATTTAGCTGGCCAGGTATGCTTCAAATCACTTAATTGGTTACCATGTGGTATGTTTGGATTTGCAGATTAATTCTGTTTATCTGTTTTCAGGAACAAGTTTAATACATTATGAACATGTATACAACTTATATATATATTGCTTTATTATGTGGCATGTATGATGTCATATAGTGGGACCAATCATTTGGGCTGTAGAAATAGATTCACAGATCAGAAAGCCAGATAATTTTGGGGAAATGATGAATTATCTCTCCTATGTTTGAATCATGTATTTTAAAGAAAAATTCATGTGCCAAACATCCTCTTTTTCTGTTGAAATTTTTAGTCCACTAGTTTAGCAAGAATTGATTCTAAATTTTGAATAATCATTCTTCTATTATTCAATTTATTTTAAGCAATTTTCTCGTTTCTCTTTTTTTTGGCTCAAATTGAAGAGGGACATTTTCTGGGGTTGTGCAGATTAAGAATAAGATTGACCAGAAAATGATCTTCTAAAATACATCTATGTAGTTTTTGTCATCACATGCATGACTATATATGTGAGGTTGACTTTTTGTTTGTTGTATTATACTTACGTTTCCTTCTCTGAAATACAGAAACCACCTTCTTCCAATGCTGAGCTCTCACTTGTCATGTTTAATGCTCATGGATCTTATTCTGGTATGTGGTTTTGTATCTCCTTGTGTTTCACATTGCGCTGTATTATCTTCCTGCTTCACATTTTTTGCCTGTTTATGCTAGTTAAATGATAGGATGTTTTTGCCTTTTCTCGATGTTTCTGTGGTGATAGCTTTTCAGGAACTTTGAACTAATTTAACTCGCTGTTTCAGTTGAAGTCACACTCTAAAGAGTTTTGCATGCGTGATACTTGCACAGCTAACATCTTCACGTTTTATACCTATCACTCCTTCACGAATCTCCAAATCTATATTTTTATTTCATACTCAAGTCAAATAAAAACCACAACATTTCAGAAACATAAATTCCGACCCTTGTAACTTGGAAATGGTTACAGCATATTAAATTTGTGCATGACCACGGCTTGTTTAATGATACCAAAAGTTTATTTCATTTCTATGGTACAGTAACCAATATTTGGTGTTTCATTTTGTCCATACTATGATGCTAGTATACTTGATTCTCAAAGTTTTACTGTTCCAGATTTATAGAGTATGCTGCTGACTGATAAGTTCTTCCTTGCTTTCTTTATAATTCTTTATGTAGCTTGCCTGGTACAGCGCAGTGGCTGGACAAGGGATGTTGACACATTTTTACAATGGTTGTTGGCAATACCTTTTTCTGGTGGTGGTTTCAGTGATGCCGCAATTGCAGAAGGGCTTTCTGAAGCTCTAATGGTATTCATTCTGCATCTTGTGATCTATTTATTTCTTTCTGCTCCACATTTTTTCTGTCATTTCATCTACTATGTATATACATGTACTAGTAAACACTGTTCTGCATAAAGAAAATAATAAAAGCCTGCTATTCCTAAAAAATTCAATGTAGCACCATATTTTTTAGTGCTCCAACGTCAAAAACTTAGGAATTATGGACACGCTCAACTTTGACTCCACGTTGATAATGCATTAGGTTTTATGGTAAGTCTCTTCAGTGTTCTTTACTGAAGTACTTACCGCCAGTCGGTTGCTTTTGACAATGCTGAATGATTATCTTGACGCTGGCATTGATAGGAAAAAACACGTTATCTTTTATTGTTTCAGTGCAACTTTTATTTTAGAAGCTCACCATTTGATTTGTATCAAACCCAAGCAGAAATGCTTTTATGTATCATCTCATCACAAGTGTCAAATAGTTGATGAATGGACTTGATATATCTTTTCAACAACATGATGACAAAATCATGCAACTAAACCAGGGGATACTTTTTTGGATGGTATTGTATTATTTCTTGGCAAATTGAAGACAGTTAGAACGGAATAAGAATCTTTGGTGTTATGTTGGTCCATCTCAATACTAGAACACTTTGTGATCTCCCTTACTGGCCATTGTCTTGCAGGTTGAAATAGATGGCCCACTTAATTGATTATTATTTTGGATATCAAAGATGATAAAGTAATTTGATTATGTGTTACAACAAATTTCTGCACTGATAGTTCTGCATCTATCAATGTTATACTCTATAGCCAACATAAGATTAAATATTGATTTCTTGTTCAAAGATTGGGTTATATTAGTAGCCGAGAATATTCCTGAAGTTCTCTTTTGGGTCATCCAGATGTTCCCTGCTGCCCCAACTGGAAGCCCAGCTCAACAAAATCTAGATGGGCAAAGGCATTGCATTCTGGTTGCTGCAAGTAATCCTCACCCATTGCCAACTCCAGTCTATAGGCCTCAGATACAAAATTCAGAACACAGCGAAAATGTTGAAACGCAGACTGAAAGTTGTCTATCTGATGCAGAGACAGTCGCTAAGTCCTTTATTCAGGTGCTTTTCTTCTTTTGTTTTCCTGAGTTACTTTCCAATGTTCTCTTCCTCTGAGGAGGTTGCTCACTATCAAGTGCATAATTTGCATTACAGTGCTCTGTTTCTCTGTCTGTCATTTGTCCAAAGCAGCTTCCTAAACTGAGAGCAATCTATAATGCGGTAAGTATAACATTTTTTTCTTTGTCTCATTACTTTGCTATTTCTTCTCATGTTGCTCTCTTTACCTTTTTCACAATAAAAAGCCTACGGCTGCAAAGCCTTTAATAATATGTTCATAACAATCTTCGGCATTCATATCTTTGGGTATAGTGTGAACTCCATAATGAGTTTAGATGATGTAATTTGCAAAAGAGTTTAAAACAAATAGAGAAACAAGAAGAAATGAGAAAAGTAACTCTATCCAAACATTTCATACTATTACTATAATGAATTGTAGTTGCTTGTTAGATTTATGCAAATCATCATTTTTTCTCTGCTCATTGTTGGCTTAACATGGTACTAATGAAATCAGTGGATTTGTGAAGGGAAAGCGTAACACCCGAGCAGTAGATCCACCTGTTGACAATGTGAAAAATCCTCATTGTCTTGTTCTGATCTCAGAGAGTTTTATGGAAGCTCGCTCTGCTTTAAGTCGTCCTGGAGTTCCAAACTTGCCTCCAAATCAGAGTCCTGTCAAAATGGATGTAACTTCAACAACTTCAGTTACAGGCCCACCTCCAACGTCAATTCCAGCAGGTTTTTTCCTGTTTGTTGTTTGCTTTGTATTGGCAAGAATCTGACAACAAAATATCCATTAGAGATCTAACAACTGCATTACTAAATATATGTTTGTCATTTGCTATTTCCTGTTGAGTTGACTGGTAGGTTGGCCCAAGTTGGTTATAACACATCTACAAACAGAACTTCAATTGGTTGTTTTGGGTTTTCAACTTACACATGTTGACATGTAGAGTAAACATTCTACAATTATCAGTGTCAAATATCTTTTTTTTATTGCCATGGCATTACAGTTTTGAATAAGATTAAAGCATGCTTTTTGCTGAGTGGTTGCTATGCAAGAGCAAATGTTTCTCGTTCTAATCTGCAGACTTTAGACTTTAGTTTCCCTTGACATGTGAGAGATCTACCATAAAACAGTAGTAGTACTTTGCCAAGATGTAGAAGCAATAGTGTTTGTATATAAGCTTATCATGTTATTTTGTCATTACCATGCATATGCTTTTGGTATTTTACCCCTTGGATGGCTTACTTTCTTCAAATTCCAGTGAACGGATCTATCCTGAACAGGCCACCAATTTCCGTTGGAAACATTCCTACTGCAACTGTAAAAGTTGTAAGTATCATGTATCTTATCTTATACTCTAATTTCTGCTTCTGATATCCTGTGGGATGGATTATAGGCACGGTTATAAAATTATTCTTGCATATGTTCAGGAGCCAAGCACTGTCACTTCAGTGACAACTGGACCAACTTTCCCTCATATACCACCTGTTCAGCGTCCTATTTCACAACCAACTGCAAGTTTGCAGACTTCTTCTCCTCCATCAGCGAATCAAGAGATGATAACAAGTGGTGAAAACTTGCAGGAATTGAAACCTAATGTTGGTGGTATGGCACAATCTGGACGTCCTGTGCCACCTGCTGCCGCAAATGTGAGCATATTGAACAATCTCTCACAAGCACGGGTGATGAATTCTGCAGCCTTATCTGGAGGAACATCTATAGGCCTTCCATCAATTAATCAGACACCTGTAGCAATGCATATGTCAAATATGATATCCAGTGGAATGGCATCGTCTGTACCTGCCACTCAAAATGTATTTTCATCTGGCCAACCAGGCATCAATTCAATAACAGGTTCAGGAACTCTTACTGGTAGTTCTCAAGTTCCACAGAACTCGGGGCTTACTTCTTTCACTTCTGCAACTTCTAACATATCTGGAAATTCAAACCTTGGGATATCACAACCCATGAGTAATAATATTCAAGGAGGTGTTAGCATGGGCCAGCCTGCACCAAGCATGAGCCAAGGAAATCTTTCAGGAACTCAAATGGTCCAAAGTGGAATTAGCATGAATCAGAGTGTGATGAATGGTCTTGGTCAATCAGGTGTTTCTTCTGGTACTGGTACGATGATACCTACTCCAGGAATGTCTCAACAAGTACAAAGTGGGATACAATCACTTGGGGTCAGCAACTCCACAGTAAACATGCCTTTGTCACAACAGACATCAGGTACCCTGCAAACAGCACAATGCAAATATATCAAAGTCTGGGAGGTAAGTTTGGCTTCATATGTTGTGCAATTTAAATAGCTTCACAAATTGCTGATGTCAACATTTTATTCTCTGTTTCTATTTATGCATCTCTGCATGTGGAGTGTACCTGAGAGGTGCTAATTCTCTCTGAATGTTGGAAACTCATGCAGGGAAATCTCTCTGGCCAAAGGCAGGGACAGCCTGTCTTCATCACTAGACTGGAGGTATGTCTAAAACTTCTGATTAAACATTTGCTGTCTCTTTATGATTCTAATTCTTGCTGTGAAGCTTCATTCTAATACTCACTGTTATCAATCTATGCACTTCTCTTCTTTCCCTTCATCAACAAGACTCATTTGTTGTCTTTTCTATCACAGGGTTATAGGAGTTCTTCAGCTTCTGAGACGTAAGTTTGACTTTAATTTTGTCACAGGATTACTCAGTTCTCCATACTTAAGTTGCTTCATGATTGGATTTTTATGGTCAAGATCAGCTTCATTGTATCAACTAGAAAGAGTGTTTGTATTCAAGTTGCTTTATGCTTCGAATTGTTTGCTCTGTTGCAAGTAATAAAGATCAAATTCACTCCTAACAAACAATCCCCCTCACTAAAATAGTGTCTATGAAACAGAGGCCAAATTTCACTCATAATGTTGTTTTATGGGAGCCATTGCTGTGGTTATTGCTTATGGTGTTGAGATTATTTTTGTTCTTCTTTTAATTTTTTTCTTTTCATCACTATTCTTTGTAATGTAGCCATTTGTTTTTATGCTGTTAAGGCTCTAACTTGAATCAAGTCTTTGCAGCTGATGGGTTTGTGCCATTGAGCTAATGTTCATTTGCTGCATAGTTGTAGACTTTTAATCAAGAAATCTGCAATTTAGCAAAATGAAGTTTGTTGTTATCTGAGTATCCTAAATTACCTTTTGAGATGCATTCTCTGTCATTGCTTAAAATTGTATATGGCCTCTCCAAGTTATTTGATGCTGTTGTTGACAAGTGATTTTCATCATCTCCCAGAACACTATTCTGAAACTAGTGTTGAGACTAAGTTTTAGTAGAAATATAGTAAGAGGAGGAATATGAATGCGGGGAATTTTTGAGTGAATTGTGAGGGTAAAGTGGGGAATTAG
>JAOSBK010000001.1:412765-444152 GCA_027568895.1 Erythroxylum shatona | reverse complement strand
AATTTTTATTACAACAAAAATATAGTTAAAATTAAAAGTATTTTTTATTTTTATGTTGTCAAACAGTCTATTGTATAAAATTCTTTCAGAAAAAAACTCTTTTTAAAATGATAACCAAATAGTCAACTAGCTTCTTAAAAAAGTTCTTCTTATAAAAGATCTACAGAAAAAAAAAATCTCTATTAACAAAAGCTCTACTAGTGTAAGCCTAACCAAACAGAGATTTAATTTAACACAAAATTAATTGGTTGACTTGGACTATTGAGATAAATAATATTACTTTAGTTATACCAATTAAATTAAAATTGGATTGTTCGACTTGACTCCGACTAAATTTTGATCAAGTTTAAATCACGAAAATAAAAAATCTAATGAATGATAATTATTCTTAAATTTAAAAGGTAAGTTCAACAACTAAAAAATATGACAATTTCCTTAAATAGTTAAATTTTCACTTATTGCAAGATTTATAAAAATCATTTTTAAAGTCGGATAGTTTAAACAAAGATGCTAAATTAGTTCGATTTAACTCAATTTAGTTTAAAATTAACAGGTTGATTCGAATTTTTAATTTTAAATTAAATCGAATTGTTCGACTTGAGTCTAACCAAATTTGAATCGAGTTTAAGTTTCGAAAATTTACAAAAAATTAACAAACTATTGTATCGCTAAATTTAAAACGTAACCTCAATCGCTAAAAAGCGACATTACAATAATTTTTATATGAAAATTATATACGTCTTATTAAAAAAAATTAATGCCAACTTTTATCCAATGTTTGGTGTTAGAATTGAAATGTTCTTAAATCTTAACCGTTGAAAAAGATTATTATATATAGATGGGGGAGATTTATTTCCATTTAAACGGTAGACTTTCTACCGAGCAATGTCATAATTACTATGGTTGAATTCAAACATTGTTGTCAACTCGAAATGTAGTCAACGAAATAATATTTTTAAATATTTATTTTAATTTCCACGCAAATCCCTTGAAAACGAAACAACGGGCGTGATAAACGGGCATGATCATACGAAAGATAGATTAGGAAACTATAGATTTAAAAAGAGAATCATGTTTTATTCAACATCTTTGGTTTTTTGATATTATAATTGTTATTTTCAATCTAATTTCATAGCATAATTTGATTTATAAATTATTATATATAATTCAAAATTTGAAAATATACAATTAAATAATAATAAATATGTCTAAATTCACATAAAAATAATTATAGATACAAAAGAAATCTTATTCAATTCAAACTTTTTTGGCCTATTTTTATTTTAAATTAGAATAGGCTCGGACAAAATCATATCATTTTGATAAATTAATCAATGTTTTGGGAACTTGATCAAAAGTTAAATCAGAAAAATGAGATTTTAAGATTTTAAAAAGTCAAATCGATATTAGAATATTATAGAACCGGTTAAATATTGAATAAAATTAAATTTTTAAAAAATGAACGAAAAAATCTATCCTTACTATTGAAAATTTATAAATTTAATTAAAAAGAAAATTATTAAATAAAAATTAATTAATTAATTTTAGTTTTTATAAATTAATTAGTTTATGAAAATAGATATTAACTAATCAAAATTTTTAAAATAAAAGACATTAAACTAAATTTAAAAAAATTGAAAATTGGATTAAAACATTGATCGATTTAAAGTTTTGACTGTTAAATCGATCAAATCGGTTTAGCTCTTAAAATATTAAAAATAATTTTAAATTATTAACTAATTGCTCAAATCCTTTTCAATTATTTAATAAAATAATATTGTTTTAGCCGTTCTAAAGTTTGATTTAAATTTGAGTTAAATGCCAAAAAAAATTTCAATTTTATAATTATAGCTTAAACTTTAAAAAGTAAAAATAAAATATTCAAGCTTTTAAAAATTTTCAATTATAGCTCGAATTTCAAAAAAATGACAATAAAATGCTTAAATTTTTAATTTTTTTCTAACTATTAATTTAAGTCGATCTAAATTAACACAATAAATAAAAATTAATAAAGCGACATCTTTTAGTCACATAATTAAAATACACCCTGACAATATCATGCTTTAATTTTAATTTTTCACTTTATTTTCAGTTTATTATCTCAAAACTCTCACATTTCGATTTTCAAATTACGCAGCCTTGACGTCTCCAAATTGAAGAAATCGAGAGAATGAACTATCAACAAACTTAATATAGCTACTAATGTCAGACTGGAATTAAAAAAAAATTGAAAAATTGAACATTTTATTATTATTTTTAAAATTCAGATTATAATTATAAAATTTAATTTTTTTAATTAACCCTTTAAATTTAGTTTGTTGAGTTTGGTCTTATTTAAATTTAGTTAAATATTAAGACAGGATTTGCAACTTCATTCATATGTTGTCTTTTTTTCTTGTCTGTAGCAGTTGAGTTTCAACAGTTTCCCTCCTTCGGTTTTATAGTCTTCCTCTCCTCTTTCGATTCTGTTTGTTTGTTGATTACTTGGAAACTCCCTCTCTCTCTCTCGCAGAGTCTTCGTTGACCCATCTCCCTCTGTCACGCTTCTTCACCCAGTTTTGTTTCATTGACCAGAGAGGGAACAAGAAACAATGTTTTGATCGAACATCGAACCCATTGGTGTATTTCAATTCTTCACCCACTTCGCCGGCGCCGACATGAGCGACTCTCGAAGCTCCTCCTCCTCCGTATCCTTCGACTCCGCCTTCGCCTCCATTGCCACAGTGGATCAGGTTTTCCTTTCCTCTGATGAAGGCTTTTTTTAATCCTTTCACTCTGATATGTCCGGTTTTAGCAATACTTTGTGCGATCACTTAGTCTCTGAGTAGGTATTGAAATGCTGGAAGTTTTTTTTTGTTTCTAAGGCTTAGAATAAATGTGATTATTTTCTTTTCTGCGTAGTGGTTAGTGATCCATTTTCTTGTCAATTTTGTGGGATTTCATTGTTTCCTGTCCGATTGGCTATGGACGCTTTTCCTTTTCGATTTCGCTTGACCGTATCCTGATAATTGCGGGTTTTGGACTGTTTGTATCGTCTTGATCACGTTTAGTGTGGGAATTGTCAACTCTTAAAAGTTTCGTGATAATTTCGTGGTTTGATTAGGTGGTTTCAGTGACTTTGTGGGCCGTCCTTGTAATGATTTATGACTATTGCAATTAGTTGTGTGATTGATGTATATCATTTTGGATACAGAATGCAGTGAGGAGTATAAGAAGTGGAAGTAGTAATCAAACTTTGGCGCCAGACTCACCCCGGAATTGTCATGATGTTTTCTGGCTAGGGATCTTTTTAGTACATATGGTTGTATTAGGACTTTTTCTTACCGTTCTTGGAGCCAATAGATTTCACAAATCGGATAGGTTTAATATTGATAGATTCACCAGTGGCTCAGCAGAGAGTAGTCGGGTGTTTACCGAAGATTATTGGCCAATGTATGCTGTTGCTGCTGGAGTTGGCGCCTTACTTGGATGGGCATCGTTGTTGTTGCTTGGTTCTCGTGCCAATCAGATGATGAAGATCTCTGTGCATATTTTGACCACTTATCTTGCTGTGGTTAGTGTCTTTTGTTTCTGGACTGAGCACTTCTTTTGGGGTGTAGTATTTGCAATCGGTGCGGCATTGCAGTTCTTGTATGTTATTTCTGTCATAGACAGGTATGATCTTCAAATGTAATATCTTGAGTTATCTGTAGGCATGTTCATTTTATTCTAAAAGGTTTCCGGATAGCTTACAACTCCAATTCAGTTATAAGTTTGTTTAAGATGATTTCTAAACCAAAGAAGCATGATATACCAACAGATTGGATGGTTGGGTCTAAACTTTGTTAGTGTTGCTCATTGCTGTTTGTTGCTTTGCTCTCTCAATGACTAGCAAATTTGGCTGGATATTTTTCTTACATTCTAGACCCACTAGTCAAAATCATCTAGCCTTTAATGTGAGGTTGTAATAATATATAGGAATCTATAAAAGAATGGAGATAAATGAGTTATGTATTATTGATCTGAGGGCCTTCCTTCGTTAACTGACATTTATTTGAGTCACTTATTAATTATCTTTTTCTTTATTAAGCTATTATGTTCCAAGCTTTGTTTTGGATATTCCATTTAGCTTTTATAATCCCAAGTTACCATGTTTTATCTTTTTCGAACTTTACTCATTTTGCAGTTTCATGTTAAAACATTCTTAAAAACTGAGGTTGAGGAAATCTTTTATCTTTTTATTCTCAAGATGGAATGTTTAAATGATTGGATGATATTGTAAGAATGACATACTGTGTTCTGCGGAAAGTGGGGTCTAGGGAGGGGCAATTAAGTTATAAGTCTATCCTTCATGTTGTTGCAGTAAATTGCCAGTTTTGAGATCAAGATCTGCTTTATGACAGTCATAGGTGTACATTTTTTTCTGATTACCTTGATCAGTTTTTGTTTTCATTTACTGCAAATTTAGAGATAACAGGTTAATGTCCACAGCTAGAGAATTAGTTCCACCTCTCATTTTTGCTTACTGCTTTACTGTTGTTTCGCTCTTTACCTTCAATACTCCAGATCAATTTTAATTAATTTCCTCTAGGCAAGCCCATTACTAGGAGGTTATATTGTTGGAACTCGTATTTTTTAATGCATGCTAAAATTTGTTTGCATAAACTAAACCGTAACAATTGTATGATTTTGTTCCAGAAACCCAAACCCATGTGACTATCGTTCTGAGGGCTAAATTTTGCAGAAACCTGATATAATCTGGAAATGAAGTGAAAAAGCCTACTCAATATGTCTATGAAAGCTTAGTTTTATGCTTTTCAATTGGGTTTCAGATTATGTCATGTATTTTTATTAGAAGTGAAAGAAAATGTGATTCTTTTAAGTGTGTGTGAAAATATATGGCTATAACATGCACATCTTTAATAGTGGCAGTAGTGGAAATTTTAAGATTTTTCTTTCAAAAGGTTTAATATTTTGACAGAACGAGATTTTTTGAAATCCTAGCTCTTTCATTCATTCGTCAGAAAGAGGTAATTTGGTCAAATTTGAGCAATTGAGACATCCAGAAACAATATTTTTTTATTCATTAGTATACTCCTTCTTAGGCTAGTTCTGTATTCTTTCTAAATTAATGTGTCTATACTGCTCTTATCCTTCTCTTTATCTTGATGAGTTCACTATAGGTTTCCATGATGAGAACTATCTTTGTAGTTGATGACCTTTGGTTGAAATGATGAAGACAATTTTGGTAGTCAAAAAAGTGAGGTCACTCATTTGTTGTTCTTTTACAGACTCCCATTTACCATGTTGGTGCTTCAAAAGGCTGTTAAGATGGTATGCAGTCTTCCTGAAGTTATGCGAGTTGCATATGCATTCATGATAGTCATGCTTTTGTGGATGGCAATATGGTCTTTCGGAGCAGCTGGTGTTGTCGCCTCGAGCATGGGTGATGGTGGCCGCTGGTGGGTTCTTGTGGTGAGCTGGCAAGTTTTGTTCTTCATTATGTCTTCCTTCTCTGGGATGAGAACTTAAACCAAGTTCTTGAAAAAGTCCCTTACATAATGTGTAATATCATTTATGATGCTATCAACTGTACACTTAGGTTCTCTCAGTGAGCTTATTTTGGACTGGAGCTATCCTCTGTAATACTGTACATGTTATAGTCTCGGGATTGGTGTGCCTTGTTCTTGTTCGTGGTGGTCAAGAAGCAACATCAATGCCTCCCAACTCATTAGTGAAGTCTTTTAGATATGCTTTGACTACATCTTTTGGCAGCATTTGCTATGGTTCACTCTTCACTGCTGCAATTAGGACAATGCGGTGGGAGGTAGGCATGTCAAACAATCGCATTCTTTAAATATTTTGCTAGCTTGTTTCCAACCTTGATTTTTTTTCTCTTTTCCTCAATTTTTTTAACTTCAAAGTATAATTTAGATCAGGGGATTGAGGTCAAAGATAGGCAGAAATGAGTGCTTGCTTTGCTGTGTTGATTTCTTGTTTCATCTTGTGGAGACCCTTGTCCGGTTTTTCAACAAGTATGCCTATGTCCAGGTAAATTTCTATATCTATCTCTTATACTAGTTTTCTTTTGGCTTATGGATTGCTATATCTCATCTATGGTAACCTTGTGGCCTGATAATGGGAAAGATGGATGTTAGAGAAATACAATGTTGTAAGCTTGTTGGCTTTAAATGTCTTGATCTGGCTATCTTTGGGTTTGTGATTAAGTTTGCTTCTCTGTTGATTTTAGTGGAATCGAATGATTTGACATCATCTAACCAAGTTGATGAATCAGCTGTATCAACTTTCAAGTTTTGTGAACTAATGTAGAATACAATTGCTTGCTATGTTCCCTCCAGATAGCTGTTTATGGCAAAAGTTTTAATCGTTCTGCAAGGGATGCATGGGAGTTATTTCAGTCAACTGGAGTTGAAGCACTAGTCGCATATGATTGTTCGGGTGCTGTTCTGCTGATGGTGACACTTCTGGGCGGGCTCATCAGTGGAACTTGTGCCGGTGTTTGGGCTCATATCAAATGGAATGACAGGGTGCTTATGGTGGGATCCACTGCAATGTTGATGGGAATGATCTTGGTAAGCTAATTTCTTTGGTTGACGTTTATGTTTGTGCATGATGGCTAGTTCTGGCGTTTGAAAACGACTTTAAAATGCGTTTTTTCTTCCTTCTCGGTCCATTTTCCTTTGAGGCACTCAAATGATTTGTAGTTCAGAGTTTCTTTTACTTTCTGATGAAATCATCCACGATATTTCCTTCTCCATTGTCCCGACGGAGAACAATTGTTAAAGCATTCTCGTTTCTTTAAGTCTTCATATTAGACATCCTTGCCATTGTATCCATAACTGAATGATGATAGCCATCTGCCAACAATAAAACCAGCCATACTATTCCCCTGAAGATACTAAAAGTCAACATCCTACGGAAAGATCCGATCTGATCTGTCATCCTCACTCTCGTCTTTCCATCTATTCACCATTCCTACTCATGTTTTAGTGCAACTATCAGAGGCATGCCAGACTATCATTTTCATAAGGTAGTAGTAAAAGCAAAGATGTTAATTTGCTAACAGGTTGGCCTGGCAATTGCTGTGGTTGAGAGTGCTGTTACATCATTATACATCTGTTACGCAGAAGACCCCATGTTAATTCATAGATGGGATGCAGAATTCTTCAACCAGTTGTCCGAGACACTTCATCAGCGTCTTCAACACCGGAGTGCTCGAGCAAGGGAAGTACTCGCTCACAATCGTGTTGATGTACACATACAAGAAACTATCCCAATTTGACAAACACCATTTTCAGAACATCCTCATTGTAGGTTTCCACACTGTTATTTGTTTAACCAAGTTCCCAGATCATCTTTTGTTGTATTAGTTTGGAATGTCTTTTGATATTTTCTCTACATAGGATTGAAAATATAGGTTCTGTGTCTATTCTTAAATTCATCTAAAGCTTAGTAGTCTGAAAAAAAAATCTTGTTGAGACATTTTGAATCGCTGGGAAGTACTTATAGCTTGAAATTTTGGAATATAATTAGTTCATTGAATGACATAGTTGCATCTGTTCTACAGCTTCTTCACAGAAAATGTTGTTGGATAATAAATTGTATTGCAAATCCTCTTGTTGGCTTTGCTGATTGTGAAGTCACAATACGACGTCGTTTTGTCAAATTGGCTCAGGTTCGGGTTAGAACCCTATTTGTAACGTAACTGGAGTAAGACAATGCAAGAAAGGTTCATTAAATTAGGCAAAAGAAGAAGGGAGAATCAGGTCTAATTAAAAGATGTGAGAAAAAGGTTGAAAGTATGGTTTTTTTTTGGCTTATTTTAAAAAATTTTAATTAGTTTAAATTGCGTAAGAAATATTTTGTCAATAAGATAAAAACATTATTATATTTATATTAATTTATTAAAATTGGCTATAGAATAGTCGACTTGGTCATGTAATAATTCTTACTAGAATATAAATTGAAAGAGATTATTTTGTAGGTTTTAAATTATAAAAAATGTTTTTTAAAATTTAAAATAAATAAATATTTTTAAAATAAATAAAATAACATAAAATTAAAATAAGAGATGATATTTTTATTTCGCTACAATATAATTTGATTTAAATTAATAAATTAAAATTAATCAGTAATCAATGCCCCAGTTATGTTAGTCAAGATACAGGTCTTTCTTCAATGGGCACAAATCCGTAAGGCTTGCTTTTTAGAGATCTAAGCTAATTAATCCTCCCTGTTTAACTCATAATTCAAACATGATTATAGATATGATATTTTCCGATACACGAGATCCTTATAACAATTGCAGAGCATTATGTTGAATTTAAAAATAATCCAATTCGTCTAAGTGTTTATTTGGACGAGCTTATATCAGTAGAGTTTTGTTAGTAGAGCATTTTTTATAAAATTTTTTCTAAGAAATCAGTTGATTGTTTGGCTGTTAATTGAAAAAATAATTTTTTTGAAAAAGTTTCATACAACAGACTGTGTTGACGACATAAAAATAAAAAATATTTTTATTAATTTTTACTATATTTTATTTTGTAATAAAAATTATTCATACATATAAATATTATTTAAAGTATATTAAACAATATCCAAAGTACAATATATTTTTTATTATATAATTTTAAACCATATGAAACATAAATAAAAATATATCTAACCAAATTTTTTATATGGATTATAACATAAGTAAAACTAATATTAAAACATATAAAAAGCTAAATAATATTATATAAATCTCAAAACAAACGTAAAAATGAGTTTGTGGGTATTATAAAAATTTTGTGTAAAATATAAGGACAAAATGGACTAAAATTAGGCTCATTAATTGATCTGAAAAATCTATCTGCAAAAGTATTTTTTGAGAAACCTATTAAAAAGCTATATTTCACTGTCAAAAAATTATATCTATTAAAAAGTTTTTTTTTATTTTACAGTTAAATACTCATTTTTTTAAAAAAGGTTTTTGAGGTGAAAAATACTTATTCACCCTCTAAAAACTCAACCAAACAGCCACAACAATTTTTACAGTAAAAAAATACTTACTTATTTTTTTAAAATTCAACCAAACAAGCACTACGATCGAAAGATGTTCAAAACATACTTAACTGTAGATGCATTTGGGTCGGTGTTTTGTCTGAATTGACTGGGCCTAAAGTCCAATTTTTTCAAAAAGTGGGTCTCAAATCAGGATTGGACTGCCCAGGTCCAACTTATCTCAAGACTCGCCTATAACAAAAAATAGACTTATTGGACTTGAACTCGATCGATCCAGACTGCTTTCCAGGGATCTCGGGCCCCAACTGAAACCTAGCTCCGCCTTCCATGACCACTATATCTAAATCTCCATTGTTTCTGTGAAGTGATTGATGGGCAAAGTGTAAAAACCTGCCATGAAATGATGGGGTCGTTTCAGAACAAGAAACATAAAAAGAAGGACTCGAAGTGAAAAGAATCAAAACTATAAAACTCTCCCCCTAAGTAAACACCAGAGCTGACATCGTCATCTTCATACTATTATATTGGTTTTCATATATCTGTACATACGTACCTACATAGGTTAGTGTCCTGACACAGACTGTCCTAAGAAGTAAGAACAGACAGAGATGTTGTACAAAGTGGTTCCTTCCAAGCAAGCCCCTTTGCATTTAAGAGCAAGTTGTACAAAACCTTCACTCATCTCAACCTAAAAATTAATTCTTTTTAAAGTTAAATTGAATTAAGCAGATTATTTTATAATTTTAATATAATTATTGAAAGAAGACCTTTTATTTTAATATCAATTACCAAATTTTGTATTTATTTTTATAATATAAACTTTTTAGAGCATCTTTAGACCTTATGAATATATGCAAAATTAATAAAAGAGTTGAGTTACGAGGATAATAGCAAACCATTGACGATATGATAGAGCAAACTTCTATAAGAGCTTTAAGATACCCAGCTATATTAGTCGAGATATAAACCCTTTCTTTTCGATAGGCACCAACTCTAAGCTTACAAATCTTTCCCGTAAAACTTATAACTCAAATAAGATCATACATTCGATACTTTCTGATGCACAAAATCTTTATACTATAGAACATGTTTGTATCTTTATATATAAAAATAAACTTATTAAAGATTCAAGCTTTTTGAAAGAGAAATTTTAGAGAAAAGTAATGTGAAAACATATATATTAAATTAGGGTTGACGGAGTCACTCATATCTATCCGAGTGTAAGACAATGAATATTAAACCATAAATTTAGGGTATACTTAGTTGAGAGTTTATTAATAGAATGAAATATAATATTATTCAATCGTTCAGAATGAGGGTTTATGATGAAATTGGATAGAAAAGAAGGTTTCATATTATATCTCATTTTATTATAAACAGTAAAAATGAAAAACTTATGATTTCAAGAGTTTATGATGGAATGTAAAATAATAAACAACTTTACATTATATTGGAAACAACCTCTCTATTATATAGAGATAAGATATTGTACTATCAGACTTCTCTAGACTCCACTTTATTGCAGCACTTCAGAATAAATGTGATAATGATGATAACACAGTATTACATTGTAAACCTTTTATTTAAACAATATTTTATTATATTATATTTTGAACTATTTTATTTTTTCAAACAATAAGTTTTTAATATTACATTTATTTACGTTTGATTTTATTTTAAATTATTATATTATATTTTAAATTATTATATTTTATTAAAAATTCTATGTCCAACATTCGCGTGGAGGGTTGCGAGTGCCTTGAACACCCCTCGTAACACTGGTTTCCTTGACATACCAAGACGTTTGTATTATCATATATTCTGATCTTGGAAACTGAAGTTCTCTTGATGATTCGTTTTGGGTTATGTACATTCTATTGCAAGTTGATCACTTGATCTTAACCGAGAAAAAAAGAAAAGAAAAAAGAGTGAAATGGATCTTCTGATAAATGTATTGGGAAACTAAAATCCCAAGTCAGAATGCAATAATCATAAAAAGAGAATCCCTTCTGGTGCTGACACTCTTTTTCTTTCTGCTGATACGCTATCTTCTCTCACCAAAGATCATAACAAGATTTTCTTTGGCCTCTTGCTCTGTATCTCACGTTTTTCTCCAACTTCAGACTCCATTTTTACGAGACAGCATCAAGCTTTTCTCTTTTTTTATTTTTCTTGGAACATGCAAAGCTTCAAAGAAGCCACCATTCCTCACCCTGAAATGTATTGCCACCCTGCTTCTTTCTTCATCAGGTACTGCTTGTTCATCTCTACTTCTGTGGATCTTTTTTTGGGTTGTTTGTGCTTTGTGATTTAGCTTTGCTGGTGGGTTCTCGAGAAAAAGTTTGTATGTGTTGTGTAGAAGAAGAAAAATATTTGCTTTCTCTCGTTGCTTCACCTTCTTGCTCTGTTTTCTGGTAGTACAGAGGAGAAGATGATTGTAGAAACCTGACGCGTTTTACGGATCTTGGAGAGCTTCTTGATCAACCTGCTTCAACTTTCCATCACGAAGAAGATGCTGTTGATTTAAATCCAAGTATCATCTCTCTGTCCCCATATTTTGCTATATATTCTTATACTTCGCTGACTACTAGAGGTTTTAATCAATGTATAGGCTCCATGTTCAGTTTAAAATCCAGAAATGTCTCTGTTTTGTCCAGCAACTTACACTACGCTACTGTCTTGAACACGGTAGCTTCATCTAAACTCTCTCCTCTTATGATGCTGTGTTGTCGGTCTTATGATTAATATAATTTCATTTATGGGTTTCATTTGTTAGAGTATTGGGTCCTCAGAGATGGGAACTACAGGGAATGAGTGTTTGGACACTGGACAATACATGTACCACAACGTGACAGGAGTTGGTATCTCGCACAGCCAACACACTGACACTTCAACAGATATTGACATTGATGAGAAGAACCACGTTTGTGTTTTTCTTTTTTGTATTCTCAATGTCTTCTACTCCTCTGTAAATATATCTGATTTGTGATTCTTGAAACTTAGGTTCATGGAGTTCAGGGTGGTACAGTAATGGTGGTTGACTCTCAGGATCAGTCCAAGACAAAACAGGATGATCAAAGGGTATTTGACAAAATGCTTGTTTTTTGAAAACTGTGAGCAGAGACAATTAGAGTTTATGTTCTAATACGTATTAGATTGCATCTCTTTAACAGATTCTTAGAAGGCTGGCACAGAATCGAGAAGCAGCCAGAAAAAGTCGACTGAGGAAGAAAGTAATGGTTCTCTCTAGCTTCTGTGACAATAACCCTTTGTGTCAAATGAATAACTTTGATCGCTTAGCACTTGATTTGCCAATTTCTGAAGTGTTTCCATATGACCATTTTTGATGTTTTTTTGGTTTATGATCAAAATGTGGTATGGTTGAGTTGGTATTAATGGATGTTTTGAGTTAATACATTTGGATCATTTATAGGTTTTGGTTTTGGATAGGCATATGTTCAGCAGCTCGAGAAAAGTCGGCTCAAGCTTACACAATTAGAGCAGGAACTCCAACGAGCTCGCCAACAGGTATAGATATGTTGGAAATTTACGAGTAATTTCACATTTAAAAGAAAAGTAAAGATAAAGTGAGTTATATATATAAAAATATGATATTTTAGTTGTATACAGTCTCACTTGGACTCGTTCTAATCTCATCCCAAGCTTTCTCAAAACCCTTGGTTAATATGGGGCCATTTTTCTTTCTTCACGGATTTGTAATTTTTCACTGCAGGGAGTCTTCATTGCCAGTGGTTACTCAGGGGATCATGGCCATTCAATAGTTGGTAATGGTAACGGGACACAGTTTGTTATATTAGCTTTGGGTCTTAAGGTCTTAAAACATAGTCCAAGGACAAATGAGAATGCCTGTAATTGAAGAATGAATTTGAGGATACTGTATTCTGGTGTTCTGGAGTTAAACATGAATGATATACTTTCAGGAGCCTTAGCATTTGACACGGACTATGCTCGGTGGCTGGATGAACATCATCGGCTAATTTGTGACCTTAGATCTGCCGTCAATTCTCATGTCAATGACAATGAATTACGTGTTCTTGTCGACGGAGTAATGGCACATTACAATGAAGTGTTTCGGCTAAAGAGCGTTGGTGCAAAGGCTGATGTTTTTCACATGCTTTCAGGCATGTGGAAGACACCTGCAGAGAGGTGTTTCATGTGGTTGGGTGGATTTCGATCTTCAGAAATTCTGAAGGTGATTTGACTGTTCAATATTTCCTTGAATTTCCAGACCTGTTTTAGTTGATTTACTTTTAAGTTTTTCCATAAATTCAGCTACTGGGAAGCCATCTTGAACCCCTAACAGATCAACAATTGATGGGCATATGCAATCTGCAGCAGTCATCCCAACAAGCTGAAGATGCCTTATCTCAAGGAATGGAAGCCTTGCAACAGTCACTTGTAGATACACTTTCATCTGCATCTCTAGGCCCTGAAGGTTCAGGGAACGTTTCTGAGTACATTGGCCAAATGGCGATTGCAATCGGGAAATTAGCGACACTGGAGAACTTCCTTCATCAAGTAAACATTTTGTTGACCAAAGAAACTGGATTTTGATTATTCATGGTTTCTGTACAGAAATGGCTTGGATAAAACCTGTAATCTGTCATTTGATCTTTCAGGCTGATCTCTTACGGCAGCAAACTTTGCAACAAATGCTTCGAGTTTTGACTACTCGACAGGTGGCTCGAGCGTTTCTCGTCATTGATGATTATAAATCACGCCTCCGGGCACTTAGTTCTTTATGGCTGGCACGCCCCAGAGACTGATGCGTAGCATCTCCAATCTGTTCTTCTGTAGGATGTTATATATTATAAATCACAAGAATTAGAGAAATTTCTCTGCTGCCTACGGTATCCAACAATGTGAAGCATCAGAAGAAGTAGAAAATTTTCCATGTCATCAACCTTGTCTGGCATCTCTGCTATTCCAAAACATCAGGTATTTACATTGGATAGGTGTAAGATAGACAAGAAAAGCATGAATTATGAAAGACAGAAGTTGGTCTTAGCATGCCTTGACAAGTGTACGTTTCATTAAAAAGTCAATTTAGCTTTTTCAGAAGATATCCAGTTTAATAAGAACTGTTTTGCCGATGCAAGTAATTACGGTTGAATTCTGATACAATGATCACGAGCAAGAGAACAATGCTCGAGCAACTCAGGGTACATCCAAATAGATCAAGTGAACCAGCTCCGATAGATCCTCCAGTATATATCATGTGAAGTTCACCTTTCAAATCAAATAGGAGTTTTGATCTAAATTTTGTGAAAGGTAAACTTAGATCTTTCAAATCAAAGGGTGTGGATTAGCTTATCTTGAGACAATAGGTTTGGTTGTGGAAATGAGGGAGAATTGATCTGGATCTTGATTCCAATGGTTTGTCTTTTCATCTCACATTTTGACCTCTGAATGAATCATTGGTCACAAGAGTGTTCAATGTTCTTAGAATAAAACCCCTCTCTAATGCACTGAGACTAGGAACGATTTCTGGCTGCTCAAAGACATTACATGCTCATCACAAGAACTTTATAGCCAGATTCGATGAGAAAAGACCGGTACATAGACATAATGGAATCTGAATTAACACAAGAATAACAAAACTTCCAATCTTACCTGCTATCCCAAAACAAAGTGTTTACATGGTCGATTCTAATGGTTCCCAATTCTTCTTTGACTTATTCGGGTATTTACAAACAGAAGCAGAGAAAAAATCAAGATATCATTATGGTTGCTCTCCATTTCTCCTACTAATTTCCATCATCAAGCCAAATTCAAACTGAGAACTCGTAGAGTGATGGGTGTTGATGAGTTTTCTTATAAAGCCAAACTTTAAAGAAGACATTAATGATGTAATCTACTCAGTGGAATTCTAGGATTTAAGAAGAGACTAATTGTTAAAGAACAGACAAACACAATTACTGAACAATCAGATAATCCCTGCTCATGCAACGAATCAGAACCCAAATAACAAAACCCAACTACAAACTTTCAATTGGGTCACCATTAATCACTTACCTCTCCTTCTTCTTCTTCTTCAACTAAGAAAGTTTCGAACTTTAAAAAAAAAAAAAAAACTCTCCTCGTGTTCTCTTCATCTTCATCTTCATCTTCTTAACTCGGCATTTATTACCAATCAACTTACATCGTTTTAACACTCCTTAGAATCATTCTAAAAGTAATCTTACTCCAATCCCTACTTATATATTTTACTTTAGTCACTCAAGAATGCTTCTTTTGATAAATTCTAAATTAATATAAATTAAATTATCAATTTTAAGTTGGATTGAATGGATATTCAAAGAAGTAGTGAAGTAGAAAAGTGCCATTTTCACTTTGCAATTGATATCACAAAACTTAAAAAGAGTTAGCATTGTTGGAAAAGCCCAATGCTTCCATGTTTATATATATATATATATATGATTCCTTTTATACACAGTATAGTATACTTTACAATCATCCCTTGTAATGGCATGTGTTGTTGTGATCAAATCTCTACCATGAACAGTCCCCCATGTGTCCGTACTTGTCTCCGTCCATAGCTTTTTCGTCCTGCAAAACAAGTTGGTTGCTTGAGCTTCTGAGAAATTCCATCTTCTGAGCACTTACCACGTCTTCTACTACTATTTCTGGTTTTGACGATTTGAGGGATGAACACACCAGTTCCTTTCCCAGTCCTTCTCCAGGTTTTCTCTAACCAGGTTGGTGCTGAATTCTTGATCTCCATGTCCCACAGACTGAAGTAACTTCCACCAGGTTGTGATATTGCAGGGAAACCTCTGTTCAAACCTGAGGAATCACTCTTCCAGGAATGTCTTGTTTCAGAAGAATCTTCACTATCTTCATCTATTAATAGCAAAACCTGTCTTTTAAGCTCCTCATAAAACATATCATCGTCGATCCTGGTAAAATCCTGATCAGGGTCTGTGTTTTGGTCATGTGGTTGTGTAGTCTTACTCCACAGGAAGTCCATGGCTTGGCTAGGTAGGTGTGGTTTGTGTTCTGATAAGGGTCGTACACGTACTGATATATAAACCAAGAACTTGGAAAAAGACGTCTTTTGGTTTCCATTACTTTAATGTGTAAGAGTTCTTGGTTTGAGGTCAAAGGGGGATGGTAGTGGAGATCATGGTCTGGTTAAATGTCTCCAAATGGTGCCATTTTCCTGAATTTGTACGTTACTGAACTCCTGAACCGTCGTCTCCAATTTGACTTAAGGTTAATTATGCCGAATCTTCTAATTATCTATTTGTAGCACATCATCGTATATACTACGAGAGTAACTGATGTGTTGATTGGCTCGCGAACGCAGTAACCAATATATCAACTGGCTTACGAATTATGTTGAGCATTTTGATGTAGACATTATTTATTTTAATACTCCACCTATTACGTGTCATGTACTCCTTTTAGAATATATCGGGAATCTGCTTCGTGCATTTTGTTGTGTAATCTCTTTTATTTCCTCTTAAAAATACAAAATAAATAATCCCAAGTTCAATTATTCCTGTATTTTGAGGAATAGTGAAGGATGTCTTTCTGTATCTTTACCTATTCCGCGAATCATGAAATATGTAAAAACTATCTTTCTCTTTTTTATTATTATTCGGAATAGGTAAAGACAATCTTTCTTTATTATTATTATTGTTAGTAAAAATGTATATATCTCTAAGAAATTTAAAAATAAATTCTTGAAAAAAAAACTTAGAAAGTTCTTTTCTCTTAAACTATGTCTAAAAAATGATATGAACTAATTAAATGTATGATAACCTAACTTAGTTCTTAAATCCAAGTCAAACTCATTGAATTCGACTCAAATTAATTATTAATTTGAATCGTGTGTAATTAATTTGATTCGAGTTTGAAAGTTGGTCAGGAAAATAACATTTGATAGTTTATTTTCGATGTTCATGCTAAATTCGTTTCGTTGTTATTTTTAAAATAAAATGGTCACTAGTAATTACTAAATAACCAAAATTAAGAGAATAAAAATTGAAAAAATATGTGAAATGTTATTAACTCAAGTTAAAGGAAGTGAACCATATGACTTAAGCATCTAATGGATATAGATGCTAGGGGCCATAGTAGACTAAGGATTTGGATTGATGCTACATGTCGTCTAGCTTAGAAGCAATAATTTCCCATATCACCAAAATAAAACAATTAAGCAGTCAAATTCTCAGCCTGCAACCTTCTAAACTCTTAGTTTTTTTTAATTATGTATTTATTGAGAGCTCAATAATTATTTTTTTTTCATGATATCTATCCTCATCTTTTGTCTTTTTTTTCCAAATTTTTAATGAGGATTATTAGAATTATCATAGTCATTGTTAATGAGGATTATTAGAATTATCATAGTCATTGTCAATGAGTGGCTAATTAAAAAATAAAAGATATAGACATTTTATGTAATTTAAAAAATCAAAATCACATTTGTATTAATAAAATGTTATTTACATAATGACGATTTAACCCGACTGTTAAATTCGAATTGAACTAATTAAATATGGTTCAAATTAATAGTTCGAGTCGAATTTAAGAGTTGCCATATTAATATATTTGATTAGTTCATTTATGAGGTTTATACTGAGTATTTCTTAAACTATGAGAGATATCGTATTTTTTACCCATTCAAAGAATTTCAAACTTTTTATTTTACCAATTTTAGTTTATTATTTTTTTCTTGAGTAAGAAATATTGTGATTTTATTCATTATAAAAATAGTTTAATTATTTTCAATTTAAAGAATATGTTCTAACAGTAAAAGCACTAAAGAAAGAAATCTTTGATATAATCATGTTTGGAGTTATTTTAATATAAACGAATATGATTCATATAATTTATGTTACATGAGTCATATGACAATTTCTGGTTAACTAACTTGAAAAATGTTTTATAAAAATTATTTTTTAATATTTGTAATATTATAAACTGTTTTTTATAATTTCGAAAATTTAGAAATATTTTTAAATAAATGAAACTTAAAAAATTCCATGCTTTTTAATTACTTCTATTTGGAATAGTACTTTTTGTTTCATAATCCTTGATCTAGCTTAACTTCTAACGAAAAAACTAATTGTCGATCGTACATTGCCAGATGTTATCAATTTTTACTAATAATATAATTAAATAAATATTATTAATCAATTTTTACTAATGATATAATTAAATAAATACTTCTATTTGGAATGGTATTTTTTTCAATTCTAACTCTAACCTTAAAAAGTAGCAATAAAATGTTTAAACTTTCAACTTTTTTCAATTATAGCCTAATAATAATGCTTCCGTTAAGTTTGCTAACGTAACTTGTCATATGTTTCAAAAACTTTAACTATTAATACACGTCAGCTAAAATTAACACAACAAATGAAAATTAATGAAACGATTTCGTTATTTAAAAATGATCTAAATCATATTACGAAGTTTCGACGATGTTATGCTTTGATTTCAGTTTTTCCCTTCGTTTTCAGTTTGTTCTCTCGATCAACACCCTTATCTTTCGATTTTCAGATTACGTAACCCCGACACCTTCACACTAAGGGTATTAAAAGAATGAACTAAAAACGATGAACTTATTGGTGCTTATGTTGTAATGTGAGAGTAGTTTAGGGCTTCAGAAGAACAAACAGAAAATAAAGGGCCGAGGGTATCGGGAGAACAACAGATAACGTCAGGCTATAATTGAAGAAAATTGATATTTTAAGCATTTTATTGTCATTTTTTAAAGTTCGGACTAGAATTGAAAAAAATTAAAAATTTAAGTATTTTATTGTTACCTTTTAAAGTTCGAGCTATAATTAAAAATTGAACAAAAGTTTGGGTTTTTTTGGTAAATAACCCTTAAAAATCGAACCAATTCGACTGGTTTAATTATAAAAATCCCGAATTGTCCAATTTTTTAGGTTAGTTTTTAACTTTTTGATTCGATTTATTTTAATAACTCTTGTTGTTAAAAACCAATCAATTTATTAATTAATCATTCAATTTTCGTAAATTAACAAGTTCTTATAAACCAAAATAACTCAATTAATTTTCATTTGATAATTTTGTTTTTCAATTAAACTTCAAATTATTAAATAAGTGAAGACAATTTCTTCAATTATATTTTCAATTATTTAATTTTATTTAATCTTTAACCGATTTTGTGATGGAAAAAACTTTTTAAACCCTAAAGATCTCTTCTTACCGGTTTAAATTTCCTTATAAATTTTGAATTATTGTACAGCAGAAGATATGCAAGGAGGTAATATATCCTACAAGTTTTCCTTGTAGTCTTCGTCAATATCATTTATTTAGAGATTGTTGAGTTTCTAAAGTATACACTAAAAACTAAAATTTTAACTAGTTATTTATTTATTGATAAAATAAATATTTATTCATCATTCTTTCTAAAGCTTTAAATTGTATATTTTAGATTATATTTCCATTCAGACTATTATGATAATTACAAATGATTAATCCAATAAATCTCACGTGGATGTCCATTTATTAGTTACATTAGTAAAAATGAACGTTTTAAACTGAATAGTTAAAATTTTAAAAGATTAGTTATTTAATTGAAAATTTTAAAAATTTTGACACTAAATTGAAAAATCTCAAACTGTTGAGCACTTTAGTATTAATTATCTTTATTATTTTTATCATATTATGAAATTTACAAGTCATAAACTACCATCACCTATGAGCCATGCAACATTCTTCATTTGCTATATGCCCATTTTATTTATGGAAAAGGTGTCACAAATACAAACTTTGACTGATGATGTCCAAGCTAGTTTGATGTTTCCTATGATTGCTTCTCCTCTGCTCGCTTCCTTCTATTTTTATTCTTCTTTCCTGCAAAAAAAAATAGGATTAGATTATCTATTCCACTTTTGCTACTCCTATCTTGTTCCAACATATCTCATCCACGTATTTATGTAGGACTTACATAAATACGTAGATGAGATGAGTTGGAATAGAATAGGAATAACAAAAGTGAAACAGGTGATTTCAAGAAAAAATAAATTTGTAAAATACAGTTATGAATCCTTATAAAAATTGTTAGAGCTTAGCCCGAGCTCGACTTGAGCCAATGTTATCATTAGAACTACTAAATCTTATCAACACATAGTCAAGTTGTATACAACTTGTATCTAATTTTATGGTGTGCTTGTTTGAGGGTAATGGAAAAAAAGGTATTGGTATGGAATGAAAACTTATATTTGGTATCAAGAAGTTATTCCTTTCATTCCTCCTTTTTTAGCAATACTCTATTCCTTTGGATTACCAGAGGAATGAGATTCATTGTTGGCTATACTTCATTCTTGTTCTTTACTATATTCATTCCTATTCTCATTCTTATTAAACCAAGTGTCCTTTTAAATTTTTTACTCGATTGGAGTTTGGTAAAGGTCAAAATGAAATTATTTTAGTTATACTTAACAAAATTACGTCATTTTGGTTAAACTGGCTTGATTGGCCAGAACCCAGGTTCTGGTTGAAAAAACAAATGTCATGTACATACCAGACTTGTTTCTTGATCTGGATTTGGCAACACGAGGAATGAACACTCCAGTTCCATTTCCATATCCCCACTGATTCATTAAGGAAGCAGGAACAGCATTCACATGTTTTGTCTCCCACCAACTTGAACTGTTCCAAGGTCGCGAAAGAGAAGGGGAATTTCCTGATGACCCTTTTGGACCTACACTGAAATCACTGAACGACTTGGAATTTCTTGTTTTCAGGCAATCTTTACCGTCATCAACTGTCAACAACAGAATCTGTCTCCTGAGATCATCGCAGAAAACGTCATCAGAAGCTACAGGCTTGGAATGCCTGATTTCAGGAGGGCAGTCTTCATCGTCATCTGCAGTTAAAATCATGATCTGCCTTCTGATTTCAGAAAAGTAAACATCATCCTCGTACTCCGGATATGCCTCCAGGTGGTCCATGCTAGAGAACTGTAAGAGTTGTTCCGAGTTCCTGAAGATGGCAAATCCTGTGTTTGATGGTTTGTGTTGAAAATGGTCGGAGATTTATAAGACTATCTATCATATAAAGATTTATGTTCTTTGTTTTGGGTCTACGTAGGAGGACAATAAGATCCTGATACGTGAGACGTTTTGAGACAAAGTCAAATTCTGAAATCCGCAGGATATGTTTGTTCTTGTTAGTTAGTTCATGGATCATGATCCATAATCAAAGTTAGTTCTTCTTTTTAACTCCCTAAATCAAGTAAGGGTATCAATATGAGAGATGAGCACTACATATGGGTCCGTTTTATACTACCAAATTTGGTTTTATATATTAGGCGATAATTAAAATACAATGTACCAATATTTGGAAGGTCAAAACATTTTTTATCTATTTATTTGTTTTTATTTTATTTCTTGATCTTCTCAGTGGTTTATTCCTTATATCAAAAACCATTATAACAGAAAAAAAATCGATCTTCAATTCGGCCGGTTTAATTATAAACTAAAATAAATTAGTTAATTTTGATGAGTAATTTTTGGATATTAATTTCTTTAATACATTTTTTTAAAAAATAAAAGAACCCGTAGTTACTACTCTTTAAATGCACACTGAATAAACCTCCGAATTGATGCTGCATAGGTGATCTGAAAATGTGGATTTAGGGACATGTCTTGAATTGATTTGGCTCAGATTCATAGTTTTGGGAGACTTCTGTTCTTTGTCTTTTAGTTTCACATTTAATTGTTGATAAAAACATTATATCACCATTGAACATGCTCATTTATTGCTTTGTAGGTAGGGGTGGAATTGAGAGGGACTAGACTTAGGTTCTCTTGGTTCGAGTTTGATTCAAAAATAAAAATAGACCACCCGAACCTATCTAGGATTTACGACTCAATCCTAAATCTAAAAATTATACGTTTTTTAATTTATAATAATAATATGATGCTTTAATTAAAAATATTTAAAAAAGAGTAACCTCGCTTCATACGGACATGTTATTACAAGTTATTGCATATGTTTTAAATTTTATTTGTAATTATCATATATAATTTATAAGTTATATATAATATGACCCATAAATATTTGGTCTGAGATATATTACCATTTGCAATCTAAATTAAGTTGGGATTGGAAAAATATGACCCATAATCTTAATTATAATTAAAAAATGACCTTACTAAATTAATGATTGCCCTAAACTGAGTTTATAATTAGATTTCAAGCAATAATTTTTTAGTTTTTCTCACAAATATCTTAAGACTTTGTGATCGTGTTGAATTAATTAGTATGTGATATAAATTAAATTCATATCCTATACCATTTAATTATTTTGTGATTAGTCATCTAATTATCTAATTTGTTATTAAAATGACAAATTAGCCTAAATTATCAAGGTAGCATTTAGATAATAAAGTAATTGAATCCGAGTCAACCAAATTTAATAAAATAAATTAATTTTAATCAAATTGAAAATTAAATATTCAATTTCAACTCAAAATTAATGAATTAAATTATGTTTGACTATGGACTCGAGCTATATACTTAAACAATTTAGGCTTATCTAAGGGTTCAAAGACTTAATTCGACCAAACTCGACCTGAACTATTTACAACACCACTCGTTACTCTTCCATAAGCATTGCCTCTCCTACATCATTGGACCAATTATACTTATTTTATCATAGTAAACATATCAAACATATATAAATAACATTTTTCTAATTACATGACTTTTTTTTCCATTTTCAGCTAGAACAATGTTGTTCTTATGATCAGAAAAAAAAAAAAAAGAGGACACCAGAAAATGCATGCAGTAACAGAACTAGGAAGTTTCAAGAGTCGAGACAAACAATAGCAGGTTTTCATGGCAAAAACTGCAAGATTTGACAATTCTTCATTGAACTATCTAAGATGAGGTAGAACTTGATTGTGTCTTTTCTTCACTTGATCGTCAGTCCTGTTCCTCTGATTGTTCATCTTCCCTGTGAAACAACATCGGTTTCACTTAGCTTGGAAAATTACCTAAAACATGATTTTGCATATATATATATATATATACATACCTGCAGGTTTGTATCTTCTTCTGGATTTGACGATTTGAGGGATGAAAACTCCGGTTCCATTGCTTTTTCTCCACAAATCCAACAACCAGGTGGGTACTGAATCAACTTCTTGGGTTTGCCAGGAACTGAAAAAGCTTGCAGGTTCTAATGCAGAAGAGGAACTACAGGTTATTAGGTTACTGGAATGACCTGTTTTGCGAGTAACCAAGGAGTCTGAGTGTTTGGGTTCGAGGAAATCTCCATTTCCATCACCATCGTCGTCAGCTGTTAAAAGCAGAATCTGCCTCGTGAGATCTGCGTAGTACGCGTCTTCCTCGTAGATAGCTTCGAGTTCAAGGCTGTTCTTGCTGTTCATGTCCATTTTATGAGATTGAATAACCTGAGAATGATGGTGAATTTATAGTGGAGGATCAGCTAAAGGTGATCAATCAAATATTATTAAAATGACCAAAAATTAAAAATTAGATAATCTCTTTTCAAAATTACTTAAAAATCTCTTACATAATGCATGTAACACATTACGTGTATAAAGCTGTTGGAACATATCTGACGGACATGTTTTGACTTTGAAGAGTTAACTCATCGTCTTATGACACATCTGCTTCTAGTTGATGAAGCAGGTGTGGAAGTGGAAACCTGTTCAGATCATCGTATGGCCTGTAAACTGCTGGTCTACTACCATAGCAGATTCATAGCTTATGAGTCAGTGGTAGTTGCACCTTAAGTATCAGAAAGCTATAACCACTTTTCAGTTTGGTCTAAACTGTATTATCATCAACCGATACCTAACTGATCTTAATCTCTTTAGATTTTGTTTGTACATATGTGGGAATATATTAGGTTTTGTCGTGTTTTTGTAGGGTAGTTAGTTCATCTTAGAATAACTTGTAATCTTAATTAAAAGTTTCTATTAATTGTATTGTGTATTCCTGTTCTAATCAATAAAAAAAATTAATTTTTAATGTTTTAAAAATCAAACAGAAAGTTAAACTGGTAAGACAAAAAGTTTAAGAGTTTAAAAGATTCAATCGGTATTAAACTGTTATAAAATTGGTTAAAATTGAATAAAATTAAAAAATTTAAAATAAGATTGGAAAAGAATATACTTGATTAAGTTTAAATGAAAATAGAGAATATTAAATAAAATTTATTTAGACTATTTTAGCTTATAAAAATGAATTAGTTTATAAAAATCGACCAATTAATTAATAAATTGATCAATTTTTAACAACAAGAATTATTAAAATAAATCGAACTAAAAAGATAAAAATTAAACCAAAAATTGGCTAATTTAAAACTTTCACGATTGAAACGTTTGAGTCAGAACTAAAGCATAAAATTACTTTCCTTATCGTATAAAAATGAAGTGTAATGAATTTAATATTTTTAAATAATTTCACGTAATTTAAATTCTTTGAAGAAAATTTTAATGACGTGATAACTTTTTAAATATTTATTCAGATTTTTGCATATTTGTTATTTTAAACATATTTAAAAAAAAAATTAGGGCATTTTTAATTAAAAAAATCAAATACAATATTTAATATCTATTCGAATCTTATAGTTTGTTATTGAGTTAATATCGAAGTCTACAAAAAACCATCCACTCGCAGTCTAACTCTTTATCTTCTAACCCTAAAGCTGAACTTTTCTTGAATCCCCGTTGAGAAGGGAAACAGAGATCACCCTTCTTCTTCTTCTTCTTTTTTTTGGCATACATCGGAAAGAAAAACAAAAAAATATTACATGACTAGTCTCGGGAAACAAATTCTAACTATATTCTCTAGTAGGAATGAAAGGCACCCTATCCGTGCAGTAGCAAAAGTGCTAATTCTTATACTATAATGTGCGACAGCATTGGCAAGCCAGTCTGCGCATCAATTGTCCTTCCTGTATATGTGATGCAGTACAACTGTCCAATTCTGGTTCAACAACGTGTTGATGACCATGATTAGAGGGTTATTAGTCAGCGTCCCGTTGATTGTGATGGATAGAATAATGAAAACCACTTAAGAGTCCACTTCTAGCTCAATCTGACGATAACTCTAATCCCATGCAAGTTGGAAGCCAGAAAAAACTCCTCAAAGTTCAATGGAGAGAGGGGAGCTCCTACCAATATTCTGAACAAATCCTCCAAGCCAAGCGTCTGTACTGTCTCAAAGGATTCCTCCTGTCAAAGCCAATGAGGAGATTCTTTTGCAGGCTCCATCAGTATTCAGTTTGACCCATTCGGGTAGGGGTTTCTTCCAACCTATTAGTTGTTCTGTTCGAAGTTTGCGATCCCTATGAACTCTACTTTGCCATATCAAAGCTTTGTGAATTTGGAAGACATACTCCATCACAAATGCAGTAGGGGATGTCGGCCGAGAAAACTGGTTGTAAAAAATGGTCCTATTTCGTCAGATCCATAGGAATCAACAAGCTGTACCAAAAATAACGGCCCAATCAAATCCAAAAACCATCTGGTGATTTTGAAGATTTATAGCTATCCAATCTTGAGAGTTTATAGCAAAAAAATCCATGGAGATTACTTGTGGGGGAAACGTTTGTCACAAGGAGCGTGCGTTGGTACAATCCCGAACGACATGAAGCGAAGATTCGTCTGCACGACAATGGTAGCAGGCCACCTCCGTGGTAAGCTGTTTGCGTGCTCGTTGTTGATTGGAAAGTAATCTATCTTGAGCAAGGAGCCACAAGAAGGTGCGAACTCGTTGGGGGTCATTCCAACGCCAAATTTCTCTCCAAATTCCCTCTAACTCACAATTCATATGGTCCATTATCATGGAATAAGTCGAAGCAGTAGTGAATTGACCAAATTCCGGGAGTCCCCAAGTTAGTTTGTCTGGCCCCAAATAGGGTTGTGGAGGCAAAATACTCGCTATGGATATGCAACTCAAATGAGGGAGCAAAGATTAGAAGGTATCCCACTCCCAATTCCCTGTATTATCCACGAAGTGGTGTACTCGAAGATCAATTTTCGATTGTGGAATCGAAGTAGTTGCGTGGGACATCAGTGGTCCTAGATCTATCACCCAAGGGTCTATCCAAAATCTGGTCCTGAAGCTGTCACATATCACCCATTTTAGTCCTTTGAGAACAAGGTGCCAAGTGGCTTTGATCCTCTTCCACACCATTGATCCTCGCGTAGCATTGAGGGACACGGAGATGTTTGGTAGGATCAAAATTATACTTGGCCGATAGGATTTGCACCCATAGCGATTTAGGCTTAGAGATCAGGATCCACCCTAATTTAGCTAGAAGAGCGTCATTGGTTTCTCTTATTCTGCGTATACCAAGACCCCCTGGTTCTTTAAGCCGACATGCCTGTTTCCATTTGATCAGGTTAATCTTCTTACTACCTTGATAAGATCCCCATAAAAACTGATGCATTAGTTTTTCGATATCATCGCACAGTTGTCGAGGAAGGCGGACCGTCTGCATCATGTAGGTGGTATGATAGATTGGGTCAAGGTAATACGGCCTACAAGCGATGAGAGGGTTGACTTCCATCCTGAAAGTCGCTATTGCACCTTATCAAGTACATGTTGGTAAGTTCGTTTATTCACACGCTCATGCAACAGGGGCACCTCGAGGTAACGTCTGAGGTTGTGTCTGTTTAAAACCCAATTCACAGCTTAGATCCTAGATTTTTGGAGTAAAAATACCAAGATTTGTCTTGATTAACCCGTTGCCCCGAGGCCGTGCAAAAAGTAGACAATACATCATGAATTACATGTACTTATTCTATAGAGGCCTCTGATGACAAAATGAGATCATCTGCGAAAAATAAATAAGAGAGGGTCGCACCTCTACTACTGCGTTTAATAGGTTTCCATTGACCTTGGGAAACTGAAAGATACCACCCTTCTTTCTTTCTGCAAATCGGTATAAAATCAACGATACCCTCCATCTTCAAGAACTTCCATTGAAGGGTTTCTGAAATATGATCACAAGCTACTGTCTTCTGATTCAGTATGTCAACACATTATCCTGTATCTACTTTTCTTTTTTCTTTCTTCTTATTGTAGTAATGTCATTCTCATCACTCAACATGTCAACACTACATGCCCTGGGTAATAATCCCAGTTCATATCAGATAGTTGCACAAGCAGGTGATGAACTTACACAATCCATCATGAGTTATATTTATAAACAATTTGTTGTTACCTATCTCACTTTAATGTTCTCTTGAAAGTATGTTTTTGTAACTTTGTGTAGTTCTTTTTTCTTTGTCACAATATTTATCAAAACCATTAATATATAGTGATCAAGAAGAAGCATTAATATCGGAATTTGATAGTAATTAATTAGCTGTTCGAAATGCAGATGATTAGGAATTAAGTACTAACGAAAGTGATTCTGATGAGACCTTTAGACATTTTTGTCCTTAGGGACAATTTTGTCCATGTCTCATAAAGTTAGACAACATTAATTACAATTTTAGTGTTTAAATAAATTATCGGTTAAGTTGTGTCATTTGATCCAGATAAAGATAATAAAGTGACCCAATAAATGATATAGATTAATGGGTCGAAGTCCAGGTAAAAAATGGGTCCTAATTAGTGTAGACCGAGTCTATATCGGCCCTATGATGGGGAAGCCTGATATGGAAGCTATATAAAGGTTAAGGTTTCCTGCAGTTACTCATACATCAATCGAAAGTATAAGGAATCCCTGACTCGTTGAGGGAACTTTCGTATTGAGAAAACTGTAGAAAAACTTAGCCCGTAAGTCGGGAAGCACTTTCCACTAAAGGTCTTGGGAGATTCGGAGACGTTTGAAGCTCGGAATCGGCATCGAAATCAGAGATGAAACCAAAATCCAGATATTCCGCATTACCTTCGTTTTTTATCTTTTCATGTAGATCCAGGATACGTAATAAGGCTCACACTTCATATTACAAAGACTTCTTACTATGATGAGAGTGAGGATGAGAAATCTCCAGAGTTGTTGCCTGCGAGTGAGGAACTTATTGAAGGTTTGGAGAAAACTAGAGTTGGTGAAACAAAGCAGTGTTCGATTTGTTTAGAATGTTGAAATTTGAGGAAAAAAGAAGATGAATAGGATGGGATAAGAAAAGATTACACAATATTTAACAATCTCATATATTTATTATTAAACTTAGTTACCTTTTATAGGCAAAATACAAATAACTAAATAGATTTTTCAGCTACCAAATCTAACTTACAAGATAAGATCAAATATAATCCAAGACTTATTCTAATAAAATGATAACTTTAGGCTAAGGTGACACAAATTTAATCCTAACTAAATTATATGTCGGTACATTCACTGGAGAAACAACCAAAGCATGGGAAATTCTCCCTACAAATATCACAATAGGAGGAAAGTCTTTTCTCGCTGCTTTCTTTATTTTAGACATACACATCAATTATCAACTCTTATAAGGATGAGATCGGAACCACTCCAATGTCTATACTCCATTGCCTCTTCATCAACTTTTGCTTCTATAGAAAGATAATGAAGTACAAATCATTTGAGCCAATTCATAGCCATTCCACACTAAACTTGACATTTTGGAAGAAAAATTCTATAGTGACCATGTGAAGCTAGTACAAATTCGCAAATTTTCCTATGGATAATGTAATAAAAATATAGATGAAGAAAAGGAGGTAGAGTTGGAAAATAACTACCGTCGTGCCTGAGGGTTCCCATTATAAAGGCACCTAATTAGCGAATTTCATGACTGTGTTCATATCCAATTGTCTAGTGGCTCATAGATTGTGTTTATGTAAATACGTTTTTTTTAATTTTGTGAGTTAACTTTTGATTTCCTTGGGTTTTGTAAAAGATTATATGTATGAACCATTGATACTGTTATTGTGTTTGCCTTGAGTTGAAATTGCCTGGGGTTGAGATTGTTTTGAGTGGACTAGAGAGTCCTGATGTTATGGCTGGATGTGAATATAGAAATGTGTTTAAAACTATTTGCAGGTTTTTGGGATTTTTAAAACACAGCCGTTATGTTACCCAAATTTTTTCAAAAAAAAAAAGAAAAGATATTTCCGTAAGCCTTGCATAGTCGGATTAAGGATACTATGAGTATCCTTAGCCCGAGTATGCGGCGGTTGTCATGAGCTCGATGTGGTACCAGGTCGTGACAATAACTGTAGTGACAGAAGTCAAGTTTCAGATGGGGGCAATACAAAAAACGTGAAATTACTGTTTGAAGAAGAAACACTTCCAATAAAGGGCAACTGTGCCCTAGAGTTGAAATTTGCCCCTGAGAAGTTTGAAGATTTTGGAGCAAAAATAAAGAACCATTTGATGAAGTGAATCTGGATAATTCAGGAGAAGTCCATGTGGTCTTTTCTAGTAAAGAGCTCTTAAAGAAATCCAAAGACTTTTTTTCCCTAAGACTCGTAGAGATGGCAAGGTTAAGTAGAAGGCTGGTGGCGGCTAGTGGCATATAGAGTTTTGATAAAATCATAATTCTACCCTTATCGCTAACCTCCTAGATATTGGTCTAAAAAAGATAAGCTAAAGATTAAAGAAAAACTCAAAAAATTATGTAAGATTGGTTTTATTAGACTAACCAAATATACTAGGTGGCTAGTTAATTTTATCCATATAGCTAAGATGAATGGAAAGATAACACTTTGTGTCAACTTTAGGGATTTAAATGTAACCACTCCTAAGGATGTAAACATGATATCCATTGTAGATTATTTGATAGGTGCAATGATTATTGGACATACTTTATTTTCTTTTATGGGTTTTTTTTTCTCTTATAATAAAAAATTTATAGCTGAAAAAGAAAATTTCAAAAAGTCTTTTATATTTCGAAGGTCAATATGGACATTTGAATGGTTTATAATGCCTTTGGTCTAAAATATGTAGGAGCCACTTATTAAAGGACTATGAATGCTACTTTTCATGATTTAATAGGATGCACCTTGGAAGTTTAAATAGATGATATTGTGATGGCATATCCAGGATTTATAAGAAGTCTTTCATAAGATGAGAATGCTCAAATTAAAGTTAAACCCCCTTAAGTGTTCTTATGGAATAAAAGCGGGAAACTTCCCAGGATTTTTAGTTCACGATGGAGGAGTTGAGCCAGATAGAAATAAATTAAAAACCATTCTTGAAGCAAAAGTGCCTTAGAATAAGACAAAGCTTTAGAGACCTTTAGGCCAGGTGAGGACAAGACAGACGATTGGTATAGATAAGAATTTTTTTTCAATAAATAGCCAAATAAGACAATTCAGAAGCCTTAAAAATTATAAACTAGTAAGGCCATTTAGATAAATATTTAAAAGGATTCAACTGGTACATCAAAACTAGCCTTTAAAGATAGTAAAAAATTAAAGACATCTTTAGGAGGCTTTCCACACAAATTGGTGGATAAATAAAGATCGAGGAATTGTGGAACTCTAGGATCAACCCAAGGTAAGACTTCTCTTTCCCTAAATTCTCGGAAGTGAGTAAAAATACAGTGTTAGATTAACCATACATATAAGTTAAGTCTTTGTAAGGAAAGGTTGGATAAACATCTCCCCAAATTCCCATAGAGGAACCTTAAGAACATAGAATCAAAAGTGAAGAATTTTCTAGAGGCCACCAGTACTTTACGAAAAGGATGAAACTCCGAACTTGGTTTATCGCTAACAGGGAATAAACTAAATTGATTCAACACGACCCGAATGAACTGGATGATATGTTCTCTTTAGAGATGTGATTTCTAAAAGAAGTATGACTATTTATTAGCCCGTAATAAGAAGAGCACTTAAAATACTAGGATATAAACTAGTTAGGGGGTGGTTGGTTCGTACGGGGAATAGTAATAAGAATGAGAATGAATATAATAAGGAATGAGAATGAATATTATTATTATTATTATTATGGTTGGTGAAGAGGAATGAATGATCACCATTATCATTGATAGTGATTGATTTGTAAAAAAAATTAAGAAATAAAATTTTATTGTATTTTAATTAATTAATTACAATATTTTAATTAATAAATGAATTATATTTTAATTAATTGTATTGTAACTAATTAATAATACTTAATTAATTAATATTTTTATTTATTTATTTATTACAATATTTCAATTAGTGAATAATTATATTTTAATTATTTATATTAATTATATTTTAATTAATTATAATGTAATTAATTATAATATTTTAATTAATTATATTTTAATTAGTTGCAATATTTTAATTAATGAATGAATTATATTTTTAATTAATTATAATATAATTATTTTATTTTATTTTATTTTATTTTAATTAATTATAATTAATTACAATATTTTATTTAATTATATTGTAATTAATTTATTTATTATATTTTAATTAATTATGATATAAT
>JAOSBK010000001.1:398959-412665 GCA_027568895.1 Erythroxylum shatona | reverse complement strand
TAATCCAAGACTTATTCTAAGATAATCTAAGACCTATTCTAAAGGAATTTAAACAATTCTAAAATTTGAATTAATTCTCAACATAGAAGAGGTGTGTATAGCTGCTCGCATGCCTTGTGGACATGAATACCATTCAGATTGCTTATCCCAGTGGCTGAGAAAGAGTAGTTCGTACTCCATTGTGTCACCACACAATTCGTTCGTAGTGTTTCTTAATCTCAGATGTTGTTTTATATGATGCAAATCAATTGTCATTATAGTATTCTTAGTTCGATCTTAGAAACATGTTCTGTTAGATGATTTTGTATCATTTAGCACCTGATCTTAGAAGAATGCACTTCATAGTATTATGATCAGTTTAACACACATATAATTTAGAGATCATGTCATATGAATATGGTGGCTATTAGGGACGGTATTGAGTCGGTCTCACTAATTTTAAAAAAAATGTAAAATAATGTTTTTTTCAATTGAATTCGAGTCTGAGTTGTCTAAACTTAGGCTTATCTAAGATTTAATTTTTCTAGGTAAAATAATGTCATTTTATTTAGAAAAATTGAACATCGGATTAGTTTGGGCCTAATTTGGCCTATGGGCCGGCTCGTTGAAAAAAATACCTAAATTTAGACTCATGAGTCAACCCATTATCATCTTTAGTCGACTTACGATCTAAACTTATATGTATTTATTATCGTCTTTTTCTTAAATTCACATATAACTGAAAGATCTTATCATATAATAGATTTATAGCAAGTCTGCTACTGAAAATGTAAAAATATGTAAATACAATAATAACAATAGAGAGACTATTTCTAAAAAAAGAAAAAAGAAAATATTTTTTTGGAGAAATGTTTGTACATAAACAAAAATAAAAATATAAAACATAGCTGCATAAAATAACAATAAAATCAAAATTAATATTAATATTAACATTAAAATCAAAATATGTAAATATATTATCAAATTTGGTAATTTCTTATGTTCATATTTTTTCTTTATACATTATTCTTATTGCAACACTTAGTTTCCTTATATTAAACAAAAGTCAAGAGCTTAAGATTGTATTATTCATGGTTTTTTTTAATGTGGGTTTATCATAAATAATTTCTCTACTAATTAGAAATAAAATTGCTTATTTTTGAACCTCCTTGATCCTGTCTATCAGTAGAACTTTCACTAGATTCTTGTAGCATTAATAGTTTGAAGATGATGTCTTTAAATTTTTTATCCATAGAAGACTCCTTGTTCAATTTTTTCAAAATTATTGGACTCTTTTTCTTGTTTGAGAAACTTCTTCATTCTTCCACTCTGTCCTAAAAAGTAACTAGGACAAATTCAATCACATTTTTTTGTTCCAATTGAATTTGACCCGCTTCTAATTAATTGAAATAAACCCTTTAACTTACAATTTGAATTCAATTAAAGTAAATTTGAGTTGAACGTTTAAACGAAGTTATTTTTGATACATCTAATCAAAAATAATATTTTTAATATATTATACTAATACCGTTTATCAAATTGGTTAGGACCTTTAAAATCAATATAAAAAAAACCTCTTAAATCCACATTTAATTTGAAATTCTGATTAAATCCATTCCAGGTCCAATAACATCATGTCTCTGTCAGTAATAGCTTGGGATAGGAATGGTAATCTGACAAACTATGGGAACAATGCATGAACCCTAATGATTGTAAACTTGAGAAACCCAGATAAGCCTTTGACCAGAAAGAAGAGCACTACCACTTATAGTGCATGATCAATGGTCATCCTCAAAATAAGGAAGGGAAGACCTAGCTAGCTAGATTTACTACTCGCTCTAATCCAAATCTAAAGACTCTAAAACATGTAGTGGCTGCAGCAAAAGGGTCCAGAAACCGACCTCTCCACTATCTAATAGACCTTTTGGGAGACTCATTTAGTCCCAAATCAAGTCTCCATACGAGTTGTTGCCTCTGAAAAGATGTTATTGGCAGGCAACTGATTGAAAGTTAGGTAGAGATGATTGATTTCGAGCTCACGATAATGGCTTTCTTTCGTTTCATGCATTGATTGTCAACTATGTCAGGCCACACGATTACTTCTTAGGACGTCATGTTCTTGTGTGTCCTGTAGGAGTTGGTTAGGTAATTCTCCAACCATTTTTCTTTTTCCTGTTCTGTCTCTTGCTTTTTAAGGTCAACCACAACCACCTTATACTCAGTATTCTGCTAACTCTAATCGAGGACGAGCAGACAAAATTCTCTGAAAAAACTTTAGAATATGCCCTACATAATTCAATTAGTTGATTAATCTTAGGTTGCTAACACGTTAATTTATAAGAAACATGAATCTAACACCCAACCAGAAGTTCCGCAATAACGTAAAGTCTGGTACACTCTAATAATGAATCTAACCTAAATAGATAGGGTCAAAATGTGTAAAATTGACAGTGTTCTCAAATCTAAGCTCAAGTTAAAGTTATTATACTCGAGTTTAATCGTCAAAATAATTTTATTGATCATTTATTCGAAAAAACTTTTACACATTATAAATCATTTGTTGATATGTTGATATGTATAAATGATTTATTATATATGATTAATAAAATTACTAAATTAAAACTTTTATTCTAAATGTGCATAAAATTTTAAACTTTTATTTTTATCAAATTAAGTTAAAAAATTTATAATTTTTTGGACTTTTATAATAACCATTAAAGTTTAAAGATCTAAAATTTTAGGGATTAGATTAAATTTGACCAATAAATTTAAAATTATTTCCTCGAAAAGTATAGTGGTCGAAAGGAAACTACTTTCCCTACCAAAACCCTTCACCACCAACATTTGAATCACGTGAAATCATGGTACACACACTCTTTTATTCCCCATTTTGACTTTAGTCCCGGTGTATCTATATAACCACCAAAGCCCCCAAACCTTGGAACTCACTGTGTTCTTACAGAACTATGGGTGCCTTTTCACTTGGTTCAAGACTCACCGTAGACATGGTCAGCGACTGTCACCACCACCAACACGGCGTCGTAACCGAGGAGATTGAAGGCCTTATCAGAGTGTACAAAGATGGGTATGTCGAGAGACCTCAGACTGTCCCATGTGTCCTTAGCTCACTAGCTTCTGAACCAGACGTCACGTCACTGGACATGGTCGTCGATAAGTTCACAGGCATTTGGGCACGTATCTATGTCCCTACTTTGTCCAAACTTAAGCTTCCATTGATCGTGTACTTTCATGGAGGTGGGTTTTGTGTTGGCTCGGCTGCTTGGATTTGCTACCATGAGTTTCTCGCAAAGCTAGCTTCAAAAACCGGTTGTTTTATCATATCCGTCGATTACCGTTTAGCACCGGAAAACCCACTCCCGACAGCTTATGAAGACGGTGTCAAAGCTCTAATGTGGTTAAGACAACAAGCTCTGAGTGGTGGTGGTGGTGGTTGTTGGTGGTCTGAGAAGTGCGATTTCTCTAAAGTTTTTCTCGCCGGTGATAGTGCCGGAGCAAACATAGCTTATAATGTAGCAACAAGACAGACTTGTGACCCCTCATCTGAGATTTTAACCCTTAAGCCGTTAACTCTTAGTGGCATTATCTTGATGCAACCATTTTTTGGTGGGGAGGCACGTACCAATAGCGAGAAGTACACCGCATTACAACCGTCTCGGTCAGCTCTGAGCTTGCCGGCCTCCGACACTTACTGGAGACTAGCTCTGCCGTGTGGGGCAAATCGTGATCATCCATGGTGCAACCCTCTGGCAAAAGCGTCGACGAAAATGGAGGAACTGAAGCTATTCCGGTTCATGGTTTGTGTGTCGGACATGGATATATTGAAAGACAGAAACTTGGAGTTCGTAAATGCTATGGTCAACGCAGGTAATAGAGTGGAACATGTGGTGCATGAAGGCGTAGGACATGCGTTTCAGGTACTGAGCAAGTCTAAACTCTCGCAGATTCGAACTCTTGAGATGATCGCTAAGATCAAAGGTTTCATCAATGGCGGATAATAATTTATTCCGTATCAGACGACCATTTTCATGTAATTAATATGTACATAAGTTTCTTTGCATTGTTCATGAATCTGCTACTTCGTTTTGTTTCATGCACTGGTTGCTAAAATAGTACCTGTAATGGAACCAAGTGTTGTCAGTTCTTCCAGTTCTAGTCACGAGTCATACTTTTGTTCCATACCAATATACAAATAGTAAAAAATAATTTTATATAATAAATATTTTCTAAGGCAACTTTTTATTTATTAATAATTATAAAATGATGTTATAGTTTTAAATGTTCATATTATATCATTTTGAGAAAAATAAGTAATTAATATGATATTATATAATGACTAAACAATATGATAATTTCAAAAATATAAAATTGAAATTAAAAAAAGCCACACCAAAGCAGGAGATGAGAAGAAACCTCTTTCCCAGGGTATTAGAGAATAGCTCCGTCCATTCCTAAATAGGCAAATTGTCCAGAGGAGAAAAAAAATGGCAACCGGAGGCACTGATTAAAATTTGTAATTTACCAATTACTGGAAAATATTAAAGCATCACATATCTTTTCTGGATTATGGAAACATGGTACCAAGAAGAAAAGTAGGAAATGAATTCATAAGAAAGTGTAAGAAATGCTAATGGAAGAGTCAATTACTTCGTAAAAAAGAAAAAACATTATGGCATCACAACAAAATGAGACAAAGTCAAGAGATGTCAGCGATGAAGGGACTCATCTGAGGAAACAAAACTACAGTTTCTGGCGAGGATATCTTCAACATATGCATTTGGGTTCCAAGTTTTTCAAGGTATGGAACAGATCACATCTAACTAGACATCATCACATTATCGATCGACTGGAGGGCTTGGTTAGCAAAGAAGCGAACGTCAACATCCGGATCCTCACTCAGCTCCACCAATGCAGGACGGATTGTTTTCTCGACAACCTGTTGAGGAAACATTGAAGTAAAGGGGATTAACAAAAAGATCGACAAAAAAAGGGAATAAGGTTCGGGAAAAAGAAAGACAGAGAAAGGTATAGAAAAATTCATTATTGGCACTCACGGAGTTATCAACTATTGGAATGAGGGCCTGCAGCACCTTTGCTACATTAAATTTGATGTTGGGTACCCTGTATACAGAAACCGATTCAGTAATCAGAAACGGCCAGTTTTATATGCGGCAGTTCTGTTCTTACCCAGTTAACAAGGATCACTATCTTTACCTGTCTTTTCCTGAATTGATAACTACTGGAAGTAGCTTGGAGCACGTAATTTCTGAGCCCATAACTGGAGCCAGGAGTGAGATAGAGCGTAGTATGGTCATCCGATATAAATAATGCGGATTGTTGACCATTTCCAAAACCTGCACAAGATAATAAAACTCTCATTTTGTTGGAAGGAAGCTGGAAGAAAGTTTCTATCAATCTAAAATGGGAGATAAGCACAAATGAGAGTATAAAATAACCATCCAAATGGATACAAATGGCACGTAGAATACAGCCAGAGCAAAGAACAAGTATCTTCTGGTGAAACCATTTCAAGAACTTCATACATGTTACAAGGAAAACAAGAAGCCAGCCTAAATGAAATCCGTATGCACAGCTAATCCAAAAGTTTCCGGTCAAGCACTTGTTACTACTATTGCACATCAAGCATCCTCTTTTTATTTTTTTTAGTTTCTTTGGCATACATTATATTTACTAAGAATGCACTCTTCAGAGAGGGGAAAACCGATAGAAACAAAATTTTCGTAAACGATAAATAAAACAATGGAATGCAGATTCTGATGTCAAGAATAGGATGAAGGAAAAAAACCTGTGGAATAATGTGCTGCATTGCCCACTCAGGACCAAATTCTTCAGCAAGCCGCTTTAGATTGTTTGCAGCAGCATCACGGATGGAATAAACCTACATCACATTTCCAGTGAGGATAATCATCAAAATTAGATGTACACCTACATCACAAGGTATGATTTTACTTTCTGAATATCCATCATAATACCACAAGAATTCTAACATGTAAACCTACCAGAGAACAAAAGTTAAACACTGGAGAGAACTACAAAACAAAAGGGATGTGACTATTATACGCCGCTTTTTGTACATTAAAAAATGAAAAGACAAACCTTATCCTGTAGCCACTGCATGCAAAGAGCGCCAAGTTTATCATCAAAGAATCCTACTCCCAGCTGACTTGCTAGTAAAGGTATGTACTCTATAATTGCAAGCCGAACCCTCCAATGCCTATCTTCTGCAAGCTCCACAATGGCAGGCAATAAAGATTGGGATAGTAGATCAATGCCAATAACCTGCAAGTGCAGCATATTTTTGTGTCATATGTGAATGTTGTGGTATAGTGCAAAAGAATCCTTTTCAAGAGGACATGAAATTTTTACAAAAGAAACTACATCTGAGTTACAATAAATGTAAGATGTAATAGAAGCATGTTTCATTATGTCACAGACATGCAACTCCATGACCTTCAAAGGATTAAATAGCAAAAGATAAAGTTCCAAAAGGAAAAAATAAACTAAAGGAAGGTCACAGTGCCTAAAGATAATCGGCAAGGTCTTTTCCATGAAAATTCTGTGCTCAATTTATAAGATTAAGTTACCACATCAAACATAATACGTTGTCTTCAGTTGTTACAAACCTGATTCACTTGATCAAGCTTGCTAATTATGTTCAGACGAACATCCGGAAATTCATCCTTCAACAGGGAAAGAAATATAGGAAGAAGCTGCTCAATTGTGGCATCCTGCATTCAAAACCAAATGAAGTTTGAATCCATTGCATGTACATGACCATGATAAAGGAAACTGAAAGAATGTAGGTTCATATGAATAGCAAACAGCTCAACAAATTTCAAGCAGACAAAAAAATTGCACAAACAAAAAGCCCAGTAGTTATCAAGTCATAAAAACTTCCAAAAATTATCAAATTCCAAGAAGACAATATGCTTTGAGCTTGGACAAACTGAGTGATAGAAGGTATAAGAATAGGATACAGTTAAAGAGCCAGATAAGCAACCAAGGGATAAGAAAGAAGAGGAATCAAGCAGAAAATTGACATCAAATCACTACTAAGTAAAATATAACTCAAAGCATACTCCACACGAAGATCACTAATTCGATCATACCTAGCAGCCAGACAATATCAAATTTTCTATGATATTAAAACATAAATTCAATCTCTCTCAGAACTTACTAAGAAAAATCAGAAAACATAGCCAAGGCCAAAAAGCGTCCAGCCACCATGTACCAAAAAAAGAAAGGAAATAACAGTCATGACTTATACCAAACAGATTATCTTTACCTTCCCTAGAACAGGAGCCATTCCCATTATCACTGAAGCCAAAGCAGAACGGACATGCTGGGACGAATCTGATGATAGTTCCTACAAAGAGAGCAAGGAGGGCAATTGGCATGAAAACAGATGGGCAATTTTATCAAAATTGTTTGGATTCAAAGTGCAGCAGGCACCAAATTCTAGATATTCACCTTCACACAGGGAAGAATATGTTGAATTGCAAGTTCTGGATTTAAAATGCGGGAGAACTTGGTTACTTTTCCAGCAGCTGCTATTCGTACTTCAGCCTCATTATCGCGAAGCAATCGTACATATGCTGGAACCAAATCCATCCTTAAGGTAGAAGCAATAGTTCCAAATTTTGGAATTAGATACCGTTGACACTAATCAATTGTCTAACATCAAATTAAAGGATGGATATTCAGAAAGTAAAATCATCAACACAAAAAAAAACATAAGTTCAAATTTTAGGTATATACCTCGTGGGCTCAGGCCCCACAGCCTCACAAAGTTCATATAATTGATTGGCAACCATGTAGCGCACACGCCAAGACTTGTCCTACATGTAAATTAGCAATAAAGTAAAAGAACTATGCAAAATAGGGGTGATTACTGCATCCATTAGCTAGCAAGAGAAAAAGATTAAAGTTGTTTCCAGTAACATTTAATATATTGGCCCACTAAACCAATTATGTCAGCACAAACTGGCAGTATGTAAGCAACTAAGTCCGAGAATAATTATTCACACGCTTTCTGAATTACCAAAAATACATTATTAACTCAAAGACTGAACACTTTTGAAGCACTCAACTTTTTCAGGTGGAATTTCTCCTTTCACTTATCAAACACAACCGCATAAGTCCAATTAAATCTAAATTGATTTTCAACTTTTAACAATTTTCAAATGCTTCTAACAAGGTCCAACACAACTTGCATAATTTATTAAAAGAAGAATATTAAGAAGCACTTAGACAAAAATGATAGAAAGGGTACATCTATAATACTGAAATTATTGGCCAAGCAACACAGCTGATGATAATGCAGAGCAAGCATAAATGTTGGCATGGCATACAAGATGCCAAGGGACTTTACACTAATTTTTTTAAAGATATCTGAACTATGTAATACCTGAGAGAAATTGACAACAACAGGAAGAATGTGAGCTACACAATCATGAGGCTCCAACAATTTGCCAAGAGCAGCACAACCCTCAACAGCCAATAGCCGAACAGAATCTTGATCTGGGATGAAAAATAATTAAGAACTTCAGCCCCATTCTCAATGAGATAACAACTATAAAAAGCAAGGAATTCTAAGTCCACGCTTCCACCACAGCATTCAAGACATCAAAACATCAATTAGGAAGATTTATTAATTCCTATTTCTTGTTTTTCATCTTTCAACATTTTTATATTTGCAAACAGTAAAGATGTTCTACACCGTGGAGCTCCGCTCCATATTCTACAACTAAAAATCAGAGGTCAATTTCCACAAAGACTTTAGTAGTTCAATTACCATCCTGGGTAAGATCATCAAATATTGACATAATGTCAGTCTTCAAACAAGCAGCCTCAACAGTAGCAGCAAATTTTCCCAGATTTGTTGCAGCTGATCTCCTAACCATGGGCATATCATCTTGACACAGTTGGCTGTATATAGTTCGCAATTCTGTTTTTAACATGTCAGGAGCACTAGGATAGGCAATATGAAATAGACCACATGAAGAAACACGAGCCGTAAACCACTCTCCGGCTGCCAATCTCTGATGATAAGCAGTTCAGCATAAATGAGCCATAGTCATGATACTGACAAATAGAAAGCATCGAACATACATACTCATCCTCAAAAAGACCAAAACCAAATGGTGGTTACATACTTTTTTCATTAAAAAAGAATATCAAGAAAAGGCTAATGTCTACTTAAATTTCAAATTGTAAGCATCCTTGATTCAACCAGAGAAAAGTAGAATAAACCTCTATACTTGACAATGACAAAAATTTTGGCCAAGAATTTGCAGCATATATATGGATGTCTAGTCTTGAAAAGAAAACTTTACGGATATTAGCCGAGCTGATTACAACTCTGTGGAAATAAAATTTCCTATAAAAGAAAGTGAATATCAATTATAGAGATTAGGAACAAAACTTGATATGAGCTATAAAGGGGCAAAATCTTTGCAAAGTAAAAGTTGCAACAAATCAACGAGTACTTTTTTGGCTTCCAATAATTATCAAGTACAAGACTAATATCCATGATATCTCACTTTGACTAAAGGGATGAACCAATCAACCAAGTCACTCTCCTTCATCTGAGATCCAATTCGACACAAAGACTCAACAGCTTTGTCTCTCACACATGTCTCCTCAACTGTGCAAAGGGTCTCCAAAGGTGGGAGCAAAACATGGGCATGATCCACTCCTCCTACATAGGGAATAAACACCCCCAACTCCTCCGCCATTGCCAAAAGCACCTCATCGTCATCATCATTATTTTCACTTAGAAAAGGAATTAGTTCCTTCCTCGTTCGCTCCTCACCAAGAGCACGTGCAATAGTTGATAATCTACGAATTGAATTCAGCCGTAACTGAATATCATCATTCTTTAACTCGTCTATCAGAACAGCTATAGGATATAGCGGTTCATCAACCATAGACATGGTCGCTCACAGCCTCTTAAATAGAAACTGAAAGAAAAACAACTGCAGGAAAGTGAAAGTGTATTCATCAGATGTATCTCTTCAAAGTACATCTCCAACCACAAAAAGAAACTTCTACGAGCATGTAAAACAAAAAAAATGGAAGCAATCAAGAAATCAATCATATATGTCCACCACTTGCTCGAAACTATTTCTAAAAAATATTAATAGGAATTCCGTATTTAACATTTCACTACAAACCAAAACTTCAAGATCTGGAAAATTCAAAGCCACAGACTCAAGTGAATCAATCTAAAACCAAAAAGATCGCGTAAATAGTACAAAATTAACAGATAAGATCCATCAAGAAATTATCAATCCCAAAAACGAAGAAGTTTAATACATCTACTTCGTCGAAAAAACAAAGAAAAACATTTCGATTTGAATCGAAACATGCAAATACTCATACAATCAACAGATAAAAATTAATTAACTAAACGGAGAAATTAATTAAGAAGATCCTCTTACCGATCTCAATGGGTTCCCGCCGGCAACCTGAGAAATCCTCACAGAGAGAGAGAGAGAGAGAGATTTTTATAAGAAAAAAGTGCGTTATTACTTATTATTGATTTTTCAAATATTTTGAACGGTTGATTCGGGAATTGTTTTTTTTTCTTCAATTTCCCGCCCTTTTGGAGGCCCAATAAGTAAAGGCCCAAAATATTTTGGGCCCATTTACTTCTATTTTATAATTTCTTTGGATTAATTTACCCAATCTTTAATAATATTTCGGTTTACTCTCTCACGATTTAAGTAATTTAGAATTTTTATTAAAATTTTAAAATAAATTCTCAATACAATAATTCTTAATAAAATTTTCAACCAATCAAATGTTAATAATATGCTAACTTGATTAATTATTACACTCAATTTAAATTGATTAAAATCAAATGTTAATAATATGATAATTCGATTAATTATTAAATTTGATCTAAATTAATTAAATCTAATTCAAATCAATAATTTAAAATAACTAAAATTAAATAGATTAATTTAATAATCTTAAAACTATTAAATTTCATCAATTTAACCAAACACAAACATTATTTAAATTAAGTACATCACTTAACTTTAATTTGCTAACTCGTTAAATTGTTTACTTGGAATACTTAATTTAATAATTATTTTATACATTGAAATTTTTATTTAGGACATTTTTTAAAAAAGAATATATACAAATTTTATTTATTGAAAATTTGACTAATGAAAAATCTTGTTTTGTTAACAAAAAATATTATTTATGCCATTTGGCTTGGACCAATTAAGTAATTGACAAAACTAAATTTAAATTCGTTTTTCGTGAAGAGAAATTAAAAGTTAGCATTATTTAGATTATATGTGTTGTTTAATTTTAAATTATTAATTTATTAAACGGGTACTTAGTTTTCAAAATTTTACATAAATTTGACAATTTAGTCAAAATAAAAAATTAATAATTGTAAATCCATTCAATAAAAAGTTGATTTAGTATATTAACAATTAACATCCAATTCAAATGAATTTAACTTAAAGCAATTAATTAAATGTTAGCTAAAATTTTAATTGAGTTTGAGTTTAGAGATATAATTTAAAACCGACTTAAATATTTAAATTTAGTCAATTGAAATAAAGTAACATCATTTCACTTGTTAAAATGATGCTATTTTATGTTGACTTAATTGGTTCGATAACTCAACTCGATATCTATTATTAGCTTAAAGGTAAAAGGACAATTTAGCCCCTACCGTTTACACTAAAATCAAAGCTGGACCTTAATGTTTCATTGCTTTCAAAATGAACTATAATATTTGTAAAACGATTAAAATAGCCTCTACGGAAGCTAAACTCAGTGCGTAATTCTGTCTAGTTAAGGGTTATTTTGATCGTTTTCTTTTTTCGATAAATTACCGGTATCTGAATTCATTGGGCCAACTAATCCGGTTCGAAACGTAGTCACAGTTAAGGCTCCTTGCTCCTGCCTACGGGTATGTTTAGTGGGAATCGAACCCAAGAGCTCTTCCCACAAGCTCAACCTGTGCAGCCAACTGAGCCACAACCTATAGGTATTTTGATCGTTTTCTAAATATTAAGATTTAAATTAAACATTTTATAACGTTAAGGTTTATTTTAAACACTCTAAAATGATGGACCAAAAGTTTTAATATCAGCAAAAGGCTAAGCCCATTCGCAATTTAACATTCTTGACCCAAAAATTTCTACAACCCACCTTCAATGCCTTATCCAAAACCAGGCCGGTGAGTGGGTGCCAATTACGCTCTAGTTCATCTTGCAGGAACACAGGTTAGGATTCTTACAAGACAAAGACGATGATTCAATCCACCATCAACAATGTCTTAACATGCCCTGTATTCTCTAGTACGAATCCTACTATCAGAAGCTTCAAAATCTCCACTTCCTTCACTCCAAAACCCAGTTCGATTCATCCCAAAAGCAATCTCATCCGAAGAAACCAAAGACTCAGTCCTTTGGCCGTGCCGGAAACTCTCGCAGCACAATCCAAGGAGCCCATCTCCGACGAAGAAACAAAGGTGGGTATAAATCTATTTCACTCAAAAGTCACAGCATTCATTAAGTGTTTTTGTTACAGAGTTTGGTTTGGGTACTTGCAGAGAACCGAGGTGGTGGTTAAAAAGGTGGAGAAGCCAAGATTGGTTTTGAAGTTCATATGGATGGAGAAGAACATAGGACTAGCTCTTGATCAGATGATACCTGGGCATGGTTCAGTGCCTGTGAGTCCGTACTTCTTCTGGCCGAGAAAGGACGCTTGGGAAGAGCTTAAAGCTACTCTGGAGAGTAAACCATGGATATCACAGAAGAAGATGATCATACTTCTTAACCAGGCCACCGATATTATCAATTTGTGGCAACAAAGTGGTGGTGGCATTACTTCTTCATGAACATTTTTGGATCTAATCACTTTGAGGTTTCGATTTCACTTGTAAGTTATGTTCATTACAGGTTGGTTTGTGTCAGGATTTGTGGAACTTGAAACTGTTTTTCCACTTTCCATGTGATGACATGCTCAGACTTAAGCCTTTGTAATCCAATTTTTAATTTCGACATGAGTTAATTAATTTTCACTTAAATTAGTAATTTAAAATAGTTATAATAAATTATCAATTTGAGTTAAATATAATTAATTAAAGTTGAATATAAAATTTAAGATGAATTATTATGAATATAATATTTAATTAGTTCGTATCAGACGGTTATAGTCAAAGATATAAATATCATTTCGTATCAGCCGGTACGTATCATACCGGACTAAAATTAGTATGAAACAAAGGTCAGTCGTATCAGGTTTAAATATTGGTTAGTACCGCCCTGTTTCAAATGATATCAGTCGGTATCTACCGATATTTAAAATATTGACCAAATACTGGACTATGCTTAAAATTTTAAAAAATATGAAGACTTTTTCACAAACTTTTCAAAAAATTTTAAAATCTACCTCACTTTTCTTTTTTTTTTCAAAGTTTTTAAAATTAGTTATTTTATTTATTTCAATTTTTATAATTATTGTAAATTTTAAATTTTTGTTTACTAATAATAATTATAAATTTAATAAATTATTTTAATATTTTATATAATATTTATTAATAATGTATTAATAAAAATATTTTATTTTTTAAAATAATTAATTTAAAATTTCATTATTTATAAACTAAAATTTATTTTATATATTTTAAATTATTAAATCAAAATTTATTTGAA
>JAOSBK010000001.1:372030-398117 GCA_027568895.1 Erythroxylum shatona | reverse complement strand
AATTTTTGTCTGCTAGAACATGGCTCGGACACGTCTGGAGATCGCTCGGACACGACTTAATGGAATATATGCTCCATGTTTTTTGAGAAGGGCTTATAAAGTACCAAATATGTATGAACTATCAGAATGTTGGAAGTCGTGAAACACATCAATCAATATATATCATATTATGAATTTTGATTTTTTTCTTAATTTTAAATTTTATAATATATATATATATATATATGCCGTGTCCGTGTCCGTGTCCACCAAATTTTAGAAGTTGGTGTGTCTCCGTATCTGTGTCCGTGTCGTGTCCATGTTCGTGTCGGGTCACGTGTCCATCTGGTCTGTTTGTTTTTTGTCTGTCTTAATTAGCTTGCTTTCTGTGGTACCAATCCAGCAAAACAGACCATTGAATTCTCAGAATGCGGCTGATGCTTTACAAAAATTCAACCTAAAAAAGACAGCAATACAAAAAGCACTTGACACCCTCTGCGACACTGGCAAGATTTCGTTCAAGGAATATGGTAAGCAGAAGATATACATGGCACGGCAAGACCAGTTTCATATTCCTGATGGCGAAGAGCTTAATAGGATGAAGGACGAAAATGCGAAGATGCAACAGTTGTTGGCGGATCAGAAGAGAGCCAGTAGCATAGTTGAAGCAGGTGGGTTACTGCTTTACATGAAGGATGCAGTTGTTTCGACGTTAAATTTTCGAACATAATAAAGATAAGGTGTCTCAATCTTCTAATTGTGTTCGTTGGCATGCATTGTTGTGTAGATTGGCATCATGAAATGTGATGAAATATTTGTTACAGACTTGAGTTTCAATAATCACTGAATGTTGCAGAGATCAAATCCTTGCAATCCAATATGACACTAGAACAGATACAAGATAGGGAAGCCAAGTTGAAAAAGGAGGTAAGCTACTCTTCTAAGAACTTACATTTTTCAGGAGATGTTTCTCCAAAGAAGATTGATCAAGGTTGACAATTTTATGGATTTGATGATCAGGTCAAAGAAATGGAACAGAAATTGGTAAAATTGCGTCAGGGAGTTGCATTGGTAAAGCCAGAAGATACGAAAGCTGTGGAGGAGATGTATTTGGACAAAATTAGTCAATGGAGAAAGCGTAAAAGGATGTTCAAGGATTTATGGGATGCTATAACCGAGAACTCACCAAAGGATCTTAAAGAATTCAAGGTTATTCTTATAGTTTATCATTCCTATTTAATTGGATTTTAGATAATATGATGAGAACGTAGTGAATAGAGAAATGACTCTTGCAGGAGGAACTTGGAATTGAATATGATGAAGATGTTGGTGTGAGTTTCCAGTCATACAGTGATCTGCTCCATCATGGTAAGAAGCGGGTTAGAGGGCAGTGAATTCGAACGAAACCTAGAACTAAGGATCTAGGCATATTAGTTTTCCGTACGTCAACAGATCCTATAGAACGTCTGCAAATTCTTCAGTCCTTGTCGGGTAAGCGTTTGTGTGTCAAAATGTTACTTAACAAACCTTCAATCAGAAACTAGAGATAATTTTGTCTTCATATTTTATATATAGATCAGGACTGCAAATTTCATTCTTTGGGGTGCACTTGATAAGTATGCGGTTTTATGGATCTGAACATAGAACTGGTCCTATAGGGCAGTTCTAAATTGCTTTTGAAGTTCAATGGATAGCTTATGAAATCTTCTACTGCCTGTATGTAAATAAGATGGTACCTTTATTTGTTCTGTTTTATGAACTTGTTGAATGATAAATGATTCCTGGTTAGCATTCATAAAAAGCAGCTACAACCATCTCGTTATTCAATATCTAAAGACATTAAGATATTAGAGGACTTCATTTGATTTGTTTCCCTTTTGGAGTGGAAGATGAATACCCCCGGATGGTTTCAGGTATAGGTAAGCTTTTCATGAGAGTAGGTGTGTCCTTGAACCTATAACCATTCGTCTGGGTTATCATTCTTGTCCATTTCATGTGTCATGTTAAGGTTCCTCTTTAGAAATTTTCATAAAATGTAAAAATTTCAACAACAATATTAGACTTCATAACTACAAAAACATCTTAAAGCACTCACTTCAGGAAAACAGATTTATGTATACAGTTCCTCACATATCTTACTTATCGAATCAATACAAACCCATGTGCTTCTCAGTATCCACGCAATCCCCTTGTCCTGACAGAAAATGGCTTCTTCTCCAAGATTGAATATCGTGAAGTTTCAATGGCAGATCCTTGTACGGTATTTTCCTCGGGATATCCATGTCCTGAATCCTTCACACCAGCTTGAATGATCGGAGGGATATGCTTAGTAGAATTCCCAGTTTCCAAGTCCTTGGTTTGTTCATCTTCTGCAGAATCTGAATCAGAATCCTTCAGTTCTCTGATTTCATGTGTTCTTGATTCAAGTTTCCAGGACTCATCATTGTCGGATGCTTCACTTCCTTGATTATTGAAACTCTTCTGATTCCCAGGATCCTGGGGATGATCAGATCGAGAAAGTTCAACAGCAGCTCTTGCAGCTGCTGCTGCATAAGCAGCAGACTCGAAAGCTGCTTGAGCTGCATCAGCTACGTCTTTGTACTTTTTCCTGGACTTCATCGAATCAGAGAACTCGTCCTTCTCTATCTCTTCTGACAAAACATAAGTATTGTCACTTGATCTTGGCTTGCTCTGCTGCTTGCTTGTTTCAGGTGTTTCCTGCATCATCACCACATGCTGATCATATCTCAAAACCAACCAGGTACAATTTCATTGAGTTATATGTAATAATAAGTCTCCTAATAAATTGTCTTAAAATTTTAGATTGAAATATAATGCTTGTTATTATATATAATTTTAATTTTTTTAAAAATCTATAATTTTAAAAATTCATAAATTTAAGTCGGATAATAATTAATAAACTAACAAATGATTATGCATTACAAGTGGAGCTATCTAATATCAAAATGATAATAATAATAAAGTAATTTATATACAATGTAAATAGATTTTCCTGTGAGAATATTAATAAAACGAATTATATAAAAAAGTAATATTTCTCTAAATTCCTCTAAAATCCATCAAATTAGAACATTATATTTTTAAAATATATAAATTTAATGCTCAGATTAGTATACCTCAGTGACACCATAGGAAGCTTCATCGAGCTGTAGAACAATATTGTTCTCTGAAGCAATTTGCTTGAGCACTTTCATTTTGCTCTCCATGTTAGGTTGCCTGGTCGAAAGCTTCTGTACCATCTAAACCCAACAAATCTCTGGATTTTAGTTTTTTTTTCCCTCAAAATGGAAAATATTAAAATCAATTATGCATTGGATCTGTGATAAATAGATTCAATAAGCTCATTATAAATAATTACTAGGGCTATCTGTTCTTTTATCATCATCGTTATCATCACATCAAATCTGAAGTCCCGCAATAAGTCGAGGTCTGGAGAGGTTGTTTAACTTTTATAACTTATTCATCCGTTAAGGATCTTCTTCAACATCCAACACCTCAATCAAGTTTGTGCAATTTCAGGATTGATAGCAAGTCGATATGTTACATTTTAATCTAATTGTAAGATATGAGACTTGAATCTCATATTGATTAAATATAAAATTGATATGAGATTTATAAGGACTTTCGGCTCTCTACCTTCGTAAGCTAACTTTTGGAGTATAGCTCTCCTAAAGTCCTTATCACGATAACTTGGAGATTTAAGTACCTTGAGATTGACTCCACAATTGTTGCGCAAATCAATAGCACGAGAAACGAATTCCTTGCCATACCAAGAAGTGAGAACAGCTCGAATTTCCTGAAGTTCAGGGAATTCACCACATCTTGAAGAGGCATACATCAAATTTGAGATTGCCTCTTTCAGTTCACCAGGACACTCTCTGCAACCAAAACAGCCAAACCTGATCAGCAACCAACAATCTGACAGAACTAAACCAGTTATCATACCATCATACCAACCTGTCTTGTTCAACGAGGTTGACCCTTTCAATCAATAGATTGAAGTTGCTCTCCATCATTTGGAAAACATCCAACATGTTCTGCTCCTTGATCACAATCTCAACCTGTCAAAAATGACCAACAAAGTCTAGAAAATTCTAATATTACGTAAAAAAGAGAAATAAGAATGAAGTGAGTTGTACATAAAGATAGGTATTAGTGAGTTTATATATGGTCGTCTTTAAAAACCTGTCACCAAGAACAGTTTTCATGTGAGAAGAGTACATGTTACGTAAATACTACTAACAGACTGAGCCATGATCAGAGAACTCTTACACGAAGAAGGGCACGTTGATGTTGTCCCTGTTCAAGAAGCTGGACAACATCAGAACGAGCTTGGTTACACTTAACCTGACGTTGGTTCTTGAAAATAGCAATTCGAGAAACACCAAGATTGGCCATTGACTTGAACTTTGAGGCCTTGAATGATCTTCGAAATAAAGCATCAAGCTTCTTCCCCATCCCCATGCTCAGAAAAAGCAAAAACACAGAAGATGAGAACAGAAAGCTTGACGGTCACAGAAGAAGAAGAAGAAGAAGAAGAAAAGATAAGAAGAGCAAGTGAAAACAAACAAATGAAGGCTTATTTGCCACTTTTTAGGTGATGACGATGACTGAGACTCCTGAAACCGGACAGGCTGGTACTCGGTTACTACGTGTTTTCTTATGGGATTTACGTAGGAGCTAAGACTTGTTCTTGTTTTCATATTTTATTTTTGCATGAGAGTGTGAACTGAGTATTGAAACACACACAGTATCAAACGCGTTTGGTTTGACTTCATCACCGCTTAGTTTCCTTCCAAGAAAATTAACTAATCCTTTTGAACAACAAAAAGAAGAAGAAAGTAGAAATTTTAACCAAACTGGTTCGTGTAAGTGGTTCAGTACTCTCATTTCTTAATTAGAGGTCTCGAATTCGAGTCCTGGGAATGGAAAAATCTGTTTAGCCAACACTTTACCCCTTATGGGCTGACCGGTGTGAGCGGGGATTAGTATGAGAATAGATGGCTTAAAGGTGCCTTCCCATAATTGGGATCCTCTTAAGATACCTCATGATCTAACAAAAGAAAAAGAAAGTAGAAATTTTAGGAATATTGTGCCAGAATTCATATTATATTTAAAAAACTCAACCCATTAGACCGATATAATTGTAAAAATCTTAAATCTTACAATTTTTTGATCCAGTTTATAACTTTTCGGTTTAATTCATTTTGATAACTCTTGATGTTTAAAATCGATCAATTTACTAATTAATCGGTCAATTTTTATATATTGATAATTTTTATAAATCAAAATAATTTAATTAATTTTTATTTAACAAAAATTTAAATTTAAATTAAAATTTTTGATAAAATATTGTTATATTAAATTCAAAGTATATTTATATCCAAACAAATAAAATAACTTAGTCTCTTACCAATATTATTAATGAGAGAATAGATTTATGATTATAATATATTACGTCCAGTTGGTGGAGAGGAAAAGTATAGAGTCAAAAAATCTTGTGTTCGATTCCCTTAATTTACTCTATCGAACGAGCCTGTCGTACAAAGCTTGCCTAGTATAGAGTACTCGATTGATATGATTTGGAGACTATTGTGTCAATCTAGAAATTTATTCAGTACGCATTTAAAAGGTAGCGACTGCAAATTTTTCGTTTAAAAAAACTTTATTTATCAATATTAACAAATTTCACTAATAATTTGGACATTTTTGGTTTTTTTATCTAAAAAAATTCATGATAATTTTAATAATTAAATTGAATTGCTTTCTACGAAAACATAACTCATGATTTACCCTTTTTGACATGAAAATTTCACCTGTCTCTGACTACTACTGCACACACAATCCCGAGCCGTTACGTTACGTACGGTACGATGAAGAAAAAACGAAAGGAAACGACAACGAACGTACCTATCACTCTATAAAATATTCAGACAAGGAAAACAAAGTTGTTGACCCTGTCTCTGTTACTATTCTTCCTCAAGCAACAATTTCTACACTCTCCCAAACGAAATCTCCTGTAATTTTACCAACCCAATTCCTATTGTTATTCTATATATCCAAATAAAGATTAATATATAAAAAAAGATTATCAAAAATTAAAAGAATTTTTTATTTTGGAATTTATCAACTGTAATTTTTATTTTTTATTTTTCTTAAATTTAACTCAAAAAATAAAATAATTGAATAAATAAAAAATTCAAAAGAGGTACATAGTCGAGGGTAAAGAGAACCGAGCAAGAGTAATTTTAGAATGTACCAGTCATTTTGATTCCATTAATAATGATGATTCGATATATAACACATTTCTCAATCAACATGCGACTCTCAGTACATTACGTAACACTATAATCAACTTATGAAAGCATCAACACAACACACACTTCCATTTGAACTGTTGAAACTTCAAAGATACGCCCTTTAAAGTCTTGCGGCTTTCATTTTCAAGAAGACGTGCTCGTGAAGCCAGACGCAAGATGCATTAAAAGCGAACTGACTCTTCCAAAATTTACAACTCAAATTTCCAATTCCTGCAGGAATTGTGAGGACAGGACTGAAAAGTAAATGTAGATAATTCAAAGTTATTATTTACAATTTTACTTTATTTTCAGATATTTATAAAAATAACACGGAATAAATATAATTAATAATCACAATTTTGAATAATAATAAAATCATCAATTGATTACAGAAATGTTATCACATTAAAACAAAAATGTACAATAAGAATTCCCAATTTCAATAAATAACTAATACATTAGAAAACTAAAATTAGAAACTAAAATAAACCGATTCTGTTTTTAAAATTTTAATCATACGAATCGAAAATAAAGATTCAGCTGGATACATTGTACCGAGCTTCCAACACCTCAAAAACACCGTCGTTTTGCAACCCAACGTGGTAAGGCGTGACTTCCAAAGTTGTTTAATTTAATTTAATTTTTTAAAACGAAGTTATTTCAATTTTAAATTATGAAAAAGCTTAATACCAAAACAATATCACTTGGAAGAGCCCGAGCGAGTTACAAGTGGGATCAAGTGAATCAATTAATCAAAGACTCTAAAAAGCTTCTCATGTTGGTTGAACATTTCTTACTTTGAGCAAACTTGCTCAAAAGGGCCAAGGCATCAAATTAGGTAGAAATTTTGTACGAATCAGGCAGACATGGTTTTGCTTAGCCAAATGTCAGAAATCAGAAAAGCAGAACAATATCCATCCGTTGCATTTAGATCACTTTCCCAAGGCATGAACAAGATAAAGTTGGCATACTACAACAATTTGATCGTCGAAAAGTGCGTCGGGAGGGAATGAATAGCCAACACGAAGCATTCTGAGACTACCACAGACTATTACTTGCGACACCTAAAATCCTCAAATATGGTCCATTCCAGTTTTTACAAAGAACAGGTCCTAAGAACACAACTGGTTAGCCCTTACTGAATCTGCAAACTCTCTTCCTTCCTTTTGCAGACTGGTGATACCCTAATTCTCCATAACTAAAAGATGCAGAAGATGGTGTTCTTAAACAAGTTATAATGTTGTTAAACACCATCAGACTCCAAATGGACACGCAACCAGCAGCACCAAAAGGCAACATTTTACAGCCACTGCCATCACGGGTCGAATTTCACATATATAAAAACAGAGTAGATGGAACCAACCATAAGTGATTTCTTCACGATGCTTCATCTAAACTAAAACTGATCAGAGGATGAAAAAAGAATTCAGCACCAAAGAATACTAATCGGTCCCAAAGAGGTAATAGCAGGGATTGACATTTGTGCGGTGGACTTTTAACATGTATCTTTCCAGTGCCCTTCAATCCGTGTATAAGAAAAAAGAGGCTCTAAAAGGCAGAGAACAATGTCCACCCTAGGTCCAAAACAATGGTCAACAGTCTCCAAGTTGCACAAAACTTGATCGCCCACAGAACCAAATAAATTAAAAAAAGTAGCGAAGCAGAAGCAATAAATTGGTCCTTGATCAATTATGCCTGTCTAGTGCTTCTAAAAGTTGCCAAAAGAAGCCCATCTCTTACTTTTATATTTGGCAAAAGAATACAGTAAATGTCAATCTCACAATTGTTTTCTTTCCTGAAATACAGAAGGATAAAAGTTCCTTGACACAAAAAAGGAATGGTATTACGATGTTAAAGAGGCTCAAACCACCGAGACATTATGTGAGAGAGGTAATTGCTAACTGAGCTAACGCATCATCGGTAATTTAAATTTCTTTATACACACAACCATAATGGACTACCAAGATATTGTATTTTCAAACACACAATTCAAACAACCATGAGAATGAAGATACTTACTAGAGCTGCATCACGTCACACAGTGCTCTGAAAAAACAGGAAATAACATGATGTTAATATTCTCCTCGAAATGAAGAATAACAGTAGCCTATGGCCCATGAAGGGAAGGTAAAAACATAAGCTAAAGAACAAAGCAAAGAAAAATAAAAATAAGACCCAGATTGCTTACCAAAGGAAATAGCCACCTCAAGAGCGCAGCACCAAATCCGCAGAGCAAGTGCCTCAGAATGAGAGACCATGGATCAGGTGTATGCAACTCATTAGAATGCAGTTTACATAAAACTTACAAAGAATTTACCATAACAAAACATCATCTTGACCATCTATGCATCAGATAAGACAATTTAAAATGACAATACGACTACAGAATACAAATCTTATACAAACATCTATGATGGGACAAAGATATGTATGCCGTGGAAGAAGATATCACTTGAAAAGCATTTTTAAGCACATGTCACTAAAAACAGTGATCTTCCAAGAACAATCACGAGATGTATGATAACAAGCCCCTCCAATAAAAGGTATATAGAATTCAAGCTGTGTAGAAATAATCAAGACATGAACTTGCAACGGTTTCAAAGAACTCCTAATGAACAAACTAAGGTACCTTCTCCTGGATGCCCTTTTAAGCATCTAAGCACTGGAGGAATGCCTCAAAGCAGGGTACAGAAATCCTGAACCAAAAATATAATTAGACTCCCCAGGACCCAAAGGATTCAAACAAATTTAAACAGAAGAGGAGATAGTCTGTAGAAAACTAGAAGAAGACTAAGCAATTGAAAACATTAATATTCAGAACAAGGTAAAATCTACAAATGAGAAGTGAGAATTTCCATCCCTTCTTTCCTTATTAGAATCATAATAAGTCCAATTGCACCAAGTATGTCAAGATACAGAAACTACAATATATAAAATAAGAACCAGATCTGCTCAATTTTTTCACAATGTTTATATAAACAATGATTACAAGGTGTAAAAAACGCCTTTGGCAAGTTGTCTTACGATAGAAACAGTACATTCGACCGAAAGAACCTCCAGTAAAAGTCCCCAACCAAACCACCACTTTTGGCTTCAACCACGGCTTAGAACTGTCCAATGCTTATAGGCCATCGAAGAGAAGATAAAAGACAGATAACTCTCAATGATTAGATTTCTGAATGTGAATTAGGTCATAATGTACAAATTATCTAGTGCAACATCATTTCTTTGAGTCAGAAAATCAGCAACATGGTTCACTTGCCCGTGATGAATGGATGAGCTAGTGCTTGAGAAACAGTCATCCTCTTATCTGGGTCCAACATGAAAATTTTGTCTAGAAGGTCTTTAAAATGAGCGAGCGTTTTTGGATCCTCGCCTGGAGAACCTTTAATGATGGAGCTAATATCTTTCTGTTTTATATTTAGAATCATCCTCTTTATAGTCTGCAAATGCACGAGTAGAAAATGCCAGTTGATATGAGAGGCAATAATAATATAGGGTTAAAACACTGGTGGAACAAATGCCAGCATACCTTTTGAGTAACAGGATCATCTTCTGCAGCATGAAAATTCAAATCGTGGTCAAAATGTTGATCAACAAATGCACCCTGGAAAATGAAGTCAAGAAGAGGGGTGCAAGCATTAGCTAAGTGAATTAAATTAAAAAATACAGGTAGAAGTTTTAAGCTCAATCAGGTTCCCTTATTGTTTTCAAGGACAGAACATATCCTGCATGATGTCTTTTTTCAACATGGTTAGTAGCTTTGATCAACCATCATCAACATCACCAGAATGAATAAAGGATACCTACCTTCTTAAGCATCTTCTTCGGAAATGGACCTTTCAATTCCATATGAAGTCGCAACATATCATTATTTGAAGGACCAGGAAAGAGAACTTTCCCAGTGTAAAGCTCATACAAACAGCAACCAACAGACCACATATCCATGGGATGATCATAGGCCAAGCCAAGAACTGAAACCAAATTACATGGAGAAGTTATTGATACTCTAAAATTTGAAAATAAAATATTATCAAAAAAGTAGACATTCCCATGTTCAGTTTTGTGCAAAAAGTAAACATCAAGCAAGACAATGACTGATATGAAAATGTTATGTACAAGATCGAAAAGGATCCCAAAAATTTTTCAACTACATAGCAAATTATCAAACATGACAAATATAATCTAACCCTTGATTTTTTAAAACAGGTATCATGCCTTACTGAGGTCACCAGTACCAATGAAAACACAATTTCCTTCCACGCACTTGTATATTAACAATACTAAACTAGTGATCTAGTGCACTAAATGAGATAAACTAACAAAAGATTAGATAACATATGAAAAACTGATATCCCAGATGAAATGAGGAGTTTGGAACAAACTGGAAAATGGAAAATGGAACTTCAAACTTCAGAATACGGTTATAAAACCAGCTTTGAACTAATAAAATTTACCAACTATGTTCATGTATCCAGTATTGAACATTAGTACTTACTAACTTCTGGAGCCCGATAAAAACGGCTAACAAGGTAAGGTGTAACCTCATTTTTTCCAGAAAACATCGCATTACCGAAATCACAAAGCTTAAGCACATTTTTTGCCTCATTCACCTGCATTAAAAGTTGAAGGAAAAAACATAATGTAAAGCTGAGTATTCATGGCAGATTTCATTAGAGTAACAAGTGGCCAGAAAAGGGTACCAAACATACCAACATGTTATCAGGCTTTATATCACAGTGAAGAACCCCACAATTCTTTAAATGCTTCAGCGCAATAAAAAGCTGTTTTGCATATGCTCTGACAGCAGTAAGCTTCAGGCCAATATTGCGACCAAATTTTTTTAAAACTTCACGAAGGTTCATATGAAGAGACTCAAAAACTAAACAAAGATGATTTCTATACTTGAAACTTGAAAGATAACAAACGCAGTGCCTCCGGTTTTCAGGATCTGCACCAGCTAGTTTCTGCAGTATCTGAACCTCTAACTGACCTGCCTTGTGCCTATACCACAAAAAGGCGTGAGCGTTCAAAACAACACGGGAAAGGAAGTAAAGCAGAAAAAATAGAGGATAAATACTATAATCACCTACATTGTTTCATTATTACGAATAATTTTTATAGCCACTTCTTCAGGCTCACCATTGCCTGCTTTCAAATCCTTTGCTCTGACTACTGTGGAAAATACACCTTTACCATGAGCGGCAGCAATTTCATATCGTCCATCAAGCAATTCACCAAATCGATAACCTGAAGAGAAAATAGATGATTACATATAATAGAAAAATAACAATAGAAGAAAGGAGAAATGCCAAGATACAAAGGCCATAAAGTGAACAACTCAAGGAGCAACCTGAACACATTTCTTAGTAAAGAAAATATAATAACTAGTAGCTTGTATGCACACTATCTATACCAATTTCCCCATTTCAGACAAGGTGCAAACCATCAAACTTCAATAATAGGACAACTTTTAGCCTATCAGAAACCAACCCCAGTGCAACAGTGTATAAAATTATCATCAACAATTCTTCAACTTGACATTCTCTAATTTGACTTCAACAATAAAACCACAATCCACAAGAAAACAAAAGAACCTAGATGCAAAGAAGACAGACACACACATAAGCAGGAGATCACATGAAAGGGGAAAACAGATGCAGGTTTTAATAGAAGTCTAAACACAAGATCACTTATAACAGCCTTTTTAATGGACATATTTCCTGTTTTGCCAAAGGACTTCAAGATGAGACATCTCAAAGCTGGAAGAAGTAACAAAGCAAAAGATAAGAGTAAAGATAAAGAGTAACAGCTTTTTCAATACTTACTGTAATACCCCTCAGCATCATCCCAGTTGTCATGAAGGCCACTTACAATTAGCAAACCATCTCCTTTGCCCTGAAAAACACAAAGATAAAACTTTTGCCATTTTGATTTACTGATGTCATAAACAGCAGCTACAAGAATCATAGATCACGGAGCAAATTACCTGTTTTCGTACTCCAGTAGGTGTCTCTCCAAATATATCATCACAGTACTTTTCATCTGATCTCTCACCCTGCACAAATTCAAATAAAATGTATCATTAGCTAAACACCTGAACAGAAAAAACGATTCAAGAGTTAATCAACTTTCATTGCCAAATGAATATACCTTTGGAGTACCCTCACCAAGTCCGGCCCCTCCTAAAGTTCTTTCAGAAGGTTGCATTCCGTTTTGATGAGGTGATTTCCCCACTGAAACTAATGGCTCAGGACCAAAAATATCCCCATGATCATTCCTACCTTCAGCTGTAGCAACATTGACAGTTTGCACTGGTTTAGCTGGATTTTCACCAAAAGTCGGTGATGATTTCGCAGGTCCTGCTGCAAACTCCTTATCTGACAGGAATGACAATATCATTAAAACATGATGAACCTAATCAAATAGCAATAAGCATAGATAAAGAGGAATGTAGAGTGGTAAGAATCCAACACAAACTAGGCCAACATTCTCTAGTGGAATGTTGAATCCATAAATGACAAATGGAACCTAACAATTCAATCTCGGCCAAGAGTTACAGACCAAATTATGAAGCATTACAGCTTAAGATATCTCTAACAACTTGCAATCTAACATAAAATAACATGCTCATTGATAAAATGTCAAAGTTGGAATGAAGATAACACTAAGGTCAGAATAGTTTATTCAACATGTATAACTTGTTATATCAGCCTTGCTTTAGACAGGCCAACAAATAATCATAAATATCTTGTATCAAAATATATAAAATTCACAAAGCAAACTAAGTTCTAAAATTATTTAAAAGACACCTTTTAGCGCATTCTCTGACTGTGGGCTGTTATGCTGTTGTGGCTTTTGATTCTTATACTTTTCAAGAATAGCTTGCCTTCGCTTTCTACTCTCCTCCTTAATTCTATCAAGATCTTCTTCCTGCTCAGCTAGTTTAAATTCAATCCTTTCTTCAAAATCATCTTGTTCAGCTTCATCTCTACAGCCAACACAAGAAAACAAGTATGATAAAGTCTGCACGCATCATGAAAAAAAAAAAGAACGCATTCTAGGAGTCCACAATACCTTTTCAATTTGTCCCTGGTACTTTCAAGAGAATCACTGTTTGCATTAGATAACCTTTCTGAATCGCTGTGCAGTTCTCTAACTCTATCCCTATATTTATCATTTAGTCTACCCCTATCCTGCTCCCTTTCAGTCAACCGATCATGATTCCTGATTCTCTCTCTATCCCTATACCTATCCCTCTCACTCTCCCTCTCCCTATCTCTCTCACTAATTTTAACTCTGTCACTACTCTTAGCTCTATCCCTTGGTCTCTTTCTATCAAGGTCATCCTCCCTGTCCCTGCCCCATCCCTTTTGTCTCTCAGTTCTACTTTCTGCTTTTGATTCTCTATCTCTGCTCCTACCTCTTTCTTTCTCTCTTCTCCGTTCCTTGTCCACTTCTCTTTCTCTGCTTCTGTCCTGCTCCCTCTCTCTCCTTCTGTCCATGTCCCTATCCCAGCTCTTTTCCCAGTCTTTGTCTCTTCTTTGATCTCTATCCATCTCCCTTTCCCTCTTACTCTCACTCTCCTTTTCTCTCCTGTAATCCTTGTCTCTGATTCTCTCCCCTTCCCTATCCTTTCTCCGTTCCATGTCTGCCTCCCGGCCTCTGCTCCTCTCCCGTTCCTTCTCCCTTCTCAATACCCTATCCATCTCCCTCTCACTAACTCGTCCATTCCATTCATATTCGCTATCCTCTACTCCATGATATTTTTTATGACTTGCACTGAATTCTTGCTCCTTTCCTCTAATCAAATCTCTCCTCAAATCCCTGTCATGCCTAATCTTTCTCTCATCATCAGTGATCTTCTCAGCCCTGTCATAATATGGCCTTCCTTTCATAATAGTATCATCTTCTACAATGCTACGGGAAAGAGATCTCTCCCTACTGACATCATGTGACCCTGATCTCCTAGAATGAAACCCATCTTTGTACTTATCACATGACAGAGAGCGTGTAAGTTTCATGTTCCCATCCCTATCACTTTCAGAAGATGATGACTTCCTCACATAGTCAAACTTGCCTTCATTACTCTCATACATATCAGTATCATCATGACTCCGGTTGTGACTTCCCCTTGAAGCAGATCTAGCTCTTCTGTGCCACTTCGTATCTTTGTCACGATGTTCACTATCCAAACCCCCATTGGAATCAGCTTTCGGCTCAGCTCTGGGAGATAATTCATCTAGATACTTAGTCTTAGAATCTTTTTGCAAATTGATCCCTACATCTCCCAAAGGATCAGTCTCGTAAAGATTCTTGCTCTTGTCAACACGATCTCCCTGGAATACGGCTCATGAAACTTAGAAGCCAAAACTTACAAAGATTACAAGAAAAGTTATAGAAACAAAACAGTGGAGAAAGAGCATTGAAAGAAAAAAAGAAATTTTCAAATAAAAAAGTGAGGGAGAAAAGGAACATGTAACTTGCTCTTACAAATAACAACAGGCCAACACTTCTTCAATTGAATCATCTAGAGCCATACTTCTTTGCTTTTCCATTTCATTTATGTTCTTGTACAGTGTGACATACTCTAACAAGTTCTAAAAGAATAAGAAAAAGAAAGAGATACATCAAATGTTCAAAAAATCTCAAGAAGATATCCACTACGGAAACTAAGAGCGAGCATAAGACTTGAATTACTCATTCCTCATGATTAAACCACAACACCCTTCCGCGAAAGGAACGTTTAAAAGGTAAAAACCATGAAAAGTTAGTCCAAACGTAATCAATTTCCCAAGATTCCGCAAAGAAAAAGTGATATACCATAACTTGAGATAAACGGTGAATAGAAAAAAGTAGTTGACAGAACACACCAGATTTTTGGAGTCATCTTTCTGATCGCTCAATTCCACCGACTTAAAACCTTCCTCGTCGAGAATCTCCCCTTCCTCCACATCGTCGTCATCCGCTCTCTTGCTATTAACAACAGGAACAACCGGCGGTGGAGGAGTAGCTTCTCGAAGAACAGCACCCTCATCGTCTCCGCGCTTCTTGCTCCGGTGACGATGATGCCTTTGGTGCCGATGCTTATGGCGTTTAGAAGATTTCTCCGCCTCCTCGTCGGACGTCGATCGGCGGTGCCTTCGGCGGGAGGATTCGACGTCGCTGGGCATTGTGAAACAGATCTAGGGTTAGGGTTTACGGAATCGGTGGCGGCGACAGCAATTTGAGGAGAAAGCAATCAAAATCGAATCGAATCGAATCAGAAGAAAGTGACAAGAAAAGAATTGAAGATTTGAGTGAAAATTTAAAGAAGAGGAGAGCGAGAGATCCAAATTGGGGAAAATTCCAATCCGGAGCTAAGCGTAGACAAGCACGCGACCAATAAACGAGGGATTAATCAGAATCCGTTTGTGATTACAGGCCTTTTGTGATTACAGGCCCATGGCCCAAATATTAACCAACTCTACCTCTTTCTTAAATAAATAAATATATATATATATATACAGACATAAAAATTAATTATTTCATTCTTAAAAATATATTATAATTTAGTATTTTTAATTGTATTATATTTTATTAAATAAAAATATACGTATCTTTTTTAAAAACTTTACGAATTTTCTAACATAATTAACTCGTGATGTTTATAAAAATATAGCATGACAATTTTATTAAAATTTTTATCAAATGCCTATTTAATAGAAATTAGCATCTTTTTTTTTACAAAGGAAAAAAATCCAAAATCTCAAAATAATATTTAACTAGCGTAGTGCTCTGTGGTACAAAGCTCCTTGTTTATCTCTGTAGATAAGTTTTATCACTGACATCGGAGGCTCCTGGAGAATATGCATACCTGAACTAGCTAGGACTGCGAGAGCGGTTGAGTTATCGGCACACTAGTTTCCTTCGCTATATACATGCTGAATTTATACCTCCTAATCTCGTTGGATTAACCCACGGGTATTATCACGAAAAAAATTATTCTCAGCTAATATTGTATCAGAAGATGACAGGATGCGAATGACTTCTAAAGAATCCACTTCGACGATAACTCGTCGATATCCAAGAAACTAAGTCAAAGTAAAGCCCGATTTGACTCCCCTAAGTTCAACAGCTAGCGATCGTCGATATCCAAGAAACTAAGTCAAAGTAAAGCCCGATTTGACTCCCCTAAGTTCAACAGCTAGCGACGAACGCCTTCTAATGTGTTATATAAAATCATCACACCACTGACCATGTCAGTCTCTTATTAAACCTCTAATAGTAGAGGTAGTAAACTCTTGTTTAACCGTTTCATCTATGTTTAACTTGACCCAATTCTCCGACAGTTTGGTCCTCTTTTAAATATTAAAGTATAAACAAAATTTTCATGAACAAAATTTTAATTTTATCAAAACTTTATTACAAGATGTACAAGTTACATGAACCCACCTGTCCTTGGAATGTGCAAACTGTGCTGGGGTTAAACATCTGTAAGTGATACAAAAATTCAAGCCTGACACTTCATAAACACCAGACTGCCTGTTACCTACTGTTACAAGTCAAGTACTACATTGCAAAAGAGCAAATTTGCACCATTCGAACCCTCCAAAACAAAAACTAGCACAAGGGAACATGGAGGAGGTCAAGACTTCCACATCTTACCAGAAAAATAATATACTATCTAGACATGACCAAGTTTGTTAGAGGCGGCACAACAGTTGAATTAAATAGAGAATCCCCCATATACTTGCAGTTGTCATGATCAACTTTCAACTTCATAGGAACTAGGAATCTTTCCTGAGTTCTTGATCCAATGATGTCTGTTGATCTCCTAATCCCGACCTTAATCTTGTTCATCTTATGGCCAGAACTTGCACTGATTCGTTTTCTCTTTCTTGAAGATTTCCACCTTAACTGGGCAAGCAGATCATCCTTTGCTAGATCCCCAAACAATGCCAGGTACTTCCGTTTATCACTTCCCATGTCTGAAGATGAATCCTGACGTCCGGCTATTGTTTTCTCCGACTGAGTATCATCACGAATGCTTGCCAATTTGTTCGCGTCACATCCGACTTCAGCTTGCTCTTGCTCCAAACAGGAAAGCTGAGCTATATCTGGCCTTTTCTCAACAGGCGTCCACTCATTTGCCAACCATTCATGTGAAAGTCTCACATCTGCAGAGCAAAACACTGATTCCTGCTTCTCTTCTGCAAATTTCAAGAAATAGAAAATTTCGGGCATTCATATTAAAGAAAAAAAAAACATAGAAAAGATTCAGCACCACAGTGCAATTTAATTTCAGAGGACTGAAAGTTTTCTAACCTGGAAAATAGACATAAATTCTATCTTCAGATTCTTTTTTAACAACAATGCCTTCCCACCATGCATCATGCCACCAGGCATCAACAGCTGTCCCAGCATCAACTAAGCCAGCTACTTTGCCTTTATCAAGTGGATGAATAGGGCGAACAACGTTCCTTCCAGAAACTCGAATTCCATGCTCGTCGCCACCAGCAACACGAGATGCTAAAATCCACTCCTGACAATACAAGAGAAATATCAGTACTACCTCCCTGGTGACTTTCAGGCACATAAATCACTTCACAAAGTTGAAGAATAAAGAACAGAAAGTATGGCAAGTTCAACACACCTCTAAGTATTTAGATTCATCCTCTGCATCTTTCACATCTTGATATCTAACCTTCACTTTATTTTTGTGCTTCTTTATTATCAAAGCTCTAAACCAGCAACCTCGAATCCCACTATCTTGAGAAAGCACCTCAACATCAGAACCAACTTTAAGAAAGTGGACTGGATTATGTTTCACCTCATCCACTGCCAAAGAAGCAGTAGGCTCAACCCCACCTCTCAGCTTATCACTAGAGGTAGTAGTGTCCAAGCATACTTCCTGTACTAATTCTTTACTGCCAACAAGAACATCATCTTTCAATCGTCGAAGCCTCTTCCAAGGCCTGATCCCAATGGCATCAGTGGCATTGGCTGCCATGAGCAGACCATTGTCAGCCCGCTGTGAAAATGACTGACTGTTTGAATGAGAAACAGTGTATATATACCTAAAAATTTCCTGTTTCCAGTAACCTTTGACCTGAGTGATGTCAAAAGGCTTGGCATCATCATTTTCAAACTGCTTGTAGCAAACAAATGGATCGAATTTGGTATGCACTGCCCTTTTCAGGAACTTGGTGAAATGCTGGGGACTGAGGACAGTGGCCAATCCATCTATGCATTCAACATTGAGATCTTGAAGACAAAGAGAAAAGAAAATCTCTCTGTCATTATAATTGTGAGGCAAAACAAAACCAACCTCATCAATTTTGTGAAACCATCGTACCACAACCATCTTGCTCCCTTTAGACTCTTCGTACATATCTTCCAAATAGGCAACAAGTCGTTTGCCCTCCTCAGCTAAAACATAAACAAAGTCATGAACCTGACAAGATTTTAAGATCAATTAACAAGAAAGGTGTTAAATGACAATGCTAAAAAACCACAAAATACTAACAACACCTGTAAGGTACCCAACAGGCAAAACACACTCACCGAGATTTTGACACTGTTCCTGCAAAAAGACTGATAATGGTTTCTCCTTTTTCTGCAAGTCCATGGAGAACCCAACCATGAAAACTCCTTGGTATAATTGCCAACGTGCCTTGATTGAATATCCTGGAATAGAAGAAATAAATGAGATCACAAAAGATGATAAGTTAGAAGATTACATATCACAAACCTGAACAGATGTTTGTACCTTAAAAGCTTCGATATCCAATTCAGAATTATCACTGTTATCCAAAGAACCTGACATGGGAGAAGATAAATGGGCCAGTGAACCTGAAAGTTCAAATTTACAATTGCTGAACAATCAGAACTAACTGAATAATTGGCAAACAGAAACTAAGGTAAATAAAAATATATATATGCCAAATGTACGGCCACACCTAAGGTTGTGACAACAGCATGAAACCAAACCAAACAAACAGAAAGCTTAAGTAAAAATATACACACGTCGGAATCAGATTACCATGAATAATTCTAGAAAATGCATAATTAACTTTGACTACAGACCAAATGCCTACTTTTCTAAAAATAGAATATACGTATTATATCCTTCACCTAAAATTTAACAACACACTAAGCTCGTTACAGTTCCTGCAGGGTAAAATGAAATTACATATTCATATTGATAAAGATGCTGGGGGCAGCGTTAAAATTTTCGGAATCAAACATGTTAAACAGCTTAATAAGCACAGCTTATCGGCACCTCAAGAAGCACATACGATAGAACATGTAGAAAAGTATACCAAGATTTAAAAAAAATCTTCCAACCAAAGAGTACAATGATCAAATATTGTACAGCTTTTCAAATATTTCCTAGTGAACTAATTATCATCATATTTGAAAGCACCTTGAGACTTCATAAAATTTAGCCTATCAAGTGGATCCTAGTTTTTGGCGCATAAATGCCTCGATTATATATTTTAATCAAAGGAAGTTAAAAGACCTGAACAACAGTTTTTAACTTCACCAAATCAACAATAAACAAAGAACGAATTATACGTCAGGTAAAAAAGGCTCCCAAAGAAAACCATAAACAAAGAAACACTTCGCCGTCCATATCAAAAAAGAAAATCTATCTTTAAAAGAAACGATTAAAAATTAACACGATTGATGCAATGACTGTCAAAGAGCCACCGAATGAAATAGAATTCGTAGACAGGAAGGGAAAGAACAAAGATCAGGAAACGTAAAGAAACGATACATGAAACCAAGAAACAAGCTTAATGCTAAATCATAAGCATAAACATAAAGTTCAACATCAAATTGAAAAAGTACATCACCCCCTTACTTTCGGACCGGGATAAGGATGGATAATACAAAAAAAGAAAAACCAAGCCCAAAATTGAAAAAATTAACAGAAAGAGGAAAGGAGAAGAAGAAGATGAAGGGATATGGTGGATAGAAAAAAGAAGAAGGAATATGGTGGATAGAAACCGCGAACTGCGAGTAAACAAAAATTTAACGGAAAAACCTGTTCGCTTTTGAGCTTTTACCCGAAATTAAGAGTTAAAAGAAAAACTTTGGGCAAAGAATCTGCAAGTTAACAAACAAACAAAAAAACAAACAAAGATCCATCTTTGAATATATAATTGATACAAAACGTAATTATATACCGTGGCCTTTAATGGAATTCCACGACAAGGGACAGAATTCACATGAACAAACGAGTTGTGTAATGAACAAAACAGCTTTTATGAGCAAACAAACATTCAGATCTGAGAAAACACCCTTGCAACGCCAAAACCTTCAAACTTTTGAACCAAAACTCGTCGAATTCATTGAAGGAGATTAAGAAGCAAACTAATCCCAATTTTGATATTCCCCAATTGTGTTTACGTACCTGAAACAACGGAGCTGAGCCAATCAATCACCTCTCTTCTGGACTTGAGCTTGGATAACGGACCCAAAGACAACAAAACCGACCGATTTCTAATTGCGTAATGATAAGAAATATGTCTCAAGCTCTTTTCTCTTCCAATCACGGCCAGATCCGATCCACCATCAGATCTTCTCAGAAAATAGTGAACCTCTCTCCTCCCTCTCTCGCCGGAGACGTTCACCTCCTCCCAGCTCACGTACCCGAACGAAGACGACATATCCGCAGGCGACCTCAATCCCTCCATCAATTCAATCGTGAACCGAAGCTAGACGCTCTAGAATTACAAGCAAAAACCCTTGACGAAGAAGGAGAAAGGAAGAAGAAGAGAAATTGCACAAGAAAATTTGAAAGCGAGAGTCTCAGATTTTGAAAGTTATAATAAAGAGAGAGGGAGGAGCTAGGGTTTCGTGATGTGGTGTCCGAACGAGAGATGAACGGTTGAGATTGAGTCTACGAAAGCGGTAGGAAACAGCCGAGATCCCAAAATGCCCTCAATATGACGAGTATTTACGAGTTGGATTGTACGGCTTTTTTAAAGCTTATCCCATCACATGTCGTATTGCTGAGACTTGGAGGAAACGACAACGTACAAGTTGATACACAAGGAGAGAGAGTGGCGCCCGGAATTGGCGTTGTTTAAATTTGGGAAGAAGCTATTTTAGCCGCCACAAAGAGTCACTAATCACCACCTGCAAATTTAATTTAATTGTAGGTAAATATTGATTCTTTAATTAATAAAATATAATAAAAATTAATTTCCAATTTGCTGAATAAATATTTTATGATAAAAGATTTATATAACTTAGGAGCTTAATGGGTAATTATTATATAAATTTTGTTAAAAACTATTGAAAAAATCATTTTTATGAAAATAATATAATAAATTATAATTACATTTTTTAATAAATTAAAATTTTAAATTTGGCGAATTAACTTACTTATCATTTATAATTTTAATATCTTTTTACCTTTTATTAATCATTTTTTGAATTATTAAATAAAAATTATTTTGTAATCTCAATTAAAACTTAGATTCTTTAAATCGCCAAATTTATATACGAAAATATCAATATTTTATTAATTTTAAGTTTAAGCTAAATTTTATTAATTAAACAAAACTAATTTAGGTGAGAGTAAATTAAGAATTTTTTTTATAAATAGAGGAACTTGCAGCGGTTATCATTTGAATGTGCATTAAGTTAATTTCCAGATTAATGCAATAGTTTGTAAATCATACTAATCAGGTACTCTACACTAAGCAAACTATATACGACAGGCTCGACCGAGAACACATCAAAGCAAATTTACATATTTAATTTTGAGAGAGTCTAAATCTATAATTAGTATAAATCTTTGAAACATTTTATATTAAAATGTATTTATAAATTTAATACTAACCACTTTTTTATATTAGTAAAAATTTAATAGTTATTTTCATTTGCATATAATAATCTCTCAATTACTTAGGGGTAAAACTGCGTATTATCAGACCTCCCCAGACTTCGTTTCATTTTGAGATTTTATCATTTTATTATTTTTCAAATTATTAGAAAAAAAGTCACAATTTAAATCTTTACTTAGGAGACAATACCAACTTCTTATTAAACTTAAATTAAACATTAAGGAAATAACATCTTTTTCTCAAAATTAAATTTTAATTTGGCGTAACCAATTATTAAAAATCTAACCAATTCTTGACTTTTTGATTCGGTTTTAATTTTATGGTTTGATTTATTTTAATTAAACTGATTAATTTAATTAATCAGTCGATTTTAATAAATTAATAAATTCTTATAATTAAAATAAATAAATAAATTTTTATTTAATAATTTTTAATTTAATTTAATTTAATTTTTTTAAAAATAAGAAAAAATTTTCATATATATTTTAAATTATTTAATTTTATTTCAAAAAAAATTATTGAGACCAAATCGAAATTGGAGACAAAGTTGTAGTTAAACGTTACTTTGACGAAATTAATGAGTGCAGGTTTAGGGGTCCATGGGGACAAGTCCCATCATGGCCTGTGTCCAATGCTGTCCAGAAATCAAAAAAGAAGAAAGGTCTTTTTGTGGTTATGGTCCACAATGGCAGCTGGCAAGTTAAATAACTATTACTACCTTTAGTGATTAGCCCATTAAATAATTTATAAATTATAAATTATAAAATTTTAATTAACTATTCAAAAGTTTTAAAATTAGTTAATATTTTTTAAAACATAGTTTTTGAATTTCAAATAAATAATTGTATTTTGATAGTGATTAATTTATTTATTCCTATTATTATGTTAATAAAGACAACACTAATTATTTTAATATTTAATAATTACAAAGAAAAATATATAGTTTTTTATTACAAAGAAAACTCAAAATCTGAAGAAAAGTTAACTATTGCAATGTTCTACGGTACACTGCTCCTTGCGAGTTTCGGTGAATGGTCTCTAATATTATCATAGGAGGTTCCTGAAAAATATGTAAGTCGGGATTGGGTAGAGCTGCTGAGCTGTCAAAAGATCCGCACACTAGTTCTTTTTCCCATGCACGTGTTAGATCTACAGTTTCCACTCTAGAAGGAATAAACCGCGAGTACCTATCAACAAAAAATTCAACAAAAAATTCTTAACATCAATCGCTGTATTAGAAGAGAAAATAATATTAAAGACTTCAAAGAAGTTTACTTCTAATATGACTCGGCGATATCCGAATGATTAAGTTCAACCGTAAGAGCCGAGCTTTTTTCTATGTATTGAGTAAAATAATTTTTAAAATAACATCACATATTCCATTTAATTAATGGGCCCGAGAATCATTCCGAGCATCGACGTCCAGATTCAATGTGGTGGGCACCACGTTCCGTTACGTCTTGCTTGTCTTTGTTAAAAAAAGTCAACAATCCGCGTTAAATAAAGGAATACTTTATTAAAAAAAAGATAAAATTATTATTTAAAATAATTTAAAAAATAAAGCTCGAGAGCCAAAAGCAAAAAAGAGGTAAAACCTAAGGGCTCCACGTGACAGCTAAGCCTGCCCCCGTCCATTTTTTCGTCTCCTACCCAGTAAGCTGACGTGGACGATGCACCTCGCCCGCTGTGCAGTGCGCACGTGACCATTACTCTTCTCAATTATTGTTAGTTTTGTTTTTTTCCATAAAAAGGTATAGACGTCTTTATAATTTAATAAAATATTTATATTTTTAAATTTTTAGAATAATTATTTTCTTAAACTTTAATTAAAAATAACTATTAAATATATGTGATATTTGTTTATATAATAATTATATATAATTCTTAAACTCAAATTAAATTAATTAACTCTTTGTTTTTGAGAATTTGGCTATAAGCAAACATGCCACGACAGTTGTTTGTATGAGAATAACTTTTTTTAAAAGTCAGTTGATTATCTGACTGTCATTTAAGAAAATTGAAAATATTTTATACAGTAGATTATTTAGCAACATAAAAATAAAAAATATTTTTAATTTTAATTATATTTTATTTTGTTATAAAAATTATTTATGCATATAAATATTATTTAAAGTATATTAAACAATATGTAAATCACAACATATTAATTATTATATAATTTTAAACCATATGAAACATAAATAAAAACATATCTAACAAAATCTTTTATATGGATTATAATATAAGTAAATTAATATCAAAATTAAATATTAAAATATATAAAAAATTAAATAATATTATATAATTATCAAAATAAATATTCAAGTTTAGTAAATAATTAAATACATAATAAACAAGAAGATGCATTTGTGAGTATTGTAAAATTATGTATAAAACGTAAAGACAAAAGGAACTAAAAATAGACTAATTGATTTGAAAATTCTACCTAAAAAGTTATTTGAGAGATTTTTTTTAGAAGTTTTAAATTTAAACTTCTTAAAAAGTTGTATGTTGGCTGTCAAAAAAGTTATATCTATTAAATAAATACTTTTTTATTTTACAATCGAACATTTATTTTTCTTTAAAAAAAGTTTTTGTGGTGGAGAAAAGTGCTTATTCACCTCCCAAAAATTACATAGTATTTTACATCAATTACTACTTAGTCCTAGCCCGCCTACCTAATCCAAAAATATGAGCATAACGCGCTTCCTTTTTTTTCCAAGTTCAATCCAATAATTACAGTAAAAATGAAAAAATAAACCATATAAAAATGATGAAATATCAAATTAACAATAATTCAAAATAATTAGTTGAGTTATTAATGAAATAAAAATTGAATCAAAACTAATTTAAATGGATAAAATATTAATATTTTTAAAGACAAAAAGGAATTATTTGATATATAATTTAATTTATATTATTTAATGTACAAAAATTTACATTTTATAAACCAATCCTAATAGATCGTGAAAACACAAATTTTATATTTTCATAATAATAATAAAAACAACAACAATTCAATAAAATTTTAGTTGACATGTAGAGTTTAGAGGGTCATAATAATACATAATTTTACTCTTAACTAGTAAAGAAATTATTTCTTAATAGCCTATATGAAAAAAGAATAAAAGTAAAAGTAAATATATAAATATAATTAATTAATTTTTGAAACCAACATTTTAAAATAAAATATAACCAAAATCATTTTATATAAATAGAGTAGATTGAGAGTACATTTATAATATATAAATAGAATAGAATTACGATATATAATTATATATTTTATTTTATATATTTAATTGGTTAATTTTTTAATTTTATTGTAATTAAATATAATATAAAATTAATTAATTTCAACTAAATTATGAAACAAGTAAATACTTTCGGAGACTTTATTCGTTCTAATTCCTTCATTTATTTAAGGTACTTATAAACGGAGAAAATTTCTTTTTTGCCTATCTTTATCCGAACAAGCTAAAACTAAAGCTCTTATTTTTTGTTAAATTCTAGTTCAAGTCAGTTTGGAATGAGCTCCACAAAAGCTTGAGACAGATAAATGGATTTTTGTTCTACGTCTCCGTTAAAGTTCAGTATAAGCTTCCAAAATAGAAAATACAAATAAAGAAAACAAAAAGTAGAGGAAGGGGTCAAACTTTCCTATAATTTTGATTTTTTTAAAAAATCAAATAAATATAATTAAATGTAAAATGGAATCCAACGTGAACAACAACTATTGATAAAAATGATTAATAATTATAAATATATATTATTTTGTAGAATACTAGAATGTATTCTATAATGTTATATTCATAATGTAATATAATAGAATGTAATAATAAATATTTTATAGAATTTTATTATATATATTTATATATAATAATAAATATTCTATTATAAATTATAGTAATTATAATCCTCGTTTTGAAAAAAGAAATCTAATATAATT
>JAOSBK010000001.1:358887-370849 GCA_027568895.1 Erythroxylum shatona | reverse complement strand
ATTTGGAATGAGCCCCACAAAAGCTTGAGGTAGATAAATGGATTTTTGTTCTACGCCTCCGTTAAAGTTCAGTATAAGTTTCCAAAATAGAAAAATACAAATAAAGAAAACAAAAAGTAGAGGAAGGGTTCAAACTTTCCTATAATTTTGATTTTTTTAATCAAATAAATATAATTAAATGTAAAATGGAATCCAACGTGAACAACTATTGATAAAATGATTAATAATTATAAATAGATATTATTTTGTACTAGAATGTATTCTATAATGTATATTCTATAATGTAATATAATAGAATGTAATAATAAATATTTTATATAATTTTATTATATATATTTATATATAATAATAAATATTCTATTATAAATTATAGTAATTATAATCGTCGTTTTGAAAAAAAGAAATCTAATATAATTATTCACAAATATAATCCAAACATTACATATAAAAAATTTAAGAAAATGCAAACGTAGTCAAATAGTAAAATTTCTCTTTGTTAAAGAAAAGACACGAGTTCGTTTTCCGCTATCCGTTAAAAGTGCTTTATTTATCATGATATCCTTTTTAATAGAATAAAAGAGTTAGTATATTTGACGGTAATATTATTCTATTGGTAATACTGCTTTAAAAATAGTCTCTTTATTATGTAGGAGTAAGACTGTATATACTATCAAACCTTACTTTAATACAAAATTTTAAACCGGATGTAATGATGACAATAAAAATAAATATTCTATTAGGATATCCCCTCCTATTTTCTTTCCTCCCATTCCCCCACAGAAAACTGTTAAAGAAGAGAAGGTATCATAAAACAGAGGCTTTTTGCGTGAGTTTGTCTCAATCTGTGAGTGAGTGTGTAACTTTTTGGTTCAACAGAGTCTTGGGTCGGGTTAGACTTGGGCATGAGTCTGGCCCCGTTGATCTCAGGACGGGAAAAATGGTGTCGTTTCGGTTATATGTATTGGATCTTGGGTTGGGTTGGGCTTAGGCATGAGTCTGACTCTGTTGATCAAAAATGGTGCCATTTTGGTCCGCCCAAATGCCATCGGTAGAAATATGAATGCTAATTTTGCAATATAGGTCTTGTTTGGCAATTAACTGATTATATCAGCTGATTGGACCAGCGGATTGTATTAGTTGTTTGTTAAAGATGTTTGGTAAAATTAACTGTTTAAATATAAAATGACTTATAAGGACGTGACTTTAAAAAAATATAAAAATATGAATATTATATATTATAACGTGATATTTTCAAACTCGAATTATAACGTGATATTTTCACATTAAACGTCCTTTTAAAGGGGGTTCAACAAAAAATTCTGGTCAATATGAAGATTAAAACGAATAAGGAAGGCTGTGATGAGTTTAGAGAACTAGTAAGTGATATACGATTAAGTTAGTTTCTAGAAAAAGAAGAATTTGGAAAAGGAGAGGAGTAATCATATAACACAACGCAGCAATGGCACCTTCCACCAGGCCACCTTCCTCTTCTCCACCTTACATGACTTTTTGAGTTTGGGATTATCCCAAACGCAAGACCTTCGGGACGTTTGGGGCAAACATGACTTTTTGAGTTTGGGATTATCCCAAACGCTGGTCTCCGTAGCTGATTGATTTTGGCTAATTGAGTTTATTGATTCAACCCAATTAGCTAATTAACCAAACACATCTATTAATTGTTTGACTAAGTCAAACAGCTAATTTTGGCTGATCAGCTAAATTTTTAGCTGATCAGCTGATATCCAAACACCGCCGTAGTGACAGTTATATGCTGTTGAACAACTCTTGGTGTACTGTTGGGCGGGCGATGTAACCAAACACACGCACTGTCAACTAACTTCGCCTCGACATCTCCGTCCGGTCTTTTCTCTTCTCCGCCCTATTTTTACTCACTAGTCACTACTCACTACCTGTCCTCAATCTCCGACAACTGATGGCCGCCACCACAACCCCATTCCTCAGCAAACTCACCATCTCCAGCAACGCCATCTCCTTCTCCTCCTCTTTCTCCCCTTCATTCCCTCTTCTTCCCTCCAGAACTCGCTGCCGCCGGAATTCCCAAAATGCGCTCTCCGTCAAGGCCAAGATTCGCGAGATCTTCATGCCCGCACTCAGCTCCACGATGACCGAGGGCAAAATCGTGTCCTGGATTAAGTCCGAAGGGGATGTTCTATCCAAAGGCGACAGCGTCGTCGTTGTGGAGTCCGACAAGGCCGACATGGATGTCGAGACTTTCTACGACGGAATCCTTGCCGCCATCGTTGTCCCCGAAGGTGAGACTGCTCCTGTCGGCGCTCCTATCGGCCTCTTAGCTGAATCCGAGGACGAAATCGCCGAAGCCAAAGCCAAAGCAGGTTCTAGCAGTGGTAGTTCCACTCCACCACCAGCTGTTGCTCCTTCTCCACCGCCACCGCCCCCTCCGACAACTTCCACTCCGACTCCTGCAATCTCGCAACAGGCTGCAGCTGCGACGGCGGCGGAGGGGCCGAGGAAGATAGTGGCGACGCCGTTTGCGAAGAAATTGGCGAAGCAGCATAAGGTGGACACTAATAAGTTGGTTGGAACGGGCCCATTTGGGAGGATCACTCCTGCTGACGTCGAATTGGCTGCCGGAATTTTGCCTTCAAAGCCGAGCGTGAGTCCTGCGCAGCCTGCTCCGGCGAAGCCTGCTACCAGTCCTGCTGTGCCGCCGTTGCCGGGGTCCACCGTTGTGCCGTTCGCGACGATGCAAGCGGCTGTGGCGAAAAATATGGTGGAAAGTCTCTCAGTGCCAACTTTTCGAGTTGGATATCCAGTGACTACTAATGCTCTTGATGCACTTTATGAGAAGGTGCATTGTGTTTGAATACTTAGATTCTGTTAGCTTAATTGTCTATCTATCTATTCAGTTAGATTATATTCAGTTGGATAAAATTCTTTTCTTTGATTGTAATCAAGTAAAAAGATCAAACTTTGACGGTACATAGATCTCTTTAATGTGATACTCTGTATATTCTTGATATGGTGGTAATGGCTGAACTTGATCGGTTCTTACCAGGTGAAGCCAAAGGGTGTAACAATGACTGCCCTGCTGGCAAAGGCTGCTGCAATGGCACTCGTTCAACACCCAGTTGTGAATGCTAGTTGCAGAGATGGAAAGAGTTTTACGTACAACAGTAACATCAATATTGCGGTGGCTGTTGCAATTAATGGTGGATTGATTACGCCCGTTCTGCAGGATGCTGATAAGGTATTGTTTCAGTCAAGTAATTATTTCATCTAGATCACTTCGTGGTTACTTTCCCGAGTTCAGGTTAACTAAAGTGTGCAATTTGTGTAGTTGGACCTGTACTTATTATCTCAAAAGTGGAAAGAGTTGGTAGAGAAAGCAAGAGCAAAGCAACTTCAGCCCCATGAGTATAATTCAGGTGAACCATATGGCTTATTCTATTGTAAATGCTCTACTAGTTTAATGTACGTGATTGTAAGTGAACATTGGCTATATTGGACTTCTTTGCAGGGACTTTCACTTTATCCAACTTGGGAATGTTTGGTGTGGATAGGTTTGATGCTATTCTTCCTCCTGGCCAGGTATTTTGTTATCATTAGATTTTTTGTCTCTGTATTTAATTTGCGCTCGCTTAGCCATTCGCTTATGTTTGGGATGCTATTTAGGGCGCCATCATGGCTGTTGGAGCATCAAAACCAACAGTGGTGGCTGATGCAGATGGATTCTTCAGTGTTAAAAGTAAAATGCTGGTACGTTAGATCTCCATTGCATGACCCATTTGCTTCTGATTCATCTGACTACCCTATGTCAATGCAACTGATAATTTATATGTTGCAGTAAAATGTATACAATTAACATATAACTTTAGTATTTGAAGGTTCCCATTCTGTACTGTATTTAAACTTGGTCAAAATTTGGAAGATTTCAACCTATTTGTTTCCATTCTAGCATTCCTGTTCCAGTTACGCCATATGCAATTCTGTAAGACAAAGCATGAAACCTTGATTGGGCCTAATAATACCTTTCACCTCAACTTGATGTTGGAGTATAAACTATTCAGTTCTGATTACATGAGCTATTGATTGATCGATTCAACTTTTTGATTAGCTTGCTAATAGTGCTGTTATTTAGCCAAATGGAAGAAAATTTGAAGGTTATATCCAAAATGACTGCTAATATCTGTTCAATATGATATTATTGTCATTTGGATCCAAGTGTTACTTAGAATGTTAAGTTGTTCAAGAAGAATCTTGTTAGATCCATAAGAAACTTTGTTTTGGATTGCGGCTATAGGTGATAAAATCTTCCCAGTGTGATATAGGTCTTATGAGAGAGTCCAACCCCTCAAGCTAGCTCAAAGGGTGGGAGAGCCCATAAGCATATATAAACCCCACATCTGCCCTCATATGACCGATGTGGGACTCAAGTCCCATACCTTACAATTGGTCCGTAATATTCTACCACGCTCTGCAGCCCAGCACCTAAGGGCTGGCTGTGCGCTAGACCTTTTCTAGCTCCAAGTGAATACTGCAATACCGGTGTCGCCACTCATGGCACAAGGACTCGGAGGAGTGGTGTTGATTCTAATACTAATTGATAAAGGTCTTATGAGAGAGCTCAACCTCAAAAGTTAGCTCAAAGGGTGGGAGAGCCCATAAGCCTATATAAACCCCATATCAGCCCCCCATATGATCAATGCGAGACTCAAGTCCCATACCTTACAATTGGTCTGTAACACAGTCCTAACTGCATAGTTTGTTGCCTTTCTAGAAAGGTCAGTTTCTTTCAGGCAGGCATTGTTGCGATATACATATGCCACCCTCTCTAAGTTGACATGCTATATGGAGTTGCTATAGGTCCAAGGCATTTGGGTTGCTCATACAAAATATGATCCCCTTTATCCATGGTTTAGATGTTGTGTTGATTGTTGATGTAACTAATGATTATGTAGATGTCTCAAAAATTGCAGGCCTTGGGGTATTGTAAGATAAAACACATATAGTCTGTTATGAATACTGTTTTAGTGTGAATATCTGTTTGTCTTTTGGTACCCTGTGTTCTAGTAATAGTTGAAGGGATTTCTGCCTATTTCTTGCTAAATCTTCATATGTGCTAAAAAACCAAAAAAATCCTTTTCGCCACTTAAAGTGTCTTAGAAACACTTCTACTTATCTTGTTAATGTTCATCTTTGTAACATTTTACCTCATTTTTTAGATCAAGCTCGATCCATGGCAATGCCATATCATGCCAAGTTCAAAATTTTCATCCAGAATTGTTACATGTGACCTGGAACTGTTACTCATTGACTTTCGGTTCACCACGTAATCTTAGCAAATATGTTCAAAGAATCACCAAATGCCATTTTTTATGGTGAAAACTAACCACTGTGATCCAGCAAAAAGGGGAATGTCTGGTAAGGTGTGTTTGATCAAATCTCAAAGGCTAGTCTGCCTGCATCTTTGCTGGAGGCAAACTGGTCCTAATTCATGCACTGGTTGCTCTCTGATTCATATACATATTCATGCAACTCCATTAGTGTTAAGGGGCGTGGTGTGTCTGTGATTCACACTTTCCGGTGTGCATTGTTACTTCATGGCTTGGGATTTTGTAGTCAGTGGCGCTGTTCTTATCACTAATTACGTTATAAGCGAGGTCCTGTCTGTATTGCATTCTCTAAACGCTCTTAACTGTAGATTCTCCCACAGTTTCTCCTTCTAGTTTAATTGTGAAACATAAGGAGTAACATATCTGGCAGACATCCAATGTGACCCTTACTACTACAATGTTTTTGTTCTGTTCAGGTGAATGTAACAGCCGATCACCAAATTGTTTATGGTGCTGACCTGGCCGCATTCCTTCAGACCTTTGCAAAGATTGTTGAGGACCCAGAAAGCCTGACATTGTAGATTATGTTCGTGAAATGAAGTGGAGGACCCAGAAAGAATGGTTTATCTTGCAAAGAGTGCGTTGCTAAACAACCTAGTTTTGGAGGACATCCTCCTGAGGCATATTACATTTTCTTTTGGAAGTTATATTTTCCAGTGTTCGTTCTTTTCTTAGTCATTCCAAAGATTTGCAAATAACGCACATGGATGAGCACAACATTTTAGACAGGAATAACAAAGATCTTGGAAGTTTTTTACAGAACTTGATATATTCTGTTGTTACTGTCATAACTTCATTGCGAGTATTTGTTTGGAGCATTTTAATATTATCTTGACCACCTGCAAGTTAAAACCAGATAGTATTTCTTCAAGCTTTATGAACCATCAGAAGTAGGTTGAAGAGGAACAAACCAACTTGAAGGTAACACATTACTGCTTAAAAATCTTCCTGAGTGCTTAAGGCTTAACAAATATCACTGCTATTACCAAAAAATAATTGTTATGCTTAAAAGGCTGTAAAAATTTATTTGTCGGTATCAACATGTATGTACAGATCATCTATTGTTGTTTCTTGTCAAATCTAAGTCCTTCCTAAAACAGGAAGATGCTTCATGAATCCCCTCTTCAAACACAGGTATCATATGACCTTTCTTTTAAGACGTTGAAGTTACCAGTCCAATGTGATATTCCTGGAAATGTAAAGCTTGTCAATGTGCTCTATAACTGGAAGTGTTGCATTGATATACCTTTTCATCTTCTTTTCTGCTGTCTGATCTGCAACAACATGGGTAACAAATGTTAGATATCTCTATGACATTGGACATCCAACATTTGTTTTGTCTAAGTTGTCTTAACAAGTTTTGTCTGATTATGAATAGATTCTACTTGCATCGAAACTCGTATAAGAGACAATTGTATAGAACATCTTGAGGATAATGTAAAATTAACTCGAGACTCACCAGTTTCATTGAGTTTCAGCAAAAGTTGGTCCCTTGATGGAAGAGTATACATTCCAGCATAAACAGCTGTTCTGACTGCCCATGTGTGATATGGAGCACAAACCTGGGAATAAGCTGTAGTTGCAGCTTCCTTTAAAGAATCACCACTACAAATAAATTGCAGATCAGATAAGCTAGATTTGAGTTGAAAGTGAAACAGAACTTTATGCAATTTAGAGAGGTTGGAACGTACTCAGTTGACAGAAACTGTTGGAATAAGGCTCTGATGAGGTCAAGACCCTGCCTGACTCGACGAAGATTACGCGAATGACTTCCTGGAGTCCTCACAGTTCCATTTGCAACATCCAGGTCCAATATATTTTCCAAGCTGCTAAAGCACTTGGATGCTTCAACCAGATCACCCACCTGAATCATTCAAATTGTAAGCTAAATTTGGATGTTTCTTTCTATTCCTGCATTTTCGAAACATTTGATAAACGAAGGAAAATGCCCCAAATTGTAAATTAAATCCTAACGTTCTGTAAAATATCTAAGTAAACAATTAACATTACCATTATAAGTTTACACCTTTCTTTTGTGAAAGCTTAGATGAAAATAGCACATTCGACCTGGAAAAATCCTGGAAATCTTATCATACAAGATGAAGAAAAGGGTTAGGAGAATGAGAATAGACCTTGGCGACGTACTCAGATTCAGCAAACTTGAAAGCGAGACCGAGACAGCTAAAGAGCACAGCAACCAGACGACACGCATCGCAAAACGTATCCAAACGCAACTCTTCTTCTCCTTCACCATTAACGTTACGATCATTATTAGCAACAGCCTCACCATTGTTCCTCCTCGAACTCAGCCTCTTGGCTATGTCCTCAAATGCCTCGGCAACCGCCGATAGCGGCGTTTTGGAATGACCCTTTTCCGGTGACGCCGCCATAGCCACGGGGGTGGTGCCTTCCAGGATGTCTGTCGTCGGTGGAGGTGGACGATCTTGTTGTAGCGCCTGAAGCTGGCCTGTGCTGTTATAGAGAAGTCTCTTTATCATCTTCTTCTTCTACTAATCTTCTTCCTACGCACACTCTGTTTTTCCTTTCTGGGTTTGTTCTTGAAATCCTCAAAATCCACGAATATGAACTCAAAGAACACGAACTAGATTCGAAAACAACGAATCTATGACTATTCTTGAAAGGTCAAAGATAGGATTTGCGTGTCTTGTTTCTATTTTTACTTTGCGATCAGTTCCTTCTTCTTCTGATAGAATAAATGCATGAGAATTGTAAGGCGATGATCAGAATAAAGCTTTCTGAGAAGCTCACCGACTATTACGGGTTGCCTAGAAAAAACGTAAAGACAGAAAAACAAGACCAAACAACAAAAGCTTTAGATGGAACTTGGACAGGTCTATGTAAATAGGTTTTGTTTTCTCAGAAAATATCAGACGTGTTTGGTTGGAAAGATCGTGTCGTGGGAAAAAACCGAATAAGTCAAAGTGTCCTGTTTTGGGATGATCTTTTCTTCGCTACTTCCTCAGTTTTCGGAGCTGACTCGCAATTTGTCTGACTTTTAGGTGTCGATGTTTGGGCCGGTATGATATAATTATTGTTAGAACTTGAGCCCATCTTCAATTTGAAGGATTTTCTTTTATCTATTGCTACTAAATATTACACACAAAATGTTCTTGATTCTACATGATTTCTGACATATCTCTTATTCGAGTTGAGCTCGGTTAATGTAATATAGACTGACGCATTCCTAAACAAAGAAGAAGACCTACAATCGTGGCAATCCAAATCCAGTTAAATGGTTGAACTAAACCTTGTTTCCGAGTTCCACTCCATCTTCCATGGAGTCTCCAAGTTCTTTACCACTGTGGATCTGGACTGGCTTAAACGTGTAAAACTTTGCACACCACCAGTAGTATATAAGATTGATGGCTTGCAAAAAGGTAATGAGCCAGTAGAAGTACTCCAACTTCCCTTTGTTCAAGTTATCATCAGGAAGCCAATGGCTGAACTTGTGAACCAAAGTTACCAGTAGTGTGCTCACGTAGTTACCAGCGGATATTGAAGTCCAGAACAAAGCCATTGCAGTGGCTTTCATGCTTTCTGGTGCTTGATCATAGAAGAACTCCAAATGCCCAATTGCCATAAATGCTTCAGCTATTCCATGAAGACAATATTGAGGGGCAAGCCAAAAGACTGAGATCGGAATAGTTTGATGAGAATTGATCAAACCATTATCAGAAGCTGCATGCTTTCTCTTAATCTCCGCGAAACCAGCAACAAGAGTTGCTAAGATTGATATAACGAAACCAATCCCCATCCTCTGCAAGAAGGTAATGCCACGCTCAAGGCCAGTGAATTTACGTGCGATGTGGACAAATACTCGATCGTATAAGACTATTGTGGTAAGCATTGCGCTCATAGTGAAGACAGACATTGAACCTGCAGGAATTTGGAAGGAGTTGGTGATATGTCTGTTCATGGACTTGGCTTGTTGGAGTGAAAATGTGTTTTGTTGAGCATAGGCTGTGATTAAAATGATTCCTGATGCCCATATAGGTCCCATTCTAATAACAGTTTTGAGTTCTTCAACTCTATGCACTGTGTTCAATCGCCACAAGTCTGGTGCTTGGCCTGGTTTAAGATCCTCTCCTTCCATAACAATGGCAGCTTTATCAAGAAACCTGCATCATGAAACCTGGGATCAGTGTATAAACCAGCTGTTATCGTAATTACGATTGTATTCACAGCTTTTAGATATTGTATCCAAGTTGGGATGTTTCAGATAAGGACAGAGGAGACAGGAAGTTGGACACAAGCTTTTGTTCGTTAGCTAATTAAGCAGCAACCATTACAGCAAGGAAGGTGTGGAGCTGTGGACCTCTAAAGACTTACTTTATAGATAAAGACAATAGTTCAGATCATCTCCTATCTCTATCCTGCATCTTACAACCACCGCTATAATTGAATGAATAGAAAAAACAAAAAATAATAATAAATTATTTTTGGTATCTCTTAACTTTACCACACATATCTAACCTAATCATTTTGAACAGATTATCTTAATCTTTTTAATGTATTTCCAAATACATAAATACCCTTTTTGGATATGAATTTTTCTGTAGTCTAAAAATAAAAAATTAGACTATTGAAAAATTTTCTGTAATTATCATGTTGTTAATTGAAATTATAAAAAATAATTAAAATATGATGAAAAGACTTATATGATAGATAAGTAATATAATTTAATATAAAAATTAGGTAAAAAAGATTAAATTACATAATATTCCAATGTAATTAACTTTTTTTCTGAATATGGAATTATATAAGTAGCAATCCATAAAGATGGAGAAGTCACACTTAAGATTAAGATTAAGACCCCTTAACCCTTTTTTATTAACTAATCATCTTTGTTAATAGCATGGTACGTAAACTTCTGCATGAAAGAACAGAAGTAAAAAAAAAAAAAAAAGTAGTAGAAGAAGAAGAAGAAGAAGAATAAAAACACTTACTTCATGTGCTTGGTATGAAGAAGCTTTCCACCCATTGAAATAGGTCCATCAAGCTCATCATTCTGGTATAGTAATTTAGGGTCTGAAACCATTTGAACCTTCCTTTTCCTGAAAGCTGAAACCATCACTTGTAGCAGTCGGGTGAACGGACTTCCTGCCGGATCCAAATTCCGGTAAAGCCGGTACCCGAGAATAAATGGAACCATTGACAGAAACATTGCCATGGCTGGAATTCCAAGTCCCCATCCCCATCCAATGTTGTCCTGAACATAGACAATAACTGTCACTGCCAATAATATCGAGGCCCCCATAACAAAGTAGTACCAGTTGAAGTAACGCCATGTTTTTGTGGATTGGTTAGGATCCGTTTCGTCGAATTGGTCCGCCCCGAATGCTGCCACACAAGGTCGGATACCCCCTGAACCTAAAGCTGCGAGTAACAAAGATAGATATAGTATCGCTAGTTGTCCTGTGTCAGCTTCTTCACACACTTGGTCACTCTTACATGGCGGTGGCCGGAAGTTTGGAAGTATAGCCGATATAGTTAAAGTTGTCATGCCCTGAAATGATAAAGAAAGAGACAAGGGTTAAGGAGGGAAGACAAGAGACAGAGTCAAAGAAGAGAGTAAGTGTTTAGTGTTTACTATCTGGTAAATTATGGAAGCAACAGTGATGGTCCAGAACCGGCCGGCGTATGCGTCGGAGAAGAAGGCACCGAGCAACGGCGTCAAGCTTGATGTGCCGCCGAAGTTGGTTAAGGTATTAGCTGCTTGGGTTAACGGCATGTGAAGCTGCGTTGTTAAGTAGCTAATCATGTTGGTGTTGAACCCAACCACAGCCAACTTCTCGCAAGCCTCATTAGCTACACAAACATCAATCAAACCATCATTCAACAATCAAATCTAGTTCATACCCACAAACCAAAACAGTGTTCTTCCTTTAAATCTCTACATGAACTCTTCAAGGAAGCTTACCAAATATGAAAGGCATTGTAACCATGCCACCCTTCTGCTTCTTCTTCGCATGGCCATCTTTGCCCTCCATCTCCACCATTTCTGTGTTCTTGTTTCTTTATCTTTTTCTGGTTTGAAATCGTCCCCAAGTGCCAGTATTTATAAGCTAGTTCGCATGCAAAGATGCAGTAACAATAATGGTGATTTTTTTTTTTTTGCTTGTAGATTCTGCTGCATTGATGGCAACAGATGATAGGCGTATACTCTACTAGACAAACCTTTTTCCACTAAACAAAATTGAAGGAGAGAAAAAACAAATTAGAGGTCCATGAAGTGGTAATCAGCTTTTTTTTCTCATTCTTGGTCTGTATTATTGTACTCAGGATAGGTATCGTGCAATGATTCCTCCTTTACGATGGCTCTTTTTGTGTTGTATTGTAATTAATTCAAGTGGAATTTTCTTAATAGATGTGAAGGCTTATTGTGTGGATTATGACCTAGTAATCGTATTTGATATGGACTTGTTACGATAATTCATATTCAATCTTATGATTATATGTAGTTTATTAAAAGCTCTATAGGATAGCTTAATCTCAATGGTTAAATGATAATAATGGTCATTCGAAAATAGTCTCTATATTATGTAGAAGTACGGCTGTGTGCTATT
>JAOSBK010000001.1:336241-351238 GCA_027568895.1 Erythroxylum shatona | reverse complement strand
GTTTGTGTGTATCAGGCAATTAATAAAGTTTGAGTTGGCCAAGTTTTTTAATGGAGGAAGTATCTCAACCTTCTAAAGAACCATTATACTTATAGTGGAAGAGGTGAAGTTGGACTGCCAACCTTAAATTGACGGGTAGATTCTTTTTGTAGTTTAATTAATTTTTAAAATTATTTAAAAATTTATTATAGTTTTTATTTTTTTTTCAAAAAATTCTTTGTAGGCTTATTAAAATATAATAATGAAATATTCGTAAATAATACATATTACCTACACGAAGATTTAAAACAATTCTTAAATTTGTTTGAATTAATTAAATCGAGCACATACTAATAATTATACTAACTATATTAAATTATTATTTCTTAATCAAATTATTAAATTTCAAAATAAGTTTAAGAGCTGAGTTAGGTTCTTATGTTATACGAGCATTTGATTGCATGTCATTATTTTTATAACAAAAGTATATGATTTTTTAAAATTTAAAAGTAAACTTTTTTCGATAAGTTTGAAAAATAGATTTTTCTTAAAATTAGTTAAATTACATGAAAATTTCCTGTCTTTTACTTAAATTAGTTTACGCAAAAGCTTCAAATTATATAACATTATTATACAAATCACGAATATATAGATTTTAACGTTAGATTTAGTCCTACCGTTTGTTGAGTTGTTATAATTTCTAACGTCTTCTATTAGACGGAATCTTTTCTATTAGATGAAATCTTTTCTGTTGTATCTTTAGTACATAAATTTATTGTTAGACTAACTGTGTCCTTACGCAGTCTAAATAAAAACACTCTCAAGAAACTCTTCTTCTTTTATGGTATCAGAGCCATTGGTGATCAAAAACAATGTCTTCCACCAACTCATCTTCGACCTCTACTGTCACCTCTTCTATCTCCTCCTCTACTTGTATGTCCATCATTTAATAGTTATTACTTATTATTATTATTATTATTATTAAATAACAAAATTTTATAATATCATTCACTAATCAACTTCTTATGTTAAAGACTTAAAGACTCGTCAGAATTTTCGTTACTTTGACGAAATTACAGAAACATAGTACATGACAGAATAATTTTCATGAAAATGAAGTTCAGGTCCAAAATATATATGGCTGGAAAGGAAACCAAGAAGAAATCATCTCTCCAAACTGAGAGTGGTCCTCCATGGACACCTATTTTTCACTGAGCCGAAGAACAGTGTGTGAGTACAAAACATGCATCGTGTTATGGAAAGGACAAGAATGCACATGCTCTTGGAAGAAGATACAGGTTCACTGGTTTTGATCCATCTTCCCGTCATTGTATGGCTATTCTTCGCTTTCGGTTCACATATTTGGCTCAAAACATGGGTTTTGGTTTGTGGTACAACAAAGTTCCAGTGGAGAAGAAGCTAAAAGTCGTACATGGAAAAGCTTTCACGCTTCTGACAAGAATGGAAAGGAGGAAAAGCACGTGGGACGACAATGAAGGTCGGTTTGAAACTTTTCTATCTAAAAACGTTATTATTTTAATTCATTTATATAATTTTTCTTTTAATAAGCAATTTTGACAAATTAAAAATATTCTTAAAAAATCTCTTTTCATAAGATTTTGAACACTTTTCTTCAATTTTTATTTTTTAATTAACTTAACACTTCGTATCTCTGGTTATTTTATTTATTTATTTCAGATTTCTAAATTTATTTATTTGTTTATTTATTATGTACTTTTATTTTTTATTTTTATTAATTTTCATTTACTTATGTATTTGTTTATTATTTTTTCTAACCGCTTTCAAAAATTTTTTATTTTTGTTAGTTTATTAAAAATAATTTCTCTACTAATTAAGGGTAAGTTTACATATTTTTAAACCTTCTCATAAAGAGAGAACGATATATATTTTTAGACCTCCTTAAATTTCATATCTGAGCAAATTTTCAATTAAAATAATTGTGTTTTTATTGAAACAACACAATTTAATTTAAAATAACAATAGTATGTAATTATTAATCAAAATTTTAAATTATAAATTATAACCAAATTTATAATTTCAATATTAACATAATTACAATTGTACTCAAAATATTATGACTACTTTTAAATATCTTATCATAATTTATGATTGATCATATTTTATTAATTGCAATTTGTTGTGAACTCAAATCTTTTTTTTTTTTTACGGAAAAATTTACAGTTACTACCTTTTATATATGCACTCAGTAAATCTATAAATTGACGCAATAATTTGTAAATATTCTGTGATCAAGAAAGCGTAAGTAAAGAAAATCGAATATAAAACCCTTTGACCTTATGCTTATCAACTCTACCAACTCGACTAGTCTATATGAGTTCAAATGTACCGCATTCTATAAAGCATTCTATGTAACGCAGATATTTTTGAGTTAGACTTGAATTTAAGCTTTTTGACCCAAATGAACAAAGTGTTTTTTTTTTTTTTTCGCTCAAGATCAGGCCATGAGTCTTGAAACTGTTGGGGCCTTAGACTGGGCTCAAATCAGACTTAACTAGATATTACTACTCGGGGCCCTTTAGATTAAGTACCATTTCTTCGGTACCTAAACACTTAAACATGAAAGCCCATTGACATCCGACACAAGGTAAACCATCATCTCGGACCCGGTTGAGATTCATCCTCTTGCACATTCAGGCTGGACAAGAACTTGAAGCAATGTCGTCAGAGCAACTATCAAGAGACAAGAACACACTCAAACCAGAAAATTACAGGAAAATACCGTTACACAAAACAAACGGTACTGCATAAAATTTAGAAACTGATTATATTAGAACGTCCATGCCAAGTATGTGAAAGTATACACAATAAAAGAAATTGCAAAAGACAGCATGTATATGAACACCCTAACATGTAGAAACTGGAGGAATGTTACATCTTTGTTCCCTGTCTAGAGACTTCACATCATAAAAACTCCAAACTTGGTATGAAAAGAAGTTTGAGGGGAATATATTCGAAAAGGAATATGACAATTGGATGAAAGGATTGGCAATATGTTCACAAACTCCAGTCATTCCTCGAACTCATGCATGTGATCTAAAAGGTAGTTGGCAGCCAGTTCTTCATTCTTGTTGCAGGCAAAGAAGACTTCTAGTACAATTGCTCGGTCAAAACCCATTGCTTCAAGCTGCAAACGAGAAAAGAAACCTTACATATACCATTCTTGAGAATGTATTAAGGGGCTACAAGGTATAATGTATTATGACCAAATCTATGCACAGAATTTTAGAATCCGAGTAAACAAATATAGTGTATAGGAATCTTGAAAGGATAATTTGTCAAACTGAGGTATGCACCAAAGTAAGTTTGAGTTAAGACAAAAGAACTCACTCGTTCTATTGCTTCACGCTCTTCAGGTGTGACTGATACTGCCTGTGGCATTGCTGCAGCAAGCTGCCCCAGTATATTCCTTTAACAATTAACCCAACAAATCAGAATGAGAAACAAGTATCACAAGTTCAAAGAATTATAGAACTGACAATGACAAATCCTACCCCTCTCCACCTTCAACAGGTTCATTGATCAGGCGCAGAAAGTCAGCTTGATGCTCTTGGATAAGCCTCATTAGGTGAGGATTTTGCTTTCCCAATTCTTGAAGCATGGGCTGCAAAAAAAGAGAAGAATTACACCAAACACTCTAGATATGGAAAAACTAAAGTAATCAATACAAAAAAAGAACCTGCAATATCTGTGGGTTAGCCTGAACCATAGCTCTCAAGGCTTGGAACTGAAAATAACCAGAAAATAATGTTTGAGTTCATCATGGTGAGGCATCAAAGCAACCATAGAAAAGATACAAGACCTAAAGAATTGAGACCTGCTGACTGTTACGCAAGAAATCAAGAGTCCCAGCACCAGCAGCACCAGAACCCATGTTTGGAAGGCCCTAGAGAAGAGGTAAAAAATCAAAAGATCAACAACTTGAGGAAAATATGAAAGCAAAAACATGAAATTAGAGTGAGTCCACCTTCAGCAGATCAGAAGGTACAAATTGTGGAGATACTACCTGTGGAAAGAGATCTAAAGGACTTGAATTAGGTCCACTAGAAGGTGGAGCTGGTTGGGCTGGTTGCTGAGACTGGCCTGGGGGATTGGCAGCTTGGCCAATCACTGGGGCACGGCCTACGGGTGGAGCCTCAGCTTGCTCAGGAATACCCTAATGTACGTATATAATTATAAGTTCAGGGATGTAACAGACAAAAAAGCAAAGGCAGTTATGAATTCTCAATCATACATTCAATTTGGTTAATAGTCGCTTTATTCTGTAATCCCAATATAATTGGGAGATGGAAAATGGCATAATAAAACCTGCACAAGATTGGTGAGAGTAGGAAAGACATGATGACATGAATTACAAGTGAGAGAGATGTTTATGAAGAAAGGATAATTTCTGCAACTCGATACTAAGTTTGAACTCCAAAACAAAAATGATTTGTTGCATGAAGAATATGGCAAGATATGATACAAAAGGAAAGAGATCAAATATAACCTGAGAATAATTTACAAACAGTAAACACCAAATCATAGCCCCTTAATTGTACCTAGTGAGTAGGTAACTAAACTGGGAGACCAGGCATCACAACCACAGAGAAGGATGAAGAGCTTAAAGCTAGATCTGTATTATATAAACTAGAATGCATAATCATGAACTGAATATACTTCAGACTCCAGAACTCTCCGCTTTTGAAACCTCAACATGGAGAGAGGGGGGAGTGAGAGAGGAGAGAGTAATCTTCAACATAAAAAGTACACACTTATTGCATCTCCCTAATTCTCTTTATCCTACCAGTAATTGGTTTAATAAACTAATATATCATGCATCATAACCACTTAGAAATTTCAACTAGCTATCTATAATAGAAACTACTGTTCATAGCAATGCACCAAATGTCTTCAAACTGGAAAAATCTCAAACTTTCAACACCCCAACTTGGAGAGAGAGAGTAATCAATGGCACTTGAAAAATAATCTAACAATTCCTCCTTGTTTTATCTCAAATTGAACTTCTAACTACTGTTTCCCAGCAACAAACTTCAAAAGATATGGTACAAGTATTGGGGAACCTACCGAGTATAAATATTCAATGGCTCTCTCAGGATTGTTGTAAGCAGCACGAAGAGCCCGAACAACAGTATCTCTGTCCCAGGTCCCCCCACCTATATCCATAATTTGCTGGATTGCTTCTTCCAAGTTATTTCCTGCAACAAGAGTTGACGCTGCTTGACCATAGACATCAGCTACTGGCCTGATTCAATAAACAACATTGAGTAGTTAGAAAAGAAATCACTCCAACTCATTAAATTATAGCCATGGTTCTCAAGGGGAAACTTAACAGCCATGAATCATTTTTTTCAAACATGAACAAATAGCTCAGAGAATAAGGATGCACACCCAGCAGGAGCAGGAGCAGGAGCAGGCGTAGGAGCAGGAGCAGGCGCAGGCGCAGGAGCAGGAGCAGGAGCAGGTGCAGGGGCAGGGGCAGGGGCAGGCGCAGGCGCAGGCGCAGGCGCAGGCGCAGGCGCAGGTGTAGGAGTAGCAGCAGGTCTATGAAACAACACAAGCAAACGGAATATGTCAAAGCAATATACATGATTATCTCAAGTTCATTACTTTTACACAAAAACATGATGTAAAAAGATATACACTTACCTAGCTGGTGTAGTTACAGGAGCTTGAGGAGCAGCTGATGCCGGTGAACTTGACTGGGGTGCCTATAAAATCAACAATAAGAAGCCAAAATTTACAAAAGGGAGAAGATTGCAAATTGGAAACTTCGTAAACAAATCAGCAATATTCTAAAGAAGTAATTAGAGACGCACAAAAGGTTAAGAATTTTAAGGTTCTTTCTTAAACCCAGAAAGATATCCCCAAGAAGTGATTCAGCAGGAATTCTCAATTCATAAACATGAGGAGCCAAGTAATATACTAACACTGATTTCAGAATTAATGACGTTGAACTTTAACTCTGTATCAGCAGAAGCTATAATAAAACAGTTGCAAACAACACAAAATCACACTCTTACCTTAGTTGTAGCTGCAGCTGACGTAGTTGAACCCTCACCAGGTGAGCTTTTAGTCTGCCATAGTTATAGTGCAAAGAGACTATGTTATAATCCACGAGCCATTATGCTTACGGCAGCAACAAAATAAAAGACATAGAGGGGAACAGACTGATGAATGCATTTAGTGGAGTTTCTTCAAGCTAACTAATGAGAACTGTGATAACTAATTTTCTATGTGATGTAACACCACAAAAGATGCTACCTAGTCACATCAACTACAACCAAACGATTTATTAATCAAGAAACCGTGTGTAAATACAATACAAATCACACATTTTGTGTTAATGAAAAGATACCCAGGAGAATAAGCTATGCAACTGGCCCCAACAAGTTGAACTGTAAGAAGAAAAGAAACGCACCTTTGACGTCATTATCACAACAAAACTATTTTCAACAACCTTGTTTTCTTCCAATGTAGTGTTATCCTTAAGGACTTTACCCTGATGAATAAGCATCAGTTGTGCTGAATTGTAGACATCGGGCCCTTGAGAAGTTTCTATACTCTTTTTGACAGCAGAAACCTGAAGACAAAAATGACAGGTTTAACTTCTTATAAGCTACACAAAAGAAACAACAGCATTAAATATAAGACACTTGTTGCTGAAGCAAAACTATGATGAATAAGACGTCTTGATGTTTGAAACAAAGAATTGCCATGTCTGTCACATAAACAAAAAAGCAGCTGTACCCTGATGTTTCAAAGAAATAGGCCTCCTGACCAGTCCGATATCATGAAAAGTGAATCGTCATTGACTTCCATGAACCGATTAATTATTCAATTATCCCAGTAAATAGACAAGCTTGTTATAAACATCCTTCCAAAAAACCAAGACCCTACTCAAATGGGTGACTACTCGTTCTCGTTATTTTTTATTCTTCTTAAGTAGAGCAAAGAACAAGGAATTTTTCTTGTAATTGAAGCAAACTGATTCTTATGTGTTCCAAAAACCAGATAACGGTTGATTCTGAATACCCAGAAAAATCTTCTATAGTGTAAGTTGACCAAACATTACAAAGCCCCAAATTCCGTAAATCCACTACGAATTCAAGCTCAAGTAGCAAAAACACAACTTTAAATATCAATTCAATCACTCGAAGACCCAAAATCCACTAACACCGCCCAAACCTAAACCGATTACAATCAAAATAGTCAACAAGCAACAAGAGGACACAATCAATCACAAGAACAGAAGCCGAGTTGTGTTCAATCCCAATAATCGAAAACCGATAAAGAGAACACAAGAAGAAGGCGAACCGTGTCTTTGGGCTTCACTTCGATTTGGAAGGAAGTTCCTTTCAAAGTCTTAACAAAAATCTTCATGTTTACTAGCCGATCTCTGTCTCCTTCAAGCTTCAACCCCTCTCGATTTCACTTCTGTATTACTTTCCTTTTTATCTTTACAAATCGACTCATGCGTGTATTTATAGTAATAAATTGGAACGAACTTGTAAAGGTGTACAAAGGAAAACAACCAAAGCAAGTAACATACAGCTTTGATTTTTTAAAATTTTAAGATTATAATAAGGTGATTATATATATAAATATATATATATATATAAGATAATTATAAAATTGACTAAAGATTAAATAAAATTAAAGAATTGAAAAAAATAATTTTACTTGTAGAAAAATGTAAAATTTAATTAAAAAGGAGATTCTTAAACGAAAATTAATTAATTAATTTAATTTATAAGACATTATTAATTTACAAAAATTGATAAATTAATTAATAAATTAATAATTTTTAACTGCAAGAATTATTAAAGTAAATTAACATAAAAGTTGAAAAAGAAATTAAAAAATTAAATATTTCAAAATTTTTACAATTAAACAACCGGAATCGATTAAGTCTTTTAGTCATTGATTTTAATATGATATAAAAATATTTTCTAACATTTTTTAGTTCATATAACACATATTTAAGAGCATTATTATGTACAATATAAAAAAATATTACAAGTTGAGTTCGGTGATGTAATAGTAAAAAAAATATTTTTAATAACATTTTGCATTTAAAATTATATATAAAAAGAATATTAAGTAATGATAAATTAGGAAAAAAGACTTTTTTATATTAAGTATAATCGTTTTTATTTAATAAATTAAGAATTTTATTCAAATAATACTAACTTTATTTAAAATGAGAATGCTATCTTATTATTTGTATTTTTTTTATCACGTTAATTTTTTTGTTGTTTAAAATTATTAATATAACTTATATTGTAAAATATAAGTTTTAATTATAAACTTTACATCACATGAACAAATTTTACTTTGTAGTATATTTTTATAACTTGTGAGTGTCTCTAAAAAATCAATTTATGATTTTCCCAAAATTTAATTATTAAAATAAATAAATCTTAACTTGTAGTATTTTTATAGTTTGTAAATGTTCTAAAGATAAGAGCTTTAAAATTTAAAAAATTTAACCGATATTTAACCATTATTAAATTGACTAAAAATTAAATCGTTTAATATATGTTGAAAGGGATTCTCTTTATCTATCACATAATTTAAATTTTAAGTGAACATTTGTTAAATAAAAATTAATTAATTAATTTTGATTTATTAGAACCAACTAATTTACGAAAATTAACCGATTAATTAATAAATTGATTGATTTTGAATAATAAAAATTATTAAAGTAAATTAAACGGTTCAAAATTAAACCGATCGAATGGATTAAGTTTTATAATCATTGTTTAAAAGGACACTTTCTAAAATGTTAAATATCAATTAATGGCATTAAAACTCTTTCTATATAATAGTAGAATATTCTGTTATGCTTTAATTATGTATTAAAATATTATAGAATATATATATACATATATAATAATAATAATAATAATAATAATAATAATAAATCGTGTTTATAATCAAATGATAAGAATTCTAATTCAAAATTCAAATGCATAGCCGTGAAACTATAAATTATTAATGGACCCCAAAACAGGAAAAACCCAAATATCAAAAGCCCAAAGAACAAAAGAGTAGGCCGCCACTACAAAGACAAAAGGGTCAAAAGCTCATGAGGCCCTTGTTGATCTTCGTAATGTGTATATGTGTCTATATATATATACATATACTTTTTTGAAAAAATAAAACCACAAGGTGTGGCATGGTGATAGCTCACCTCTTTCCTTACTCATGTGGTAGAGGGTTTGATCCCCCACTCACGAGAATGGAGCGCATCTCGTGGCTAGCTATTTACCACTTAGTGCAAGCTCCTGTGACAAAAAGATTAGTCTTCGCTTCCGGTGGAAGATGCCCTGATTGCACCCAAAATAAATACATATATACTCTTCTATATTGAATATAACATTGGAGATTGTACGTTACTTGTTTATGATAGATTTATGGTAAAATATGTGACCAAAATTTGAATTAGTTTGGAGTTTAAAAGAAACGATTTAAATTGATTTATTTTAAATTTAATACGTTAAAATAATATAGTTTTGTTGTTAATTGAATCAAATTTCAATAAATAGGCCCAAGTCTCATTTAAATTTTGATCCGTCAAAAATAGGCCTAAGTCATAAACACTTCAAACATGGTCCATATAAATTAAGGGACCGTTTGATTCTACTTCTATTTTTTGTTGTAGTTTTTAGTTTTCAATTTCAATTTTTTGTGAAATATTTTGCAAAATCTCTTTTTAAAATAATGATTGGAAAACTATTTTTTTAATTTCAAAATTTGAGAAAGTTTAGTAATATCCAACATTATTCTTAACTAATGAAAAAAAACGTATATTAGAGTAAGGTAGAATTCCACCAATTCGAAATGGATTTGGTTTAGATGATAATGTTGACCTCAGCGATAGATAATGACAAAAAACCAACCACTTGACATGTTTGATGGTTAGATTTTGGTTGGATTCCAAATTCCAACTTGATTTGGAAGTTCCAATATTGTATTATATTTTCTTTTTTAAACTTTCTAAACAGGTAATATGCAGAGAATAGAGGCATCCACTTGCATGATAGGATGTATCAAGGCTTTTCTTTTTCAGTTCATATAAGCAATTCTTTTAGTCCAAATTTAAGTTTGGTATAAAAAATGATCGTATCAAACTGAAATTCAATCGGGTTCAATCTTCCTACTAAACACATCCACAAGGAGGGACGAAGAGTCTTATATATAACTAAGTTTCGAATTGGATTAGTCGGTCTAATGGATTAGGCCATCGGTAGTGTCAACCCAAAAAAACTCAAATTTAATCAAAATATTTGAAGTCAATACTAAAATTTTAGGTTACTTCTGAATTGTTTGATAAAATTTTGAATCATAACAACATATTTTAGACTTTGGGGTCAAATTCAAACTCGAACAACAAAACTTCCCTATATAATTTTTGTTGTTTAAATTTATTAATATAACTTATATTGAAAAAATATAAGTTTTAATTATAAACTTTACATCACGTAAACCAATTTTGCTTTGTGGTATATTTTAATAATCTGTGAGTGCCTCCAAAAAATCAATTTATGATTTTCCCTAAATTTAATTATTAACATAAACAAATCTTAACTTATGGTATTTTTATAGTTTGTAAATATTCTAAAAATCAAACAAGACATTTAAGATTTAGAAAGTTTAACCGATATTTAATCATCATAAAAGTGACTAAAAATTAAATAATTTAAAATTGTTTGAAAGGAATTCTCTTTATCCATCACATAATTTAAAATTTTGTTAAATAAAATTTAATTAATTAATTTTGGTTTATTAGAACTAACTAATTTATGAAAATTAGTCGATTAATCAATAAATTGATTGATGTTTAACAATAAGAGTTATTAAAGCAAACTAAACTAGAAAATTAAATGGTTCAAAATTAAACCGATTGAATAGATTGAGTTTTGTAATCATTGTTAAAAAGGACATTTATAATTACTTTCTCAAATTTTAACTATCAATTAATAGAATTAAAACTCTTTTTTTCCCTCAAAAAAAGAATTAAAACTCTTTTTATATAATAGTAGAATTTGTCGTTATGCTTTAATTATGTATTAAAATATTATCGAAAATATATAGTAATAATAATAAATCGTATCTATAATCAAATGATAAGAATTCCATTTCAAAATTCAAACGCATAGAGGAGAAACTACAAATTATTAATGGACCCCAAAACAAGAAAAACTCAAATGTCAAAAGCCCAAAGAACAAAAGAATAGGCCACTACAAAGACTATAGGGTCTAAAGCTCATCAGGCCCTTGTTGATCTTCTTATTGTGTATATGTATATACATATGTGTACTCTTCTAAAAAAATAAAACGACCAAGTATGGCATAGTGGTAGCTTACATCGTTCCCTAATCATATGGTGGAGGGTTTGATCCCCCGGTCACAAAAACGGAGCGCATCTCGTGACTAGCCATTTACTGCTTAGTGCAAGCTCCCGTGATAAGGGGATTAGTTTCCGCATCCAACGAAGGATACCCTAGTTGCACCCAAAAATATACATATGTACTCTTTTATATTGAACATAACATTGGAGATTGTACTTTACTTGTTTATGATAGTATTATAGTAAACATGTGACCAAATTTTGAATTAGTTTGGTGTTTAAAAGAATCAACTTAAATTGATTTATTTTAGATTTAATATAATAAAATAATATCGTTTTGTTCTTAATTGAATCAATTTTTAATAAATAGGCCCAAGTCTCATTTGAATTTTGATCTGTCAAAAATAGGCCTAAGTCATAAACACTTCAATCATGGTCCATATAAATTAACGAGCTATTTGGTTCTACTTCAATTTTTTTTATTGTAGTTTTCATTTTCAATTTTTTATAAAATATTTTGGGAAATCTCTTTTTTAAAATAATGTTCGGAAAACTAATTTTTTAGTTTCAATTTTTATCAGTAGAGACCTCAATAAAATTTGAAGTTTGGGAAAGTTTAGTCGTACCTAACATTATTCTTAACTAATGGAAAAAAAAAAGTATATTAGAGTAAGGTAGAATTCCACCAATTCGAAATGGATTTGGTTTTGATGATAACCTTGACCTCAGCGAGAGATAATGACAAAAAACCAACCACTTGACATGTTTGATGGTTAGATTTTGGTTGGATTCCAAATTCCAACTTGATTTGGAAGTTCCAATATTGTATTGTATTTTCTTTTTTTAACTTTCGTAACAGCTAATATGCAGAGAATAGAGGCATCCACTTGCATGATAGGATGTATCAAGGCTTTTCTTTGGTTCATATAAGTAATTCTTTATATATATATATATATATATATATATATATGTAACGGGGCCTAAGCCCAAGGAAGAATTACATGTGTATTACACGAGAGAGAGCAACTCCAACTAAGTCAGCTAACAATAAAAGCGAAATTTCACCCACGACCTTATGACACCATTATACTCCTAGTGGCAAGTTGTAGCTGTAATTCTTAAGAGTAGGGATGATGACAAAAAGATAGAGTTCTTAAGTTCCATGGAATTAACCAAAATTGAGTTTAGTATAAAAATTGATCTTACCAAACTCAAATTCAATCGGGTTCGATTGCGAAGAGGTGAAGAAGACTAAACTCCGAATCGAATTAGTCGGCCAATGGATTCAGCTATCGGTAGTGTCATCCCAAAAAAACTCAAATTCAATTAGAATATTCAAACTCAATAATAGAATTTTGATCAAATTTTGAATCATAACAACATAATTTAGTCTTTGGGGTCAAATCCAAACTCGAACAACGAAACTTCTCTATGGTTTATACTTTCGGGTCAAATTCGAACTCCGAGCTATAATCCAACACCGAAACTTCCCTTAAATTCATAATAACATTATTTTATAATAAAATTTAAAAATTTTATAATATAAAGTCTTATTCAAAATTTATTTTTGTACATACAATAAAATTAGACAAATAACTATTTTAAAAATTATCAAAATCCAGTTGCCTTCAGATTCAAACCTGACGGTTCAAACCCAACTGAGCAAATACAGCTAACCTAAGACCCTCGTAATCTGCGGAGGCAAACTAAATATCATTTTAATGTTTCAACCACCGAACTGGTTTCATTATGGTCTGTAATATGGTCACCTGATCGTGTTTGGACATGAACTACATTTTAATTTAATATTTATGCATAATCAACGAGTTTTGGTAATTATAATTAATTTTCTTGCTTCAAGCGGGCCAGGAATTCTCCGACATAACTATTCCTACATATGTGATTTCGATCTCTTTGGAAAAAAAAAATTAAAAAAAGGTAAAGATTTTTACAAGGGAAAATTCATTCCGTCGGTGCGATCCCGAGCCGGTAAGAGAAATCGGAATATTCGGATGAATCGAAACAAACGTTAGAATATTCGAAAAACCCGTCGTCGAAATCCACGTAACCGGTGCTGTCGTAATTGTCAACAACTGCCAATCCAAACGAGTCGTAACTCGGGATCTGGTCTTCAAACCCCCACAACCCACCAATTTCAATCGAGTCGCGCCGCACTACCTCGTCCTCCTTCTTATTAATCCCCTCGCTAGAAGAACTTATCGACGTCGGCGGCAACCCAAGCTCATCGTCAGAAGCTTCCAGAAGGTGGGCGAGTTCCGGCTGGGAGTCAGCGGTTTCCGACGTCAGGTCAATAACCGGCATCGGCGAAGCATCAGAAGCCGTCGCCGATATCTCATATTCGAAGCTTTTCATGACGGAATCCAGATCCTGAATCGCCGGGTCAGAATCTGAGTCGTCGAGAATCCCCAACAAGTCCTCTTTGATTCTCTTAACCTCGGGCAAGTCCAGCCCTACCTCGTCCGACTCATCCCTGACTCGCTTCTTATTACAGGGCTCTTCAATAGCCATAACAGAAAATGCTAACAACAAACAACAACCTTACTTAGGATTAAGGTTTCCGTTCCACGGAACAGTAGAGAGAGAATATGTTGTCGGAGGTTAAAGTGAGGAGTGTGTGTTGTCGGAGAGGAAATGCGAAGGTTATATAGTGGAGACAATGTAGAGAGAGAAAGTAGAGAGAAGGAGGAGGCGCGTGGAGAGGGAGAGTGATACATAGGCAATCACGGACGTCACCCCTTTTTTTGTCTTTTTTTAATAATTAAACTAAACTCTAAAATTTTGTTTAGGGGAGACTTTCTTTTTTTATTTAAAAATAAAAAAGAAAACTAACTAATTTAATCGGTTAGAAACCTTTGTTCAAGTCCGCGGTCCGAATGCGAGGGTGGACCCCACAAGACTCGTCAATCACGGCCTCTTTGGTCCTTTTCCTGCCTGCTTCCAGATTCGGCTTTCTTTTTTCTTTTTTTTTTATTTACTTTTTCTATATATGTGTGAGTAAGTTTTGGATATTAATTTATGATTACTTCTTTATTTAGATAAAATTAACAATTAATTATTTTTCAAGTAAGGATGATATCGGGATTAGCCGACCTGTGACCCTGTTAACTTTTGGATTCGAACTCTTCATTTGAATTGGTTAAGATAATATTATTTTTTAAAAATATAAATTAAGATGATGTTAGATAAGATTATAAACTCAATTTAATGGAGCCATGGTAAGCATAAGGTCCTTTTTAAAAGATGGTTTGGGTTTGGATTTAGCCTAGAGTTTTAATTAATCGAGCCTTTTTTTTTTGTAAATTTTTCTGAGAATAACTTTTTTAATAAGGTAGTTGGCTATTTGGTTGCTATTTAAAAATAATTTTTTTAAAAAAGCTTCAAACAGTGACTATTTGAAAACAAAAAAAATTAAAAGTATTTTTAATTTTAAATATTATTTAAAGTATATTAAACAATATACAAAGCACAATATATTGATAATTATATAATTTTAAATCATATAAAATATAGATGAAAATAAATCTAACCAGATCTTTTATATAGATTATATCATAAGCAAAATTAATATAAAAATAAATATTAAAATATATAAAAAGTCAAAT
>JAOSBK010000001.1:290062-325831 GCA_027568895.1 Erythroxylum shatona | reverse complement strand
GCTAATATTCTTCCACACGACTTGACTTTGAGATAATGGTTTATCCACCATTTACGACTTTATTTTCATGCTTTATGACCGTTGCCTAAGTTTCTTCCACACTTTTCACACGTTCTTTTTATACGGAAGAATTTTATAATCCTACAATTTTATAAAAAATTTCAAAGTGTACATTTTCATATTTTTAAAAATATTTTTAAAGCGTTAAATAAAAATAAGGTTTTGTATTTTTAACTTAAAATAATTATCTTAAATTAATAATTTAGTGAAAAATAAAAAGTCAATCTACTACTCAAACCTGCCCCTTGTTCCACTCCAACAATCCGATCCGCTCCTAGACGCATCACGTTCTTTACAAACGAACCGAAATTTTTAGTTGGTACACCAGCGGGCAGTTTTTGACCGTTATTCTATCTTATCTCTTTCTAACGCTATTAAATTTCCAAGTTTTGTCAACTAAGACAGACGTTTTTTTTCTTTTGTTAAATTTTGACGGGAGCATACAGATAAAGATTTTATTTAGCAATCATCTCTTTGCATTAATTATTAATTGATTATATTAGCTAATTTGATCTGTAATTTATTAAAGATATTTAATAAAATTAATTATTTAAGATTAGCTATTTATGTGTAAAATAACCAATAAGAGCATAACTTTAAAAATTATAAGAAAATAAATATTATTTTATTGAAAATTTTTATAAGAATTTAAATTTTATATATTAAATTTTACAAAAATTAAGTTTATAATTTTAATAAAAAACATATGATATATAATAATAAACAATATCATCAATAACAACAATAACAACAACAATAATAATAATATTTCTCATAAAAATAATAATAATTGACAAGATAGATGATTTTAGGTGTTTAGAGAAAACGACTTGAGAAGATTCTGGAATATCTACATACGAATCATAATTTTTTTCTTTTTAAAGTAAAAAACTTAAGGATTATTACTTGGTTAAGATGATAAATAAGTTTGAAAGCACAATTGTCTTTAAGTAAGATTTTTATTAATTAATAGGTTGAAACATTACTTGGAGGGGCATTTAAAAAAATAGATCAATCAATCAAACCAGTTCCTAATCAAACAAATATACTAGTTGTTTGATTATGTCAAACAATTAATAATTTTTAATCAACTGAAAAATAACTTAACCATTATCTACCAAACACGCTCCAAAATTAACTTGGTAATTAGCTTTTAATGAGAAACAATATTTTTATTAGCTAAGAATAAGACTGCATATTATTGAATCTTTTCAAATTTTATGCTTCAACAAAATTTTAAATCGACCGCTACGACAAATACCTTGAAGGTCTAGATTTTTCAAAATCATATGGTCTTCCTTTATAATGAATTTACAGTTATTGGCTTTGTTTGTAATTTATTTGACAAAAATATTAAAATATTACTTTAAATTATGAAAATTAGGTTTTTAATAATTTTTAATATATGAGTTACTAATTTTGTTTATACAATATTATAACAAGACAAAGTGAATTAATTAAATGTAATTTTGAAAATAATTTATTTAAGCATTAATGAAAGTGTAAAATTTATTTTAACTTTCTATAAAAGATTCAAATAAAAATTTACTATTATTTTTATTCAAATATAATAAAAAGAATCACAACTAAAGAATGAGTTTAATTCCTCTATTAAATAGAGGGTATAGAGAATTTCTAAAAGATGAGATATCAAATTATTATTCCTATAATGATAATCAACAACTATTCAGTCACTTCTCATTTCTTATCCATTAATTTTTTTCTCAAACTCATCAACTAAACATGTGTTAATCATACCTTTCACCGTTTTAGGTTTATATGATCCTTGTTTACAATAAATTTATATTTTTTTGTCAAAAATATTAAAAAATATATTTTGGTCTGCTTAAATTTAATATTTTTTTTTGCCCACGAGGTATTTTAGAAAGATCCCAACTATGGAAAGGTACCTTTAAATCATCCACACCCAGACTAATCCCCGTTCGAAATGGGTAGGTTCCTTACAGGAGACAAAGCTCTGACCTCAAGTTTTAAACTGCTGTATATATAAGGATGGTTCGAACCTGTGATCTTACTTAAATTATGAGAGCTCCTTACCAACTCACTTGCGCTTTAGGATTTAACATAAAATATTAGTGATAATGCTTATACCCGTCATTGTCTAATCCTGAATGACATTTCCTGCAAACGTGTAGAAAGTTTTATAAAATAGGTCGCGTCAACATCAAGTTCCGTGACGAAGTTAAGTGTACAGTGTGCAGCTCAAACATGGCAGCATGAGATTAACTGGTAGATGATAAACACTACCCACTGACCAGAAAGTAATAGATAAACCTAATCCACAAGAAGAAGGAGAGGAAGAAGACGGTGAGATGAGGAGTACGAATTTAAAAACGTACGTTACATCACATTGCCTGACAATAATTCGGCAGATCTATGGGGAAGTTTTTGAAAACATTTTGTCTTTGTTAGGTGACGACGAAGATGGGTGAGATTAGCTGTAACTTAATCTTCAAAAGTGGATGCTGTTGTCAATATTCGTGCTGTTTATGATGTTTGGTATTATTTTTTAAAACGATTGTGAACTCGTTAAACAAGAGAGGCTCTTTTTTTATATATATATATAATTACATTAGGTATTTTGACTTAGTCGAACTAATTCTAAATCCTTAAAACTTCACCTCAAAAGTTCTAGAAGATGTAAATCTGAAATCCCAAGATCCCTAAAGTTTTTACGTAGCTTATATATTTTTGCGCATAAGGAGTCTTCGCATACTTGATTGTTCAGCTGATGATTGATCACTGACCTTGCTCAGCTCAGCATTAAGTTCTCATCAGCCTCTAGATTTTTTAGTAGCTCCAACTTTCACACTGTCATTGGAAGCGAAGCGTCCGTAATTAATCCGATTAAGAAGCTTTGCTCAAGGGACTAGAAGATCATCAACAAAAACATTTCCTATTTTTCCTCCTTTGGCATGACTCAAACTCAATAATTCCTAAAAAGGAGAGCCTTAGGTGAATAATTGAAACCATTTAGACCACTCCTACTTATCACAAGATGTTATGGATGATCAATTACAATAATCAAAGGACAGTGCGGAAAAATAAACGAACATACAGATTTACGTGGTTCACCAAAATATGACTACGTTCGCAGGCAGCTAGAGTTTTACGTGGTTCGCTAAAATAAAGTGGCTCTAATGTAAAGTTCAGTATATTTTATCAGGCTCCATATCTAAATACAAGACAAGCTCCTTGATTTTATAGCAAGTTACTGTCTTCTTCTGTTGCTGTATGCTTTCCCTAAAACGTTTATATCGATTGCTCAAGGGTAAGGGCAATTTGAGAGAACAATTACAAGAATTCAACGAATACCAATCTCTACCTTATTCAAATCTTGCAATGAAAGTGGACATCTTGTGCTTGACGGCTACATGCAACCAACCATTGATTGCTTAACGAAACAAGAACAAAGTATTTAGCTGAGGAGTTGGAGTTGGATAGATACATTGGACTCTATTTTGTGTGATCAAAATCAATGTTTTAAAATTTAGATCAGAAGTTAAACCGGTAAAATAAAAAATTTAAGGTTTAAATGGTATTATCATTAAAATATAATTAAAAAAAGTTGTCTTTATTAGCCAAAAAATTTAATGTTTAATTAAAAAATTATTTATTTAATATTAAAAATTGATCGATTAATTAATAAGTTAATCAGTTTTAAACATCAAAAGTTATTAAAGTAAATCAAATTTGAAAAGTTTAAATCTGAACTAAAGAGTTAGACGATTCAATATTTTTACGATTAAATAGGCTCGATTGGTTGGATTTTTCAATTATTAATCAAAATAATTACATAAGCAAGATTGAATACGAATAATAATTAGATTAACAATAATGCCGCCCCCATATAAGAAGAAAATATTCAATTAATGTCAATTTAGTATCTAATAATGCTTCATTACAACATATCATGATATTCCAAGAAAAGAATGCATCGTGTTTTAAAGTCAATTTACTTCAAATTTTGTCAAGATTAGAGAATGAAGTATTCAATTATTTAAGAAGTCATGAAGTTGTTTAAGAAACATTTTGGATTTAGTATCATCCATTGATGCAAGTTAAGGGTCATTATCTTTAATTATAATCTATACACTTAGGGTTAGTCCGCCCTCAATTATTTTTACTAATTAAAATTAAAAAAATCTAATTTAGCTAAATTTAAATTAATTCTTAAGAATTTAAACTCTATTAAATTTCAATCTAACTTGATTAAAATTTAATATTATTTTGACGTCATTTTTATATTTCAACCGAACCTATTTGATTTGTCATTTGATTGATAATTTTTCCTTCTTGTTTGTTATGTTTGGCAATGTGGTAAGCAGAAGTATAAAAGAATCATTTCTTGTTCTACTTCTGTTGCAACAAGAATAAATAGATATTTCAATAACATGTGCAGCAATACATAAAGATGCTCACTTTAGAAGCTTATATCTTTATTACAACTTGAGGAATATTCAATAATAGAGTGGAGTTAGAAAATTCTCACTTTGGTACAAACATATATTTTGGAGGTTAATATTGGGTCGGATTTAGATCTGAAAATTAATACTTAAGGCTCAAGTTTGACTCAAAGTTCGAATGGGTTTGAAACACACAGGTTGAATATGAGTTTGATTGAGCTTGGATCGTCTGAAACTCTATCGAAGTTGGGTCTCATATGATTTTTTTAATTTAAAATTTAGAAAAACAACTTTTTTAGTACTTAAAATCTAAAAACGAAGTTGTTATTTTGCCTAAAACTTTTAAGCACTAGGCTAGATCAGGCCAGATAGTCCGAGTCTAAGCTTATGTCCAAGTCCAAAAATTTTAAAATAAAAAATTCCCGAAACTTAATGAAACCGAGTCGAACCTAGACTTGGTGACTGTTTGGATAGATTTTTAGAAAGTCAATAAGTAATTTTCTTCACGACAAAACCCTTTTAAAATAATTGGTGTTTGACTGTAAAATAAAAATGAATTTGTTTAATAGATATGATTTTTTGGCTGTCAAAATATAACTTTTTAAAAAGTTCAAAATTTGAGCTTCTAAAAAAAGCCTCTCAAATGATTTATTCGAATAAAATTTTTATATTAATTAATAAGCTTATTTTTTAGTCCCTTTTGTCCTTATGTTTTACACATAATTCATCTATAAACTCATATTTACATTTATCTTGCAAACCAGTCTTCTTTATTACAATAAAATGTATAATTTATTACGTATTTAACTATTTACTCAACTTGAATACTTATTTTGATATTTATATAATATTATTTGACATTTTTATATATTTTAATATTTATTTTTTATATTAGTTTTACTTATATTATAATTCATATAAAAAATTTGGTTAGATATATTTTCATTTATGTTTCATATAAGTTAAAATTATATAATAATTAATATATTGTGTGTTTGCATATTGTTTAATATACTTTAAATAATATTTATATGCATAAATAATTTTTATTACAAAAAACAATATAATTAAAATTAAAAAGTACCTTTTATTTTTATATTACTAAGCTATCAATTGTATAAAGCTTTTCCAAAAAAGCTCCTTTTTAAAGAACAGTCAAACAGTTAATTGATTTTTTAGAAAAATTCTTATCAGAAAAGTTTAAGGAAAAACTTTACTGAAATAAGTCCAACTAGGCTTAATATGCTTCAAAAAAAAAAAATTGAGTTAGGTTCGGACCCTCGTTTCAAGTGTTGGTTTGGCTACTTTTGAGATTTTTTCACATACAAAGCAACATTATTTTATACAGTGATGAGTAGTTATTTTCGGACATATCAAAGCTCGATCAATGATTCGGGTCGGGTTGAGTTTTGACTCGGGTTTAGGATAATTAGACAAAAGGCCCAGTTGCCAACTTTTCTCCCTGCTTGCAAAAACCTCTTCTCTGGGCCGGAAGTAAACGTTAGCTTTTTTTGGACCTAAATCAGTGTGTACCTAAAATCAGTCTTTACGATCCATTGAAGTCCATCAAACTTCATCTTTTGTATCTTTTTACAAATTATAAAAAGTCCTTAACCTTTTATATTATAAAAATATAATTTAAATACAGAATAATATTTAGTTATTTCGTACTGATAATAAAATAAGTTTACAAATTTGTTTCACTGAAATTTTATATTAATATCAACTCTATATTTTTATATAAAATTATATACTTCTCTTAACTTTTTATAAAAATATATTTCTTATAAAATTATATAATCATCTTAACTCAATATTTTTATAAAAATATGATTAAAATATCAAATAATATTCAAATTTAACTACATATTAAATTAATATTTCTCATTACATCACAATTAACTCATCTTTACCATTAAATTGAAAAGTAAACATAAATATTAAAAATATTAAGCTTCACAACTATATATCAAAACAAATCATTTTCTTTTCTACTAATTTCAATGTTTATCAATTATTTTATAACACTGTTATATCATATTAAATGTGGGTCTATGGGACACAACTTATTTATATAAAAATGATGTTGCTTATTGTTGAAACTTCCCAACATGGCTTCACTCCACAAAATTTAGAAAAGTATACAGAAACAGCACCTTTTCAGATGTTAGTCAATGTCACTATTCAACAACCAGGTGCAACCCTGACATTTGGTCAGGTCCGGTCATGGAAGCCTAATTTTGAAAAGCATGGCTTAGGGTAGGTAGGTCTGTAAGCACTAGTTTTCTTCCTCCTCCAAGCTGAATCATTCCTAGTTGCTAAGACCAGACAGACTAATGATCATGAAACATGCAAACACACAGGACATTTCAGATTTCTTTTTTTCTGTAAATTTAAGAAGGGCTGTAACCAAATACAAAGAAATGGAGTTTATTATTATAAGTACCCAGATACAAAGATGCTTCAGTGCTCATACGTAGAGATCTCGAGCACCTTTGTCGGTGGATGATACAAAATAAAACTGATGTTTATATTTGGTTGAAGCTAAGTTTCATGGTTACAACAAACTGGGAACTAAGTCATTGGATCGGAAAAAACAAGGAAAGCTAGCTGACTCTATCCTGTGTCTTGTGAAAAAACCTAGGAACAGTAGAAACCTCCATCTCATGTCCTTTTACACTACTGCATATCTCACATGAACCTGGAACATTAAAAACTAAAAAACGTTAAACAAACTTTTAAGTTATTCAGACATATGTTGAGTTACAGATGGTCCTCTTTTGATTGTGGAACCAAGTTCAGATCAAAACCCGAGTTCTCATCCACAGACACGTCCTCTTTCTTCTCGCCATCAACTTCCTTAAAACCCTCTTTCTCAAACGACTCTCTCCACTTCTTGCCTCCCCTACTATTCTCAAAGTACTTCACCGCCACATGTATCCTCCTAATTATAGCGAAAAACTCGTCCACCTCCTCCTCCGTTGCTCCGTCGTCTGCTTCCCTCAACTTCTTGCCCTCCATCTCGCCGACGTCTCCCAGCTTCCTTTTCTCTCCCTCCATAGAGAAAAGGTTTTTTTGGTTTTGAGTCAGATATGTTGCGGTGTAGTGGAAGAGAAATGACATATATGTATATATTAAAGATGTAGGTGAGTGTTATTGGGGACTAGATTTACGTCATTCAAAGGAGGCAATAGGGTGGTTGACGGTGAGTGACGATGAAGGGATACGTCATGTAGATGACGAGTACGTGAAGGGTGGAGGGAAGCATCCAGGAAAATCATATTGTTTCTGACCACGAGTAGTGGCCTCTCTTTTCCACGAGAAGCATACTCATCCATTGGGTTTTTCTTCTCTGTTGTTTCCAACTTTCCATTAATCACATCTTGAAGTTAGACTTTTAAATACTATTAGAGATATTCTTTTGTTGTTCTTTAAGCTAAGTTCTTAATATATTATAGCATAATTAAATAGTTTAGACTTATCAAGTATTAATTTGATCTTAAAATTAATCTTTTAAATATTAATTAAAGATATAAATTTTACCTTAATATTTTATAAAAATTTATAAAACGTTAAGGTATACATCACACCATTAATCTTAAAAATATGATCCTAAGCTTGAAATGATATTATTTTATCAAATTGGTTTAGCTCGGTACGAGTTATTCAAATTAAGTACGTATTTAAACTAAAATTCAACTAACTCGAATTTAATTAATTAACACAAATTCAATTTGTAACATAAATTTTTTTTAAAAGATAAATTCATTGCACTCAAATTCTAATTTGTATGTGAGATTTCTTAATTTTTATTAGATAATTAACTATTTATTCAAAAAATAACAGATCAATAATAGAGATCCGTTAAACTTATAAATGTGAATTGAATCAACTTTGTCACTTGCAATTTCTACGTATCATACATGGCCTTCTTTACATTTACAAGACAAATTCGTCGTCCTTTCCAACATTATTGAAGAGTGAGACAGAAGGTGGCCTGTTACAGGAAAAAGATATTCTCCTTGAAGTGATGTGAAAGTAGAGATAGGACTTTTACTGGAACCCTAAGCCAGCATGAAATCCTCTGTCCTCAAAATTGTGTATCAACTTTGTCCTATTAAATCCAAGTCATCTATTTAAATGAGATTCATATAAATGAATTGCTTGAATTTAATAGAACAAAGTTGGTACACAATTTTAGGGACAGAGGATCTGTCCCCCCTAAGCCTCGATCTTAAGAGTTTTAGAGTATGTAAATTTGAAATTCTAAGATTCTTCAGGTTTTTATGTAGCTTGTATATTTTGGTACGCAAGAAATTGTCACATATTAATTGGTCAGCTGCTAATTGATCACTGGTCCTGTTCAATATCAGGTTCTCAACAACTTCGAGTTCTCTAACAGCTCTAACTTCCACACTATTGTTAGAAGCGAGACGTCAATAATTAATCCGATCAAGAAACATGCCCAGGAAGCTAGAGGATTATCAACAAGGAAAATTCCCCTCTACCCTCCTTTTTTGGTGACTCAAACTTAAAACCTTCTACAAATAAGAGCCTTAAGTGAGGAGTTGAAACCAATCAGGTCACTCCTACTTGTCAGAGATAGGCCATGTTTAAAACTGTTGATGATAGCTGATTCCTTCACGGATTAGTTGTTAGTTGATTCTATCAACAGTTTTGACCAGCGAATAATATTATTTGTTTAATAAAGATGTTTGGTAAAATTAGTTGTTTAGTATTAACTGTTGATGTGTAAAATGACCTACGAGGGGCATGATTTAAAAAAATTATAAGGGCATAAATATTATATATATTTTAGTATTTCATTGAATATTCTTATATGAATTTAGAATTTAGATATTTAATTTTACAAAAATTAAGTTTATAACTTTAATAAAACATATAATAATAATAATAATAATAATAATCAAACGTTAAAATTTTTATTAATACAAATGATGCAGCGAGTTATATTATATTAGTATTTTTTATATAATATGTATTAATTTTATTATTTACTAAATTTAAAATATCTATAATTATAGTATAACACGATATATATCATAATTCAAGCATTATGAAAAGATGGTATAATTAGTTTTTAACCTATTAATTTTTGGCTGATCATCAAAAACAGCTCCTCTTATGAAACTTTTAAAAATTAGCTTATTAAGGTTAAATAAGTTAACCAATAAGTTATTCACTAAATATATCAATTATTTTTTAAGATTGTTAAAGAGTTAACTTTTAGTTATTAAGTTAAAAATTGGTGATAAGCTGTTTGCCAAATACCTTCTTAGCAACGGAGGAGCTGTGCTGATGTATACTCAATCCGGTTGAGTTTTTTTTTATAAAAAAGGCATCGAATTTTGGTTTAATCCGGCCTGACCCGTTTACTTTGAGTGGAGTCTGAGCCCAAATATTATCCCTATGCGAAAGGTTCTTGTACGTGCCACTAATGGAGTTGCATCCTTAATCTATTGGACCTCAACCTAAACTCAGTCCATCAATTTCAGGGTATAAGTATCTGTCCCAATTGAGTTTGGTGTAAGGTCGATTCGGCTCAATATTAACCTTGTTAGAAATCAGATTTTATTAATTCGGATCAGACTTGCACTCTTCGTTTTGTCATCCCTACTCTGTCCAAAACAGTGTGTCGGCACGGTCCTTGACCCCTAGCAAAATTCATGACCATTATCGATCACTACCTCTTGTCGTTGTTCGATTTTGATAGGCATGGACCCGAACTAATCCATGCCCACTAATGTGGTCACCTCAATGCGATGAACTGTTCCTTTAAGAAGAGACAAAGCTTAACCGATTAGTAATTAAAAAGAGTGCACATAATCATTTGCGGCTTTTCATGAGATTCTTTGTCGTTTTAGAGCGCAAATTGATGCAAAACTAGTGCAATACCCATTCCACACGCATCGCAAGCTTACCTAAGCTTACGTTGGGTTAAGCTTATATTAGTGTATAGTAATTTTTTTCTATACAACTCTTTTTAAGAAGAATTTTTCTAAAAAGTCAGTTAACAAGTTTTGTATTGACAATATAAAAAACTATTTTTAATTTTAACTATATTTTATTTTATAATAAAAATTATTTATATATATAAATATTATTTAAAGTACATTAAACAATATGCAAAACACAATAATATAAGTAAAACTAATATAAAAAATAAATATTAAAACATATAAAAATCTAAATAATATTGTATAAATCATAAAATAAATATTCAAGTTGAGTTTGCAAGACAAACGTGAAGATGAGTTTGTAGGTAATATAAGAATTATGTGTAAAACATAAGGATAAAAGAGATTAAAAATAGACTCACTAATTTATCTGAAAAATCTACCTGAAAAAGTCATTTAAGATGTTTTTTTCTCTAAATTTGAGCTTCTTAAAAAACTATATTTTGGCTGTTAAAAAAGTTATATCTATTAAAGAAGTGCTTTTTTATTTTACAGTCAAACGCTCATTTTTTTATAAAAGGCTTTTGTAGTGAAGAAAAGTATTTATTGACCTCCCAAAAGTCCATCTAAACAGTAGACTTCTTTTTCTAATTCCTCTCATGTATGCTAACTTAACACTTGTTCCATATAAAATTTGAGTTTTGATTAAATTTACAATATATTTTTTATTTAAATTGAATAAAAAATTTAATCATATTTTGAAGCTTTTTAATTCAAATTTTAACTAATTTTATGACAGTTGAATACTAATTTAACCTTTTAAAATTTAAATCTCTTGCTTTATCGATTTAAAATTTTTTATTCAATTTAACTTGCAAGTTAATTAAATCAGTAAGATGATCGTACCCTCACGGCCTCTGAACAAAGACCCCTAGCTTATCTAGCGACAAGAAGAGTCGATCTTTGTAGCGTATGAGGTAGTAAGAGATCTAGACACCATTAAGTATATCCTTTTGACTATATCAAATAATTTATTTATTCATGTATTGTTTTGATAATTTTGTTTACAAAACTAATTAGTGTGTCAGTTTTACTTATTTACACTGATACATGCATTCTTTTTTTATTGTCACATCTGTACGTGGATTTACTAGAAACAATCTCTCTATTATATAAGAATAAGACTGTGTATTATCAGACCTCTTTAGACTCCACTTTATTACGAGACTTCGGTTTTAGGTGTGATGGTTACGATGAAACTGCAAGTTAATTAAAAATTATCAAAATCATTTCCATACGTACGGTGTTTGGATGGAATATAAAACTGACTAAAGCTTTAATTAAACCATCTTAGTTTAAAATTAAATTAATATATCTGTTATTATTTAATTCACAGATTAATAGTTTAAAATTAAATTAATATATCTGTTATTTTTTAATTCACAGATTAATTAATCGAGGCGGGAATCAAGGTTAATTACTTATAATTATGAGCAAGAGACAGAAAATCATTTTTGGATTTATCCCATGTCTTGTCGTGCATTATAATTAGGAATATATTAATTATATTCTTTTGGTATTATTTGGATTCTGGACCAACATAAAATTTAATAATCCTATTTCATTAGAAGACAAGGGTCTATAAGGTTCTGTTACAAGACGAATTGCATCCTTATAAAATATTTAAATAAGTTATTATTATAAAATTAATACAAAAGATAACTTATTTAAATATTTTGTAAAATATTGAGATACAAATTACATTTTTAATTGGCGTTAAAATAAACTAGCTTTAAGATCTCATTAATATTTAACAAATTCGGATTATTTAATTGCAACACCTTAAAGACTAAACTGATAATTTATGTATTAATATTTAGCAAAAATTTAAGATTAATTTGATAATTTAATTATCAAAAGTTAACAAAAACTTAATTTTATTAGAATTTAAGATATTATTGATATTTATTTTGAAATCGTTAAATTAAAATGATAATTTATAAAACTTATTTAAACCGAATCGAAAAGTCAACCGGATCAAAATTTTCATGATCGAACAACTTACCTCTATACTATATTTAGGCTTAACAAAATGTAATTTTTTGTTTGGTCGTTGGCTAAGGAGTATTCGTTTCAAATAGGTGTTTCAACTATCTTGATAGGAAAATTATGGTCTATTTGGGATGGTTTGATTTTTGTTTGGGATCACAGTTTTTGACAGGTCGTGGTAGAATCTGATAGCATGGAGATAGTATAGATGGTGACTTGTGGTGTTATCTCTTTACATTCTTCTATCTGTTTTGGTTGTGAATGTACAAGCTTTTCTTATTAGGAATTGAAGTTGTTCTTCTATTAGGCATATACTTCGAGAAGGTAATTTTGCAACCGATTGTCTGATTAAATTGGATTATGACATTTTTTTAAATTTTCAGGTTTGAAACGATATCCCTGAAGCTCTCTCCTTGATTGTATCTGCTGATGCTTGTGTTATTTATTTTATGAAGTATTTTTAGTTTTCTCTTAGTTATTACCAATTTTTTTTTTTTTGTAACGAGTCATTAACTCCGTATTAGTGAATATTTAGGGTTACAGTGTGTATTAATAGTCAAACCATTCATATCCAAGGAAATATTCATACTATCGTCTTCTTCACAGCGAAACCCTTAAAAAAACCAGATGAAGACATGAAATCTGATTGAGGAAGAAACCGAAAAATGTCTATGATCTGTCATATCTCCCAACAATGGATACCATTTCTCTGTTCCCTTCAATGATAACCTCTCAAAAGTCAAAAGAATCGGCTCTTAACTCTTTAAGAGATCTCAGGCCATGCTTTGGAAGCAAGCAGAGACCTTGCAGAGCTAGTGAGCGATCCAAAAGCCAGCATCTTAAGCGATTTTCTATGAGCTTGTTGTCTCGTTCATTAAATGAAACACATGCATGTACTGATGTAAGTATATATATAAATAATATTTAACACAATTTCGTTAAATACAAATTCATCATTATGACGTACTAATTAAAAGAATAAATATGTTATTAAGTGTAATTATATTCATTTTGAGTAAACTCAGTCATTAAGCTTCAGATTTGGACATTAACGAATCAGTTAATGTCTTCCTTTTCAGACACGAACACTCAAAAGAGTGTCATGTCTTAAACGAGTCTTTTACACCAATTCGGGCTTTTACGAGAACTTCTATCTATTCCTATCTTATATAGTTCTACACACTATCTATATATATACGTACACTCAATGCTCCTTAGAGTGCGGTGTTTAGTTGTTCTTTAGTCTCTCTGTTGAGTGACCAATGTCTTCTTCTTCTTCTTATGTTTTAATACCTTCTCTTGTTATCTATATTTTCCTTTCCTTCTCCGTCCGATATGCTACTGCCACCAAGATTGGCCAAGGTTACCGGTTGATCTCCATCGAGGAGACTTCTAATGGTGGCTTACTGGGTCACCTTCAAGTCAAGAAGACGAACAATGTTTATGGTTCTGATATCCCACTATTGCAGCTCTTCGTAAAGTAAGCGTCTTTCTCCTGTCTGGAACTTTTTTTTTTTTAATTCTCTCGCTTGTCAGTTTGATTCAAGAGGTTATTTATCAGAAGTTATAAAAGAACTAAAACAGAGCATGTTTGTGTACGTTGAACCTTTGCAGGCATGAAACTCAGAATCGTTTGAGGGTTCAGATAACTGACGCGACGAAGCAGAGATGGGAAGTGCCGTACGATCTCTTGCCGAGAGAGAAGGCGCCAGTGATGAAGCCAAGTATTGGGAGATTGAGAAAGAACCCACTTATGGTTCAAGAGTTCTCGGGTTCTGAGCTACTGTTTAGCTACAGACCGGACCCTTTTAGTTTTGCCGTGAAGAGACACTCAAATGGGCAAACCCTTTTCAATTCGAGCTCTAGTGGATCGGATAATTTTGGTGAAATGGTGTTTAAGGACCAGTACTTGGAGATATCAACACAGTTGCCTAAAGATGCTTCACTGTACGGTTTGGGAGAGAACACACAGCCCCATGGAATCAAACTCTATCCTGGAGATCCATACACTTTGTATACAACTGATATTTCAGCCATTAACATCAACACGGACTTGTATGGATCACATCCTATGTACATGGATCTCAGGAACGTGAATGGGAAGCCCTATGCTCACGCTGTTCTGTTGCTGAACAGCAATGGCATGGACGTGTTCTACAGGGGAACTTCTTTGACATACAAAGTCATTGGTGGCATTTTCGATTTCTACTTCTTTGCAGGTCCCACACCTTTGGACGTTGTCGAACAGTACACGGAATTGATTGGAAGACCAGCTCCAATGCCTTACTGGGCTTTCGGTAATCATTACATTCTTAACCTCTTTACCTCTGTTTCAGTATCATTTCCTCTGTTTCCGTCTTATAATCCGCTTGATTTGTTTTATTAGTTGTATTGATTGAAGGCCACCGTTTGACATGGGAACTTTTAGGTTCCTGTCTTGTCTCAATAGTTCTATTTTGTCGTTAATCTTGTCCTTTTCCCTTATTGTTTAATCATTTCTTTAGCTGGAATTGCAGCAGTAGGAGTAACGGATTGCTAACTTTGTGTGTTCATATGATTGTTGATTCAGTATCTAATGACTTGACAGTGCTCCTCTATGTTCTGTTCTCGTTTATGAACTTTATTTTCAATTCTCTAGAAAAAAGATCAACAGTAGCTAATGACTTGACATTGTTCCCATCTGTTCTGTTCTCGTTTATGAACTTTATTTTCAATTCTCTAGAAAAAAGATCAACAGCATCTAATGACTTGACATTGTTCCTCTATGTTCTGTTCTCGTTTATGAACTTTATTTTCAATTCTCTAGAAAAAAAAGAACCCTTTTATGTCTAAAACACATGCATTCTAAAGGTCCACATTCCACAAAAGACCAGACTTTTTTCGTTCATTACCATTTGCAAACCTTTGGGGTTCCTGTAATTTTGTCAAAAGGTGTTAGCTTGTATTGTGGGAATTGTTATGTTGGTAGATGAGCGGTTGAGACAAGATTGAACACTACTTTTCAGTGTTGGGACTACTGGATATGTACATTAGAGCTAAAATCTTCCTGTGACTTGTTATCTTTCTTCTCTTCCTTTCTTGGATGCCAACCATTATGGATTAACCATGAAGTTCTACCTACTGTGCACAGCCAATTTGTCAGACAAGCTATGAATTAGTAGATGTTACTAGCTATGGTAGGAGTCAAATTTATATTCTTTTCTGAATAACATGGCATCCTCTCAATATCTCATAGTCTGCATGACATGGATGCTAATGGAAATTGTTGCTATCTTTCTTTGAATTGTGTACTTCAGTTAAGTACATAAACTGACAATAAGTTACAGCTGTTCTGGATACAAGTATTCTGAACCGAAGCTCTCCTTTTCTCCTTCTTTTGGTCCTTACCTGATAAACTGGGTCGGATTGAGAATAAAAATATGTTGTTTAATTGGTATACAACCCTCAGGTTTTGCCATGGACTATAAATTTTAAAGTAAGTAGATTCCATTGTTTTACATTTATGCTAATGAGAACTTTGCTTCACTTTAAGAGTCACCTGATGATAAACGTATAAATTCCCTTGTGCCAAATAGATTCTCATGTTTCATTCAATCTCATGGTGTGGTCGTATGATTTTACAGGATTCCACCAATGCAGATGGGGTTACCATAATCTCTCTGTGGTTGAAGATGTAGTTGAGAATTACAAGAAGGCTCAGATCCCACTTGATGTCATCTGGAATGACGATGATCACATGGATGGCAAGAAGGACTTCACTCTCAACCCCACTAACTACCCTCGTGATAAACTCTTGCCTTTCCTTGATAAAATTCACAGCATTGGCATGAAATACATTGTCATTATCGACCCAGGGATCTCTGTGAATTCCTCTTATGGTGTACATCAACGAGGCATTGCTAATGATGTGTTCATCAAGTACGAGGGTGAGCCCTACCTTGCCCAAGTTTGGCCAGGAGCTGTTAACTTTCCCGACTTTCTCAATCCAAAAACAGTTGAATGGTGGGGCGATGAAATTCGTCGTTTCCATGAGCTTGTTCCTGTTGATGGATTATGGATTGACATGAATGAAGTTTCAAACTTCTGTTCCGGATTGTGCAAGGTTCCAGTGGGTAAGCAATGTCCAACTGGAACTGGACCTGGCTGGATATGTTGCCTGGATTGCAAGAACATAACCAAGACACGGTGGGATGAACCGCCATACAAGATAAATGCTTCAGGAATGCAGGTTCCAGTAGGGTATAAAACTATAGCTACCAGTGCAGTTCATTATAATGGAGTTTTGGAGTATGATGCTCATAGCCTTTACGGATTCTCTCAGACCGTTGCTACTCACAAGGGCCTTCAGGGAATTCAGGGCAAACGGCCATTCATTTTAACACGTTCCACATATGTGGGATCAGGCAAATATGCTGCTCATTGGACTGGTGACAATAAGGGCACTTGGGAGGATTTGAAGTATTCCATATCTACTATGCTAAACTTTGGTCTATTCGGGGTACCAATGGTTGGTTCAGACATCTGTGGATTCTATCCTGCGCCCACGGAAGAGCTCTGTAATCGTTGGATTGAGCTTGGAGCTTTCTATCCATTCTCAAGGGATCATGCCAATTACTACTCCCCAAGACAAGAGCTTTATCAATGGGAATCAGTAGCTGAATCAGCTAGAAATGCTCTTGGTATGAGGTATAAACTTCTTCCATATCTGTACACATTGAACTATGAGGCCCACCTCAGTGGAGCCCCAATTGCGAGACCTCTTTTCTTCTCGTTCCCGAATTACACCGAGTGTTACGGATTGAGCACACAGTTTTTACTAGGGAGTGGCCTGATGGTATCTCCGGTGCTTGATCAAGGTAAAACAGAGGTTAAAGCATTATTTCCTCCAGGTACTTGGTATAGTATGTTCGATACGAAGCAGGCGATTGAGTCGAAAGAGGGAAAATACGTGACTTTGGATGCGCCATTGCACGTTGTTAACGTTCATCTGTACCAAAACACCATCTTACCTATGCAGCAAGGTGGAATGCTATCCAAGATAGCCAGAATGACACCTTTTAACCTCATAGTGACCTTCCCATCAGGAGCTAGCAATGGTGAGGCTAAAGGAACTCTTTTTCTTGACGATGATGAACTTCCAGAAATGAAACTTGGAAATGGTCATTCAACATATGTTCACTTCTATGCAACTGTTGGCCAGGGAAGTGTGAAGGTGTGGTCAGAAGTTGAGTATGGTCAATACGCTTTAGATAAAGGTTGGATTATTAACAAGATAGCTGTGCTAGGATTGAGTGGAAGTGGAAAACCATCTGGTCTTAAGCTTGATGAGAAGCCTGTGACTAGAGATTCAAAGATTGAGTTTACAACCTTGGAACATAATAATCAGCTTCAGGATGTTGATGATAAGAAGACAAGTGTGATGGTAGAGGTTAATGGATTGCATATTCCTGTGGGGAAAAACTTTGTCATGTCCTGGAAAATGGGCTAAGTCCTTGACCTTGAGTAGGTTTCTGAATAATTTCCTTTGCATTTACTGTTTTCATGTTGATTTTCTAGTTGGTTGCTGTCCTTTCATTTTCCATAACAAAGTACTTAAAGAAGGAGAAGAGATGGGAACAAGATTCTCTGTCCAGTTTTATGGTGTCTTATTGTGTTCACTGAATCTCAGCCATTTATTTATGTGAATCTCATGTGGACTTCACATAAATAAACGTGAAGTCTGCATAAATGAATGATTGAGATTTATTGGATACAATAAAACATCATAAAAACTGAACAGAAGATCTACACTCGAAAAGATGGATGTTCATCCTTTTAAGATTTCCCTGAAATTGCCTAGCCCCTCGTCCTTTTTTCATAATAAAAAGTTAAAAATGGGAATGAGTAAGAAAGTGTAGAGAAATTACTCCCTGCTTGTACTTTTGAAGACACCAACCCACAGCTGTCTCACACTTACATTGGCTCAACCAATCAAGTAATGTACGTGGTGCCGTTGGCGGGAAAATCAGGTTAAGTGGGGCCACTTGGCGGGAAAATCAGGACCATTGCCCTCTAACAAGGCGGTGGGTCGGTCGGTCGGTCAACCCATGTTATGTCCTATGACCAATATTTAAGAAAAGTCTTTATTATATTTTATAATCAATATATTTATATAATATGGGATAGTAATTTAAAGACACGATTCTCTATTTAATATTATGATGTTTTATTATATTTTATAAATTTTAACCATTCGTTTATGTAGATTTTACGTTTACTTATACAAAATTTATGTAAAATCTATATAAATAAATAGTTAGATAAAATAAAATACTGTAATATTAAACAGAGAATTTGGATTAATAATTTGACGATGTTGGTCACGTGACTTGGTCGATTACAATTTGCCTAGAAGCTTGGATTCTCTTCTTAAACTATTGAAGAAGACTTTTAGGAAAGTGTGATTTGCTTTGGACCGTTACATCGGTCGTTGCTTCTCCCCATGTGAACAACATCCACGTGTTCGGTGCAAGCTCCTCTCAAAAAGATGAAAATTAATATAATATGAATAATATATAATTACAATTATTAAACCGACGTCGTAAAAGGAGTTTATTGCAGTCAGTCCATAAGTGAAGGTGCACCGGTACAGTCGGTGACGAGTCTCTCCATACAGTGGCAGCAGATGTAAATAGGAATAAGATCATGCCTTAAGGTAGAAGCATTAGTCAATACAAAAACTATCCGTCAAGTACGCTGACGACTCGCGGCGCATCGTTTCCCTAAATAAAGCTGCAAACTAAGAAACAAATCTGGGCTTCCCACGCGCCTTTGTCGTGAGTGCAGTTGACGACCAGGTTACAATGCGTATCCGATGGAGAGTGACAGAACTAGGCGTCTGGGATAGCCGGGCATGGCATGAAATGCGTGACATAAGGAGTAGATAAGTATAATTGTACATTAAATTGCCAACTACATGCCAGCTCAGCATGCTTTCCAAATGTAATTAAAGCAAGATAATAGAATTTCTTATAATTTGAAATTTAAATTTTGATCAGTTTTTATAAAAATTCCTTATTTTAATTAAAATTTGAGTTATTACATTAATCTTCGTTATCACATCTAATCCAAGGTTACGTAATAAAGTAGAATAGGAGAAAGTCTAACAATACGTAACTTTACTCTTTCTAATAAAAAAGTTATTTCCTGTAAATCGGAAAAAATGTGATAATAAAAGAATGATAAGGTTAAAAATTAAATAAGTAAATTTAGCACATTAAAATATTATGTACTTCAATATTTTCTATAATTTTTTTTAAATTACTTGTATAATTATAATAAAAAAATAGAAGTAAGGGCATTAATTTACTTTAAGCCTTTTTAATTTGACCGCTTAGTAAGGTAAGGAATGGTTAGGTGGTGACAATAGAATAAAAGAAGGAGAGTGGAGAGCGTGCGTGAGACAGACTCTGGCGTGGCGTATGGGGACCAGAGGACGAGTCACAAAGTAAGACCTGATTGATACTTTCCGTGGAGATTTGTGTCTTTTAGTTAATGGGTTTGTGAAGGAATCTGAGCCTTAGATTTGTGATCTCTTTCTATCTCTTTTGATCTTCGACGTAAGGTAGTAGTATATGTAGGAGTGTCTAATTGTCATCCTTTTCGTTCTGTTCTTTTAAGGTAGCGAGAGAAGAGGAGGAGGAGAAGAAGAAGAAGAAAGAGCCAAGACCCACCTCGAGCTTTTCTTGCTTTCTTCTGTGTGGATTTATGACGGCTGGTTTTGATTTGACTGTGACTGGGGCTCTGCAGCTCTGCTTTTGGTTGTGTTCATCAATAATCACTATAGCTTCTTCTTCTTCTTCTTCTTTAGCTGTTGCTCTCTGCGTTTGCTTTCTTGGATTGTTTCTCTGCTGGGTGCAGAGGAGCTTCAATCTCGCTTCCTCGTCTGTTTCGATGAGTTTGAGACCAAAAAGGTAACTTTTTTTTTCTGGATTTGTGCTTTGTTTTTCAGTGTTTTTGTTTTACTTAACTTGGTATTGTTTGGTTTTTGCAGGGCTTGTTCTGGTTTGGAGTGCTTTGAGGATTTTCTCATAAAAAGATATTTCAACCTTTACCTGTTTCTGATAGGAAATCTCACTTGATACTCACCTTCAGATTCTCTGTTTTTTTTTTTTTTGGTTTTTGTTTTCCTTTATTGGTCTTCTCCAATTTTGTAGTTTTGATTTAGGAGATTTTGTGGAGAGTTTAGGAGGAAAGTTTTTAAGGAAACATAAATTTCAAGAAGGCAACCTTTGAAACTAGATCCTAAACCCTGTGAAAAACCCATAGATTATTGAACACCCTGTGTTGAGGATTTCAAGATGAGAAGAGTTCGTGTGATTTATCACGATCCTTACGCTACTGACTACGATTCAAGTGACGACGAATCCGTCAGAGATCGGAAAACCAAACGGATTGTGCGCGAAATCAGTCTTCCTCCGGTCGTCTTTCCGGAGACGAAGACACTTGAGCCTGAGAGCTCCTTTCAAGACAGTAACAGCAGTGGCAAACCCCGCAACAAGAGGAGAAGGGTTTTGGCTAAAACCCCAGTTCTCGCATCCGCCATTGAAGCAGCTCCAAAGAAGCCCGTTGGTGTGAGGCAACGCAAGTGGGGTAAATGGGCTGCGGAGATTAGAAATCCGGTGACCAAAGTGAGGCAATGGTTGGGTACTTACAACACTCTTGAAGAAGCTGCACAAGCCTACGAGGCAAAGAAGCGAGAGTACGAAGCCATGGCAGCCTCTGCCTCCGAGAAGAGCCGGAACATGTTGTCTTCTTCTTCTCCTGCAGATTCAGAAAACAATACGAAGAAGGAGACTGCATCTGATGATAGTGAAAGCACTTTTTCACATACTTCACCATTCTCGGGTACATCTGCATCTGGTTATCCTGTGGAAGACATTACGAATCCTGACCTGAGTTTTATCAGCAACCCATCCGAAATTGAGAAAGATCTCAACTTTGGGTTGGATTTCAGTACCTTGATTGACGAGTTTGGGAGGCTAGCAGGCGATTATTGTGGAATTGATGATCTAGATATCTGTGGATTGAATGGTACAGACCCATTACTGTTACCAAGTGAGCTTCCTGATTATGACTTCGAATTTGGGAATGAAGAGTTTGGTTATTTGGATGATTTCCATCATCATCAACAACAACAACAACCTCTCAACATTGTGTGCCCGTAAGTTTTGCAGATAGAGGAAAATTTAGTTGAATTATTACTACTAAGTTATAAAAATTCTCAGGACCTGGAATGGGTTTCCTGGGATTGGTTTGTTTGTTTTGATCTGTTGAGAGAGAAAAGGAGATGTTTTGAGGGATGAGATGAGCTCAAGCTTAGTTTTGCTGTTCCCAAAGTCCTCTGGGTTTTCTGGTGCTGTAAGAGCCGTCCAAGGGACGAACTTTCAGAGTTTTGTTAGCTCACTTGTTCACATCTCCTCGAGTTTTCCTATGAAATTTAGTAATTATCTATTTTGAAACTGTTCTTGAGTAAAATCTACACTCAGAATCAGCAAATTTGCTGATGGATCTCGCCTGGAAATTTCCATTGATCTAAATGTTCATTTTCCAATTGAAAATCTTTGGAAGGTGAGTTAGATATTTCTGTTGACTTAAGCTAATTAGTTATCTTAATATAGATTAGTTATAAGTACATAACAGTATTAGTTGTTAAAACCAATATTAAGATTACGATCTCTAATACTAAGACTGCTCACCTACGACATTTCACAATAATCCAACTAATGATATTTACCAGGAGTGGAGCAAAGCTGTATCCTATAATTGACATTTGTCTCTTAAGCAAGATCTGTAAGCTGAGTTTGCAATGGTGGTGTGCGCGGCCTTTCCACCCATTACCTGAGTCCTGACACGCTCACACCTATTTGGTGGAAGTGGAAGCGGGGCCCCTGGACTTTTGTTTTGGTTAAATAAGTCGTTTGTTGACATGTATATCTATGGAGGAAGAAGACAATCCACTATCATTACTTAAAAGAGGACAAAATAATTTGTAAATTACACACCAAAATATTTTATAAGTTACTTACTTAAGATGGTAATTGACAAATTCGGCTTAACAATAAATTTGAATACAAATCATTTTTATAAAAAGAGAAATTACTTTGGAGGTGTTTAGCTTTTTGACCATCTTAAAAATTATTGATGTATTTGGTGAATGATTTATTGGTTATCTTATTTAACTCAATAAATTGTTTTTTAAAAACTTCGTAAGAGGAGTTTTTGGAGTTAACTGTTTGTCTAATAATATTATCAGCTTTCACTTTACTTTCTATTTTTATTCTGTGTGCTTTCAAAGTTGGCTTTTTTTATCGTACAGTTTAGAAGAATATAATAAGAGGGTTAATTAAATTTTTTAATTTTTATTTAATTTTATAATATTAGTCTACATTTAAAAATATCATAATATTAAGTTTTCGAACATAAAAAGTCACATCAAATTAATATTTTTAGTATATAACTATATATTTGTGTCATATTATAATTATAGATATTTTTAATTTACTAAATAATAAAATTCATACATATTATATTAAAAAGTACTAATATGATGCAGCTCACTGCATCATTCATATTAATAGAGAATTTAACGTTGGATGATTATGATTATGATAATTATTATTATTATTATTATGTTTTTATTAAAAGTATGAACTTAATTTTTGTAAAATTAAATATCTAAATCTAAATTCTTATAAGAATATTCAACAAAATATTAAGAAATATAATATTTATGTTCTTATTTTTTTTTTAAATTATGCCTTTATAGGTTATTTTATACATCAATAGCTCATGTTAAATAGTTAATTTTACCAACCAAATATCTTTAATAAACAACTGATATTATTCACTGATCAAATCAATTGATAGAATCAACGATTAGTTAACTAATATTGTCCTTTGACTTTGATTATAATCACACACATTGATATTATGGAATAGCCGTCTGAAAGTAAAACAAAAGGGAGATCTTTAGAAACTAGGCACAAGAAAAGTAGTTTAGTAGTTGTTAGGTCACACTCAGTGCTCACATAATTTTCATCCATTGTCTTAAGAATTTCCAAAGCACGAATTTATTCCATGATCGGACACATACAAGCACAACTTGCTTGGAAGAACAAGAAGGGAATTTGCTTTTTCCCACGTTCAACGAATCTTCCACTTATCCACTTAAAAGTGTGGTTCGACTAATGCGCAAATTAAGCCATTAAGTCAAGGGTCTAATTAATTTTGGAGACGGCAATCAAGTTTAGTACTTTGAATTTGATCCAACCTAAGTTGATCGAACTCTCTAATTGAAATCTAGTGAGTTAGAAATTCAACACCAACCATTTATGAACTTTCTTTAAAATGAGTGGCCTAAATCAAAAAGATATTATTTAAAATATGATATTTAAGATCGATCAAATTGATTTCGGGCATATTCTTTTAAGTTTAATTCTATAATTAAAAATATATTATTTAAAATATGATATTAAATATTGGTCAAATTAATTTCGAGCATACCCTTTTAAGTTTAATTCTAAAATTAAAAAGATATTATTTAAAATATGATATTAAAGGTTTATTAAATTGATTTCGAGCATACCCTTTTAAGTTTAATTCTAGAATTAAAAATATATTATTTAAAATATGATATTAAAGGTTGGCCAAATTGATTTCGAGCATACCCTTTTAAGTTTAATTCTAAAATTAAAAAAATATGATTTAAAATATGATATTAAAGATTGGTCAAATTAATTTCGAGCATACCCTTTTAAGTTTAATTCTAGAATTAAAAAGATATTATCTAAAATATGATATTGAAAGTTGGTCAAATTGATTTCGAGCATACCCTTTTAAGTTTAATTCTAGAATTAAAAAGATATTATTTAAAATATGATATTGAAGATTAATCAAATTGATTTCGAACATATCCTTTTAAATTTAATTCTAAGATTAAACTCAATTTAAACCAACTTGATTTAAAATTCAATCAATTGCTTGGTTGGCTTTTTATCAAAAAGGATTAGAGGCATGTGATAGATGAGATCTTTCAATTGCTTGGCTTATGATTGTCTCATCTCTCACAATTAAAGGTGAGAAAAAGTGGAAAAGGAGGTTCAATTATTTGGGATGAGTATGCTTTAAGTTTGGCATAACGTAAAAATGGATTCAATGATTATTATTGGTGAGGCGGCCCTCCTTCAACATTAAAGAGCTATCACCAATGGCTCTAATTATATGGTGACAATTTAGATGCTTTTCTAAAATGCCAACACAAGTTTGTCTTGGAAGGCTGTGAAGTCACACTAATAGCCTTCATTTTTGACTAACTTTGGGTGGGGTGTGAGTCAACTTTTTTTATTTTATAATTTCTCTTCATAATCAATTAACATATTCGTAAACTTTGGTTAAAAACATTTAAACCCTTGTCTTTTCTAATTTACTATACTCCAAATTATAAACTTAAATCCTACTGATCGGAGTTGCGAAATATTAATTAAATATTAGATCAGAAGTTTTAAGATGTTCTTAATTAACCTTAATTCATAAAATATATTGTACTACAAAATAGTACATGATGGTTAAATATATTTAACACTAAAATAAATACATATTTAATTTTAAGTGCACCTTAAAATTAAAGAAAATTAAAGAAAACCCTTTTCTTGGAGGCTTGTGATAAAGTCATCGAACATGCTTTCTAATGTTTTGAAAGGAGGGAATCCCAATCGAGCAATCTTGGAGGTGTCCATACTATGAGGGTTGTTGTCACCTTTTTGATTACCGAACCTGAAGTGTCATGAAAATTTGATAATTAAATTATTATAATGTTTAGAAAAATAGGATTATATTAATCTCACTTACTTGTTCTCGTATGGATAGGATGGGTACTTGGCTTTGAGCATGACGATGATGTGTGACCAATGAGCAACTTGGCCGGAGCATATTAACCTTCCCGATGATTCGGTGTTTTCCATTGCCAAAATGTGAGCACCAACGACGTCGTCTATGTGAACAAATCCCAATGCAGTGTTGGGACATTCGCCTCTCATGCCTTAAAATGAGGAGTGAATCAGTAAAAATCGTGATTTATTGGCAGAAGATTCTATCACTTATTACGGATTATACGGATAATATTAGATATTTATTAAAAATATTTGATAAATTAATTAATTAGTATTAATTATTAATACGTAAAATAACTTATGGGACATAATTTTAAACAAATTATAAGTACATGAATATTATATTTCTTAATATTTCGTTGAATATTTTTATAAAAATTTAGATTTCAGATATTTAATTTTATAAGAATTAATTTTATAATTTTAATAAAAAATATAATAATAATAATAATAATAATAATAATAATAATAATAATAATAATAGTCCAACTTTAAATTCTTTATTAATATGAATGATGAAGCGAGCTATATTATATTAGTATTTTTATATAATATGTATGAATTTATTATTTAATAAATTTAAAATAGCTATAATTATAATATGACACAGATACGATATAAGTAGTTATCTACTAAAAATATTAATTTGATGTAACCTTTTATGTTCAAAAATTTACTATTATGGTATTTTTAAATGTCAACTAATATTATAAAATTAAATAAAGATTAAAAGTTTAATTAACCTATTTATAATATTTTTTCAAACTTCATGATATAATTGTACAATAAAAAAGCTAACTTGAAAATAGGCAGAGCAAAAATAGAGAGTAAAATAAAGAACAATTGTTATTAGACAAATAACTAACTTCAAAAATTTCTCCTGTGAGGCTTATAAAAATCAGTTTATTGAGGTTAAATATACTAACCAATAATTTATGCACCAAATTTATCAACAACTTTTTAATATGATCAAAAAGCTAACTTTTAGTTAATAAGTTAAAAACAATTTATCAGCTGTTTGCCAAACATCTCAATTATTTTTTAAATTTTTAGTAAAAATTATAATTTTTAATTAAGAAAACATATCTTCTTATACTTTTTTTTTTGTAAATAACTTATACTTTTGTTTTGGTTTGATAATTTCAACCTTACTTAACTTGAAATCTGTTAATTAAATGTGAGTTGATTAAATTTTGAATTAAATTTGTAATTGAATAATCGATTTAATCTTTCTTCAAAAATTTTATATATGATATTATTTTAGTATGTAAATTTGTAAAATTAAAGATTACAATGATTTTATTTTGGAAAATTTCTCAAAAGTTTAAAATTTTTATTTTTTATAATTTCTAATTTTATTGAAAACTTTTTTAAAAATATTATTTTGGTCCATAAATGTAAGAAACTCATAATCAAAATAATATCACTTTAGAGTAGATAGATAGTATTAAGAGCTAATCTATTATCATCCTTATTTTAGTTGAACAAACTCACATGATCAATGGATCGACTAAATGTTATTGACGTGATAATTTTAACTTAAATTAATAATTTAATGTAAGTATAATAAATTATTGATTTGGTCAAATTTAATTAATTCAAACAAGTTTAAGAGATAAAATTTTGACTATATTTATATTATATGTGTTTTACTGTTATTTTAATAAAATTTAAAAATAATTTTTTTATAAAATAGAAATTTGTAAGCTTTTTTTAATTATAGAATTAGAACTTTTAGTCCTAACCTTTGATTAATAACATTGTGAGGAGTAAAGTACTACTTGGTTGTGGTGCAAGAAGGGGACCGATCACAAAGGATGGATTGACTACAACAAGATCAATCCCACTTTCATTTGCTACCCTCCATGCCTCTTTCTCAGCTAGAGTCTTCGCATATGCGTACCAGAGCTGAGTTATCAGAAACATATATAAAAATTATCAGAAACACACAAGGTGCAGAATTACAATACTCAATACATCAACATAATTCAAAGTTTTCTTTTTTCTTTACGTTGTGTTGTTTGCAGTACTCAGGATCGCTCCAGTGTGACTCGTTCAATGGAGAAACCTGTTGGGCATCTTCTCGATATCTTATTGCAGAGCATGAAGAGGTGAGCACAACTCGTTTCACAGACTTGGTTTTCGAGCAGGAACCAAGAACATTCAAGGTGCCCTTTATGCATGGATCGATCAATGTTGCCTGCAAATTTTGTTTCTTAGGTCATATTAGTTATGTTTTCATATTAAAAATGTGAAATTTGATATTAACTAACTAAAATCAATCCAAAATAATAATGTATTGTAGCTAACTAATACCTGGATGTTATGATCGTAAGGAACTAGCAGAGGTGAAGCAGTGTGGAACACACCATCAACACCTTGGATTGCTTCATCGAAGCTACCATCTACTAACAAATCAGCTTTAAGAATCTTCAGTCTTTCCTTGGCACCTTCAAACTTTTTCAGGAAACCAACCCTTTGAGCATCATCTGAAAGAAAGAAAGAAGAAAACTGAGCAGACATAGAACACATGCATGAATTTAACCAACTCCAAACTAAAGAACAAAGAAACAAGAATTATGTGTAACCTGGGTCTCGCACAGTGGTCCGTACGATGTGCCCTTTCTCTAACAAGGACTTCACTAAGTAAGCAGCAATGAAACCTGTTCCACCTGTTACGCAGTATTCTGGCATCTCTCTCTTATCTCTTTCTCAAGAGTCAAGATTGTGGGTGTGTTTGAACATAAATGATGGTAATTTATATCTTCTTTATTGTCCCAGGACAATTAAGAATATAAGATGAAGTTTCATGCTATTCTTATTCACAATTTTTAATTAACTTAACCAAGTTTGCCATTTCCTTCTTTGTTTTTAATCTTTGCATGTTGGGAACAGGTTTGAATAAGATGATTCATTCGTTTGGTGAGGTAAAGGAGTAGGTTCATTGGTAAGTAATAACATCTTATCTTGAAATATTATATGATATTATTTCCTTTGTTTTAAATTTATTTAGGTACTTAAATATTAAAATTAATGCTTGTTTTGTTTTAGGAGATGAAAAGTGGAGATTTCATCAAATTGAAACTTTATTGATGATAATCACGAATTTTGGATGAAGTGAAAAGATTGTTGTAGTGGATCAGACTGATCATTCGAAAAGTTGGAGGAATTTGAATTTGTTTTAGATAGATATCTTTAAAAGTTAAAATTAGATTATGATTAGATTAGAAAACTCTATAAAAGAGATGTTCCTTACAATAGAAAGTGGTTCTCTCTTTTTATATTTTTTCACAATTCTTTATCTTTTTTCTATTTTTATTATTGGAGCAAAAGCTATATGTGGCTAAACTCAGTTATAATATTTATATTAATAATAATGTAATATGTTATTTGTCAAGGAAGTCCTTTGATTATAATCACACACATTGATATTATGGAATAGCCGTCTCAAGGCAAAACAAAAGGGAGATGTTTAGAAACTTGGCACGAGAAAAGTAGTTTAGTAGTTGTTAGGTCACTCAGTGCTCACATAATTTTCATCCATTGTCTTAATAATTTCCAAAGCACGAACTTATTCCATGATCGGACACGTACAAACACTCCTAGAAGAACAAGAAGGGAATTTGCTTTTTCCCACGTTCAACGAATCTTCCACTTATCCACTTAAGTGTGGTTCGACTAATGCGCAAATTAAGCCATTAAGTCAAGGGTCTAATTAATTTTGGAGACGGCAATCAAGTTTAGTACTTTGAATTTGATCCAACCTAAGTCGATCGAACTCTCTAATTGAAATCTAATGAGTTAGAAATTCAGCACCAACCATTTATGAAGTTTCTTTAAAATGAGTGAGCTAAATCAAAAAGATATTATTTAAAATATGATATTGAAGATTGATCAAATTGATTTCGAGCATATCTTTTTAAGTTTAATTCTATAATTAAAAATATATTATTTAAAATATAATATTAAAGATTAATCAAATTAATTTCGAGCATACCCTTTTAAGTTTAATTCTAGAATTAAAAAGATATTATTTAAAATATGATATTGAAGGTGGGTTATATTGATTTCGAGCATATCCGTTTAAATTTAATTCTATAATTAAAAAGATATTATTTAAAATATAATATTGAAGGTCGGTCAAATTGATTTCGAGCATACTCTTTTAAGTTTAATTCTATAATTAAAAAATATATTATTCAAAATATGATATTGAAGAACGGTCAAATTGATTTCGAACATACCTTTTTAAGTTTAATTCTAAAATTAAAAAGATATTATTTAAAATATGATATTAAAGATTGGTTAAATTGATTTCGAATATATCTTTTTAAGTTTAATTCTAAAATTAAACTCAATTTAAACCAACTTGATTGTGATAGATGAAATCTTCCAATTGCTTGGCTTATGATTGTCTTATGACTCTCATCTCTCACAATTAAAGATGAGATTTTAATAACGTCACTGGTAAGTAATAACATTACTTATAATTCACTGGTAAGTAATAACATCTTATCTCGAAATATTATATGATATTATTTCTTTGGTTTTGAATTTATTTTAGTGCTTAAATATTAAAATTAATGTTTGTTTTATTTTAGGAGATGAAAAGTGGAGATTGTATCAAATTGAGACACTATTGATGATAATCACGAATTTTTGGATGAAGTGAAGAGATTGTTATAATGGATTATGCTGATCATTCGAAAAGTTGGAAGAATTTGAATTTATTTTAGATAGACATCTTTGAAAGTTAGAATTAGATTATAATTAAATTAGAAAACTCTATAAAAGGGATGTTCCTTACAACGGAAAGAGGTTCTCTCTTTTTATGTTTTTGGCAATTCTTTATTTTTCTTCTATTTTTGTTATTCGAGCAAAAGCCATATATGGCTAAACTCAGTAATTCTGATTCAAGGAGATTTGATATTCTAGTTGTCACTTTGTTAAGTTTTGTGTTCTAAACCTTTTATTCACGTTTTAATTCAAGTATTTCTTGTTTTGAGTTTTCATATTTCATGAATAATTAATATTTGATTAATCCTACAATTTAATTTAATACTGATTATTCTATCGTTATCCAGGGATTCAATGATCTGTAATTGTCATCAAAGAATTGGTACAAGTAGCAAATATGTTGTTTATGAATCTCCATATTTAACTTATGATAAACAAGAAAACTAAATTTAACAATTACAGTTATATCGATTATTTAATTTAGGATTTAGTCTTTTTCACATAGTTTATTACTATCATTTATTTGATATAGAATGTTATCACACCCAGTCAATAAATGATAAGTTTTGGTTTGGATGCTGAGTTTGAACCAACTAATTTAGGAAATTTTGAGACCTATTATGGCTATCCTAATATGTTTCGAACTAACTGCTTAGATTGTGAAAATACTATTTTTAAGCCAATGATCAATGCTACAATTAGATGAGATCTTTCCTTTGAATCGAAGTTTGGTAATCTTGACTTCCATACTTTTTTATTCAGTTAATTTAATTTTATTTCTTATTAATTTTAGCTAATTAGTTACTTAATAAAAAACTCCCTTTTTATTTCATTACTTGAAATTAAGAAACTGTTGTCTAGTTCTCTTAGAATTCGACCTGGTTGTATGATTAATACAAGAAGTTTAGAGAATCAGAACTATTTTGGGGGCTTCGACAACTCAACCAAAATTTTAAGCCATTAGTGGAGAGCTATTTTAGTTTCTTAGTTTCTTTGCATTTTTATTTTACAGTTAGTTTTATCCTCTTGTCTTATATGACTCATGCTTTTTAGATAGTAAATTACCATATAATCCAAAAATTAAGAAGACAACGTATTGTTTGAGAAAAGAGACTAAGCGAGCAAGTGGTCATTCTCCTTCTGACGTGAAAGTTGAAGTAAATCTAACAATCGATGAAGACTTTAATTTTCAAGAAGCGGGCGAAAAGATGACAAATCTCAACCCTAGAATATTGAGGGAGTTAGCAGCACCAAATTTGAATCAACAACCTTTATGCATTCAATTTTCAGATGTTAAGGTTGATTTTGATATTTAAATAAAAATCTGGATTGATTCACTTACTACCTATTTTTTGTGGTCTTGTAAGTGAAGATCTGCATAAAAACCTGAAAGAATTTTATGTTGTTTATTCTGGAATGAAATCATAAGGGATAACAGAAGAACAAATTAATCTCAGGGCCTTTCCATTTTCATTGAAAGATAAGGCAAATGATTGACTATATTATCTTCCACCTGACTCAGTAACAATATAGAACGAGATGAAAAGAATGTTTCTATTGAAGTTCTTTCTTGTATCAAGAGCAACGAATATCATAAAAGAGATATGTGAGATAAGATAAATTACAAGAGAAACATTATATGAATATTGAGAAAGGTTCAACGAGTTACGTGCCAGTTGTCCACATCATCAAATTGCTGATCAACTTTCGATTTAGTACTTTTATGAAGGATTACCGCCAATGGATCGAAATATGGTTGATATAGTTAGTGGAGGAGCTTTAGTAAACAAAACACCTGAGGCAGTAAGACAAATGATATTAATTATGGCTGAAATTCTTAACAATTTGGGACAAAAATGGATGGAGTTGTCAAGCATGTGAATGAGCTAAGTAACATACACCTTAAGGATAAAATTTTAGATTTGACTGCCCTAGTTCGTCAATTAGCTGTACGTCAATTGTAATCAACAAGAGTGTGTAGAATATGCTCAGTTTCTAGACATCCTATGGATATGTGCCCTACATTATAACAAGACTCTCTTCAAGAAGCTAATGCGATAAGGGGATTTCTTAGCCAACCTCACCGAATATATGACCCATATTTCAATCACTACAATCTAGGATGGAGGGATCATCCACACTTGAGTTAAGGAAATCAAGGAGGGAAACAAAGATATCAACTTCACAATTTTAATAGACAACCTCAAGCCTTTATATATGCCCAACCTCAATCTTTAAATTCAGGTATGGCTTTAGATGAAATTGTTAAGGTACTTACTACTAACACCCAACAATTTCAATAGGAAGCAAGGGCAAGCCTTTAAAATTTAGGAAATTAAATCACTCAATTAGCCACCTCGGTAAGTAAATTGGAAGCACAAGCATAAGGAAAGTTACCCTCCCAAATGGTGGTGAATCTTAAGGAGAATGTGAGTGTAATGACTTTGAAAAGTGGTAAGAAAATTCAATCTAGAACTTCTTTACCAATAGAGGTAGAAAAAGACGATGATGGAGAAAATAAGAAAGAACTTCCAACTCAAGAATCAACAAAGTTAAAAATGATTCATCTTCATCAATATCAATTAATGCATGTTTACCTCCTTTTCCTAGCAGATTGGTTAAACCAAAAGATGACGAGTATGAAAAAGAGATCTTCGAAACTTTCAAAAAGGTGGAAATCAATATACCACTTTTTGAAACCATCAAGCATGTTTCGAAATATGCAAAATTCTTGAAGGAGCTATGCACAAATAAAAGAAAGTTGAAGAAAAATGAGAGAATAATTTTAGGAAAGAATGTATCAGCTGTGATAAATAGGAAACTATAGGAAAAATGTAAAGATCTTTGTATGTTTATACTTTTGTGTGTTATTGGTAATAAGAAAATTAAGCGTGCCATGCTAGACTTAGATGCATCTATTAATGTCATTCCATACTCAATTTATCGAGCTTTAAATCAAAATTCTTTGTAAGAAACTAATGTCATTAATTCACTAGCTGATCGTTCATATGTGCACCCTATTGGTGTTGTAGAAGATATTTTAGTTCAAGTTAATGGTTTAGTATTTCTAGTAGATTGTTACATCTTGAAAATGGATGGAGATAGTGTTGAACAGTCATCTTCAATTTTGTTGGGTAGGCCGTTTATGAAGACGACTAAGACGATAATCAATGTGCACTAGGGTATTCTTTCTGTAGAGTTTGATGGAGAGATAGTAAAGTTCAATATTTCTGAAGCAATGAAGTATCTGAATGATTTCAATCCATTTATCATATGGATATTGTGGATTCATTTGTTCATGATATGTTTAAAGAAGAAAGTGTTGATTTAGTGTTCTGAAAATTTTTTAATCTCTCATTTAATTATTTAATTTCTTTCTTTATTTAAATGTTTATAAACAATTTTTATTTTTATTTTTATTTTTCACTTATTGTTTTTAGAAAAGGAACCCCACAACCTTAATTTGCTTGTTTCTCCTTTAATAGATCAACTAGAAAAACATCACGCAGCCGCCCACCTTATACAGCTCTCCACCAGCCTACATAGTTAACAACTTCTCACCCACACCACAAACCCAAACAAGCATTCCAACAACAACGGCATTGTCATAGCACATCTCCTTTCCGAAGCTCACACGTCAGGGGAGTCCTCTATTATTTATTTTCTTTGATTATTTTTGTTGAGCTGTGAGTATCTTATGCATACATTAGGGACAATGCATGATTTAGGTGTGGGGGAGAAAATGTTTATATTATGTTGAACATTGTGATTTGTGCTTGGACTTGGGATATGTTGATTTATATATTAATTATTCCTTATGATAGCTTCATAATTTTCTAATTGTTGTTCATGAATAATTCTTAAGTTATGATACATTTTTGGTTTAAGATCTAATACATGAGAGAGACAAGCATGATTAGTGTTTTCATTAAATTATTTCAAGTATCTCATTGATTTTATTGAATGAAAGTGTGTAAGAATTGATGCATTTTTGACACCTACATGATATTTGAACCTAAGAGCATTCATCACATATGTGCTCATATATATTTTTTGTTGTGTGTTATCAAACATAACTTGTTTATGCTAAAATGTGCTTTACAATATGTATTGAGACTATATTTTTTATGAATTTGTGTCTAAAGATGATAAGGGCATTTAGGATAACCATATTTGACCTAAACAAGCATACTTTAATTTTTATCCCTTAAAAAACAATTTGAGTCTTACCATTTCTTTTCATGCATAATAACCTTGTTACAAGCCAAATTTATTCTTTTTGTTATTGATATCCTTAGTGATTTAAAACCCCTAAATTGAAGGAATTGTATCAGCTTATTCACATAGGATTTTGATAATTTCTGTGAAAAGTAAATTAGATGATTCAAGTTGCATTGTTTTGATTTTTTTACAGAATGGAGGAGGAGTATATATATATATGTACAACAAAATCTCCTCTTTGATATTTTTGTTAAAAACAAGAAGAAAGACAAAACAAAAAAGGAAAATAAGGAAGAAAAAAGAAAAGAAAAAAGTGATTGAAAGAGATGCTATTTGAATAAAGTGAATTTTGATTTAAGTTGAAACATGTGTAAATAAGTTTGAATGATTCCCTTCAATCTATTTAGCCAAAAAGCTTCTTCTTATCATACCTTACTTAAGCCACGTTGCAACTCTTATAAAGTTCTTTGATGTGTTAAGATCATTTTGTTTATTGGTGGATATGTGATTCTTAAGCAAGCTTTTGGAATAACTTGCTACGTTTTGATTTGAGAGTTTAATGAACCCTAAACACTTTGAGCGTATAGAGAGAAATCCTTGTGAGAGTGTCAAGTCTTGTTCGTTTGATTTTGATTGAATTGATGAGATGCTATGTTTTAACATTGTGTCCTATGAGTGCTTTTTCTCTCAATTGTTATTTTATGTTAACTCTTAAATGTGAATTAGTTTTTGGATATTTTTGGATGACTTGAAAGGAGATGAGAGGTTGATGTGAAGATGATTAATGTATTGAATTAATGTATACTTGAAGACAAGCAAAAGTTCGGTGTGGGGAAATTTGATAAGTTCTTATCTTGACATATTATTTGATATTATATCCTTTGTTTCAAATTTATTTTGGTGCTTAAATATTAAAATTAATGTCTGTTTTGTTTTAGGAGATAAAAAGTGGATATTGCATCAAATTGGGACTCTATTGACGATAATCACGAATTTTGGATGAAGTGAAGAGATTGTTGTAATGGATAAGATTGATCATTCGAAGAGTTGGAGTTTAACTGGGAAACTTTCATCTATCCTTATTATGTAGAAATTTGAATTTGTTTTAGATACACATATTTGAAAGTTAGAATTAGATTAGGATTAGGTGAGAAAATCCTATAAAAGGGACATCCCTCACAATAAAACGGGGTCTCTCTTTTTACGTTTTTTGCAATTTTTTAATCTTTCTTCTATAGTCATCTGTAGCTAAACTCAGTTATTCTGATACGAGGAGATTCGATATTCTAATTGTCACTTTGTGAGGTTTTGTGTTCTAAACCTTTTATTCACGTTTTAATTAAAATATTTATTGTTTTGAGTTCTCATATTTCATGAATGATTAATATTCGATTAATCTGACAATTTAATTTAATATTGATTATTTTA
>JAOSBK010000001.1:270782-287842 GCA_027568895.1 Erythroxylum shatona | reverse complement strand
GTTCTAATGCTTTTAACCTTGCAATCAAACTGATTATGCAGCATAAGCAAACATTGTTCAACAGTTTGAGTGACTTGTTGCTTGTATTTAAGCAAAAAAAATCCAAGTTATCAACAATAGTCAACATGTAATGAGCTTGATTAATGACAAATTTTGTGTAAGGTCCCCAAAGATCTATGTGCAACAACTCCAGTATATTTGTGGTTTGAATTGAAGAGGTAGGAAAAGAGAATCTATGTTGTTTGGAGAAATGACAAACATCACAATTTTTATTATAACCAGAAGAAGGAATACATGGTATGTGCTACAGTACAGGAAAAGAAGCATGTCCTAGCCTTTGATGCCAATATGTGGCATGATTATCACTAATTACAGCAGAATGAGAATCAGAATTACAAGTAGGAAGAGATTTATTGAATGAAAAACAAATATCATGAGAGTTGCCATGTGAGTCATTCGGTGAAGAAGTAGGAAGATGGAAAGATTGTAGGATGAGAATGTATAGATTGCCTATGACGTTACCAACAGCAATGAGAGCTTTAGTCTGCTGGTCCTGTATATAACAGTAAGAAGGAAAACAAGAAACAATCACTTTAGCATCTATAGCAAATTTGTTAACAAAAAGTAAGTTGAATTTGAAGGAAGGAATAAGTAAAACATCTTTAAGTTGAAGGGTAGAGTTCAAGGTAACATGGCCTGAATGTTTAAGCTTAAGAGAAATTCTGCTTCTCAAGTGATGTACTTGAGGATTGAGGATAATAGGGCTCGAGTCCAACCACTTATCATACCCAACCCAAGTTCTGACTCCATTGCTAATCTTGTGTTTAATACTTGGATAAATCATCACACAACTTGATCACTTAAATAAGAATCCAAGAGAACTCCCCAAAATAAGAAGCTTGCCAAAAATTTGCATTTGTTTTAGGTGATACTCATTTAGTGTATTACCACCAAAGCTTTTTACACATTACGATTTTCTTGCATAGTAAAAATAGAAATAATCCCTAGTCCTCCAAATCTTTCGATATGGCAACCTCACTCCATTTTATCATGGCATTCTTAGGATTATCAGTTATACCAGACCATAGGAAAGCTTTCAAGATTCTGTCAACCTCCTTAAGAACTTTTTTAAGCACTGCTATGTGAGCAGTTCAATATAGATGTAAGTTGCTTAATATTAAGATGATAAGTGTTAACCTAGCGGTATAGGAAATAAACCTATTTTGCTAAGTATTCACTCTTGACTTTATCCTTTCTATAAGGGGTAAACAATCATAAAGCTTTGGTTTAGTAGAAGAGATCGGGACTCTCAAATAATAGAATGGTGCATAATGAACATTTAGCCCAACCATAGTTTAAACTTCCATAATATTTCTTACATCAACTGAGAGATATAAAAAACTCTTCTCAAGGTTATGCTTTAAAGCTGACCAATCAACAAATAATTTCAAAGCATGCATCATCATAGAAATAGAATGCATATCAGTTCCACAAAGGATCAATAGATCATCAGCATACATAAGGTGTGTAAGATTGAGAGCATAACATTTGTAATGGAATTGGAAACTCCTGTTACAAGAGATTAGTTAACTTGTCAATCGTGAAAAGCCTTCCACTACAAGACTAAACAAATAAGGAGACGATGAATCACCTTGGTGAATACCCTTAGCAACCTTACACGGTTTAGAAGGAACCTCATCCACAAGAATACTTAGAGAGGGAGATTGGACACATGACATGATCGAATCAATAAATCTGGATGGCAACTTCAGAGTCTCAAGACAAAAACGAATGAATCTCCAGCTTACATTGTCAAAAGCCTTAAAAAATCAACTTTGATTAAACAAATTTTGAGATTTTTTTCTAGGATTGTAATCCTTCAACGGTTCTTATAAAAGAAGTATATTATCCCTAATATTCCACTCAAGAATGAAAGCCCCCGAAGCAAGATTGATGATGTTAAAAATAGCCAGCTTGAGTCTCTCAGTAAGGAGTTTAGAAATGACTTTATAGATTAAGTTATTGGTCTGAAGTCATTTATAATCTGAAGGTTGCGTTTTTTAAGAACTAAGCATATGTAAGTATGGTTCATTTCTGGGAGCATCTTTGAGGAAGCAAAAACTACCAACACAACTTCAGAGTATAGTTTACCCATAATTTCCCAAGGTTTTTGGAAGAATAGAGTTGGTACTTGGCAAGTTCTTGTAAGTGTATCCGCTTTGTATACCCGTGTCCCCTACAGTCTAGGAACCTTAGTAGAGACGTGTGAAAAACCTTAGTATTTGAGTCCCTATCTTTCAGCTAGTTCAATCTAGATTTTTGCTTAATAATAGGGTTTTAGAGTTTAACAGGGTTTAGATATTCTCGGAGACAAATCACTTCAGTAGATCTTAGAGTAAAATCCTATGGCGCATCGTAACAAGCTTTCTAAGCTTGTATAACTACTTCTGCCAATTCTAAACCTCCAGTCTGAGAGGTGACTAGTACCATATTATCAGAAGAATTACAATTTAATGCAAAGTCATTCGTTTATTTTCCTAGAAGTGCTAGCTGCCAGAGGATGTTCTGCATTTTAGGAATTATTTTCCCCATTTTCGAGACTTTTCACATAGTAAACTCTGAAGTTTTCTATTTCTAACTCACCTGCAGTCTCAATTCGATCCTAAATGCCTTATCTGCTACATTCGCAGTTATCCCAATATCTTTTAATGGAGTTATCATTTTATCACAATCCTTCTTACAATTCTCCTTCGACTGGGAGGTATTTTCATCATTCCTGAAGATAACTAATTCCTCTCCATTAGCTACTATCTGATCCATTTTTCTGCAGAAACCAGTGGACTGACTACATCAACAAGGTGAATATAATCGTCACCATTTAATTCAGATTCCTCAACACTTTCATGCTCCATAGGAGGACAGAAATTTACAAAATTCACGAGTTCATCATGTCACCCTAATTTAAATACTCTACCGATAGGATCATATGAACCCATTTCCTAGTGGAGTTGCCAGGCTTCTATTGATAGTTGATTTGTATTTTAGCTCTCTCCAAATCCCCCATCATTCCTTAGCCGAAGAATAGGAAGACTATTTGGTAGTGGGGCATTCTTTGGTATTTCAATGCACAATTTCGCATAACAGATCCTCTCCATTGAGGTTGTTTGTGAGTCCATACACACCAACTTTCCCAATGAACTTGCCAAGAAGTTTAGGCCCTCAACTATCCAAAATTCTATTGGTAAGTTGTGAAAATTAATCCACATGAGGATAACATCAATTTTCCACCTATCATTTCTATTTTCAGCCTCCACTTCTGTATAAACAGAGGTTGGTCCCCAAAATGCCAAGGTCTTGGTCCACAATTTCATTCAAGCAAGAGTCATCATAAAATTTGAACAATAACGTACCATCTTCGTGTCTCGTAATTTTTGGCAACAGGGACGGATCTACAAAAATTTTTAAGTAGGGGCAAAATTTTAATAAAAGTAAAATTTTATTTTTTTTATAGAATCAAAACTTAAAATAATAATTTTTCATGTGAAATTTTTAGAGGCAGTAGGAGTAAGTGCCCCTAGTGTAGCTCCGTCCCTGTTTGGCAACCCTTTCTTGCCCTATCTGACCTTTTCCCAAGCATTCATTACAGGGAAGACTGGACGTTTGGACCAGAAAAACATAATTAAGGTCGTTGCCTCAGCTTTCAGAAGCTCAATCGGAAGTGTTAACACTCCATCTTTCAGAACATTATGGTGAAAGTTAAGAGCACCCTTGTGCTGAATTTGTATCTTGTTTCTCCAGGCACTCTTACTTTGGGTGTCTTCCGCTATCTTATAAGCTTGTATCTTATTAGCTTACACCTCTATCTACTTGACAATAATAATTCTTTTACTATTTTTTATCTACTTAATTATGTTTCGACATTTATAAGAATTTTTTATCATGTAAGATCTGTTCATAGTAAGCTTGAAAGTTGTGTTACGATTTTAATTGGATAGATATTGATTATCATGCAATTGGAAGTAATAAAAAAAAGAAAGCAAAAAATAAAATTTATGTGATTAAACCAATCATATAATTTATGTTCACTTGGCAAAAAAACTTTTTTATTGTTATCATAAAGACAATAAAAAGAAATATCACAACAATAATTTTACACAATTCTATTAAAAGTTCTTTAAAAAGATTACTTTATAAAACTCTTTTCAATAATTATAGTGAAATTTTATTATAAAAATTAAGGTTACAGATATTCTATTTTTATAAGACAGTGTCTGTATTTCAGGTCTATCATTCAACATCTTCCTCCACATCGGCTGAGATTGGAAAAGAGAATTGCCCCTTATTTCTAATACCAGCAGCTTACAATCTTCTCAAAGTTAAGATAATGAGGTTCTAGAAATGGTTGAAAATGATGCTATACTTGTTTTAAATTTCAGTCTTTGTTTCTTTTACATGGCTGGGTTTATGATTGAAGTTCCCTGTTTTTGCCAATTAAGCCATTTGCTGATATCAAAAGGATTCAAAAATGGATATAACTCATCTGTATGGATTCACAAGGCATACAAGTTGTTTCCTTTTTCTTTTATGTTTTTTACAATAATAGTAGAGTAACGGACACCAAAAAGTTAGGCACGGATGATGATAATGAAGGAACACTAGATCTCTGCTAATTCTCTTGCTCCTTTTCTTCGTAAAGGTTATGCACTCATCTTTGACGGTATGTAAATAGGCAGTTACTCTTTTTAGAATTGAACAAGAGATATGTAAAAGTTGTTTTCTGCTCTCACTCTCTCTTCCTTCTCATTCTCCACGACCCTCTCTTTTTTAGTATGGTTCTTGATTAATTAGTATATTTTGATTGGGTGTTTTATGGGTTTTCTGGAATTTTCACTCTTATGGTATTATTATTATTATTATTATCATTATTATTATTATCTATTTTTAATTTTAGTATTTTTTGTATTAATTATTATATTCATTATTTACCTTTTCTGCTATATTCTTTACGGATTTACTTCTTCAACCTGCATCCATATTATCCTTGTCACATTTGCATGTGAGTCTCCTAGAAACAGCCTCTCTATAATGTAGGAGTAAGGCTGAGTACAATCAGGCCCTCCCAGACCCTACTTCATTGTGGGACTTCAGAGTATGATGATGATGAAGAAGATGATGATGAAGATTATTGAAATTCTATTTTCACGAATCTTTAAAAATCGTATCATAAGTCCAATGTATATCTCATACTTGACAACAGCGTCGATATGCTTTTGACTTGAAATTTTCTTGAAACCATACGAGACAGACACCGACTTTATTCTTATATCACTGTCCAACACCGATTAATTTTTAGAATTTCACTCTTTTGCTAAACTTAAGTCATATCTCACATTATGCATGATTCATATACACATTATAATATTATAGTATTGTTTTCGTTTATGTGCAAATATTTCTTTAAAATCTTTGGGTGAAAATAATGTTTCTTTGTCTTAACACTTTTTTTTTTATTTGAGGAAACCCTGTAGGCGGGCCAACTTTGTCTTAACACACTACAACAAAAACAACATTTGACTACGAAAAAATTCGTCACTCAATGTCTCAAAATCATCGCTAATAGTCATTAGTGATGATTTATATTTATCGCCAAATCTCTGTAACTGAAAACTATAAGCGACATTTTTCACTAATTGTCGCTAATAATTTTTGCCTATGTTTTACTTTAGTAATGAAAAACTATCAATGACCTTTTAAGAAAACGTCGCCAATACATTTTGGCTACGTTTAAGCTTCGAAGCTAAAAATTATTAGCTACTTTTCTAATAACGTAGCTAATTGTTTTTAGCTATGTTTTTAGTTTTAGCTACGTTTTATAAAATATAGTCAATTTTTAGGATACATTTAAACAAAATGTTATATCATATTAATTATAATTATTTATGACATTTTTAATCCATATTATTGCATATAATATTTAGATTTTTTGTGTTAATTTGTTATACAAAAATATAATACAAAAATAATTGATAATTTGAAGCATTATATATAAAAATAAAATATCATTAAATTATACCAACAAAAAGAATATTCTTCATATACAGATTTAATTATAACTTTAACAATCCTTATAAACAATATAATAAATATAGAGATTAGCTTACAAATTATAAATACTAAGATTACCAAAAAAAAACAACATAATTAGAATGACTCTAGGTTTGTCGATGTTGATGAGAGTAACTTCATACGTCAGCTATCATATACGAAACCTTAGCTATGAGAATCATAAAAGCAGCTTCAAAATTGGTAGAGTGCTTGAAATTATGTAAATTAAGCTAATTTGTTTTCAATTAGGAAAGAAAAGAGGGCAATGAAATGAGAAAGTAATCCAGTAAAATATTCATTGAAAACCATTGAGTACTTTCCAAAGTACAACTTCTTTATCATGTAAACACTCTCAACAATCCAACCCGGGGATAAAACAAAAGGCAAGTGTTGTAACATATATGCATTGGGTGCATCCATAGCTTGAGTAAGGTTGAGAATACTTTAAATAATAAGAATAAAATTTGATGAAGAAAGACAAACATAACAATTTAAAAGTACTTCATCTCTAAAGCTCCAGGATTGCAATTACTAATATGATTTTTAAGTTGCAAATGAATCTAAATTTTTTGAACTGTTGGAAGTAGCATCTACAACAAGTTAAGTATCATTGTTCTTATTCCTAAATTTTCACCACGAAAGTTCGCTATGACAGCAGGGTTCTTAAATCCAATGCTATTAAGTTGTTATTATGATATTTCTCCTCAAAATAAGCATAACTAACAAGAAAATCCTAACATACAAGATTACTTCAGTAGTGTAAGTAGCATGTAATAATTACTCCAGCAGCTGAATATAAGATTATAGGAATTAAATTATACAAATTACAAACTCAATGATAATTGGACTCATCAAGCTTAGCTTAACATATGAAATTGAAAAATGAATCTGAAAAACTGAGAGAAGAAGAGTTCGATTGTTGAACTCGTTGTGTATTTCACACTTACATTCTGTTTACAAGAAGTCTACATTTATACAGATTAAACTAACATATACTCCCTGATTTTCTCCCTGATTTGGTGGAGAATATATTTCTAATTAATAGAGAATTATCACAACATTTGAATTAGTCAAAACTGATTTTCTCTAAACTTTCCTTACAGAATCACAACTTAGTATGATAGATAGAAACAAGGCACCACAACGAAATTATAGTTAGATGCAAAAGATTGCCCAAAGATGAAAATTGAACAAACTCAACATTCCGGGCTTCCCCAACCAAATACAACTAGGAATCCAACACACAAATTACAGTTTCTACCATACAATACATAAAACAGAGTCAATCACATTATAGAAGAAAAGCAAAGCCAGCAGTAATTTATGGATTCGCTTCCAACATTAACTGATTAATTAATCCCTCAACCAACATAACATAACATAACATACCAGTTCCGCTTAACTTCACAAATTAAGCACATTTCCCAATTAAAAGAAAGGAATCGAATACCCAACAACCAACTCTTTAACCTCCTCCATTGTCAAAGGTTCACCCAATATCTCCTCCCTCGTCTTCGCGTACCTCAGACCTGATTGCTTTTTTTATTGATTGCTTTTTCCACGACCTTTGGTTGCAATAATTTCGTAATTCTCGAGAATTTTTTAGACGCGGAATGGGTTTAAGGTTTTGAGTATTTGGACTTTTTGCCCATAATCGATGGTATTGGTGGTTGTTGTCGTTGCAGTGGGCTTGTACTTATCAACGATGTTGTTCATTGCGTCGAATCGGTGGTAGCGATAGATGTCTATCTTTGATTTCTTGTTGGGCTCGCCAACACTGTTTGAATTTCTTTGCATTAGCATTATGTCACTAAGAGAATCGGACCTCGGTGGTTGGATGTTGGGAGACGTAATACAACATCAGTTGGAGGTTGGACAGTGGCACAAAGGCTGGGAATGGGATTGGAAACAATTCCAGCGCCATAGTTGGAATGAAAATCTATGGACTTTTTTTTAAAGCGCCACTATCGTTTTCGTTTGCTCCTTATTTTTCACATTTGGTGATGATTTTTGTCGCCAAATTTGGAAACAATTTATGAAAAATCATTTCCAAAGGGTGATCTTTTGGCACCAAATCAGGGGCCCTTTTGACGATGATTTCTAAATTCATCACTAAAGAATTTACATTTTTGCGACATTTTTTTAAATTGTCGCTAAAAAGTTCACTTTTTGTGACAAGTTCTGAAAATGTCACCAAAAGTGGCCCTTTAGTCACGCTTTTTGAAAACCGTCACTAAAACGTCCACTTTTGGTGACGATTTTTGAAAATGTCATAAAAAGTGAACCCTTTGGTGATGCTTTTTGAAAATCGTCGCTAAATGGTCCTTATTTAGTGACATTTACCAAAAATGTTGCAAAATGCTTACCCCTTGGTGATAATGTTGAAAATCGTTGCTAAAGGCTTACTTTTAACTACGATTTTAAAAACATAGCAAAAAAAATGTGGCTAAATATCTACGTTATTGTAATGATACAATATCACACATAGACATATGCATGTTACGAAATATTTTGCTATAAAAATTAAAGATAAGGATATGGAATAAATAATGTAAAAAAATCGTGTTCTAAGTTGTATTTTTGACATATAATTTAATTAAAAAAATTTAGTAAAATTTTAAATTTTAGAAAGATTTTAGTATTTGTTATAATCTTGTTTAAAATAAGTTAACTTTGATAAAGTGACCATACACTTATGTAAATTTAGTTTTTATATATACTTTGTATTTGTCATAAATTAAGAGATTGATAAATATAATTAAATTAGTGCCCTTAACGTTTGGGGACATAAATACACTTACTTAATCGAAAATTTGTTTTTAAAAATCATTTTTAATATTTTCATTCGTCCTATCCTATTCTTAAGCTATTTATCGTCAAAGTAGGTACTACTAGAGGTGTATACTAAATAATGTGTTGGTAAGTATGGCAAGGTACTCAATGCGGCACATTGCGTCCGATAGCAGCCGCCATTCTTGCGGCTAGGAGGAGTCCATTTTACATGTCCTTCGGGATTGCCCAAGATTACTAGATTTTTGGAGAAAATTTCCCTCGGTCGTGATTGATTTGGATTTTTTTCTATCAGGCCGAGGAGCATTGGGTAAGGACCAATCTCCTCAAGTACTCCCAAGCGATGCAAGGGAAATAGGCAATGATTTTTGGGGTTGCCTGCTGAATGCTTTGGACGTGGCGGAACAAAAATCTTTTCGACAAGGATTTTGTTTGACCAGTATACGGAACGAAAACTGTTATGGCTTTACGTTGAGTGGATAGAACAAGCGAGAGAAGTGGAAAGATGTGTAGTACCGAATCTGGGACTCCCGTTGGGTAGCCGAGTAGGATGGGCCAAACCACCAGCAGACTGGGCCAAGCTCAATACGGATGGATCTTTTAGTCCGGGATCGGGCATAGCTACCGTTGGGGGCCTTATTCAAAATAGTCGTGGACAGTGGTGTGGAGGCTTTCTTCAACACATTGGTAGCAGCTCGCCTCTTATAGCCGAGCTCCGGGGCTTCCACTCAGGTCTCACACTCGCTTGGAATTATGATTATCTTTGAGTCATCTTAGAAGCGGACGTCCTAGAAGTCATGAGCTTGTTTTCAACTCTCATTACCGAGACTAATAGTAATAACTTTTTATTGACAGGTATACATGGATTGCTCCAACGCAATTGGAAGGTGAGAATCTAACATGTATATCAGGAGGGAAATTAATACACGGATCATTTGGCAACAGTTGCAGTCAGGACTAGTCCAGGATTTTATATGCTTCGGAAACCCCCTTTGACCGTCCAAGATCTCATCAGATGGGATAGGCAGGACTTTAGAACCGCCAAGTTTTGCGAGATTTAGATTAATTGTGTGTAGCTTTTCCACTGTATTCAACATATAACGCAGAATGTGAGCACGTATAATTGCTACTAAATTATATGCCTTCTCCAATAAATTATATTATATAATTTTCATAGAAGATAAGTTGTGATTCACGTGAATTGGTTGCGCTTATTGTGAGAAATGCTGTCATGTCAATGATACGTGAAAAGAAAGCTGGATTGGTGGTGAACGATGATTGAGTGAAGAACGTGGCTGTAATGGATTCGAGCGTACTGTTGTTTTTTAAAGATAATTTAATTATATCTTATTTAATTTTATAATTTGGTCTGTATATTTTTATAAATCTTATATAAATATATTGATAAAATTTAATAGAACATAATAAGAATTGGCTAATCAAAACAGAGGATTTGATCTTAGTTGAAACAAGCTTATATCACATATATAGTGGTTTGGGCCGGGATTCTCACCGGTCAGGTATTGTCCCCTTTGGCCGCCCACAACATCGTAGGGGGGCGCTCGACCACAACCTCGTGTAGCTTAGTGATATAAGGCGTGGCTCATGAGGCCAACAAAATCCTTTGGTCAGAGGTTCGAGTCGCAACCTCACCCTAGCAGACCAAAGTGACAATACCTATTTAAGAAGGCTCCCTTCCCTGGCCAGAATGTGGGTATCGGCCTCCACACCATATAGTTATTACATTTTTATCTTATTCTATAAACATCTATTCTTTTAATTTCTTTAAAACTCATTTATCGGATAAATAAATTAGGATAATCCTAAACGCTAGATTGTAGCCCAATCTATAGCTAATTACCATCGAAAGATTAATATATTAATAATAAAACTGTTCACGAAATTTTTTCTAATTGAAATTTTAATTTAAGTTATTGTCATCTGTCAAATCAAATATTTAATAACACATGCATATAAACATCACAGTGGTTCATCCCTATAAATATCATATGATAAAGCCAAAAGTTGACATTCTCAGAAGACGTGTGGCTGAAGATTGGAGTGGAAATTGTAAAAAATAAAAGGTGGTTGGCAGATGGGTTCGGTCCAATTTGTCTAAGAAAATTAAAGTTTTGTGTATATTAGGTACTGGAAGATCAATTCGAGCAGAGTACAAAGGCTCAAAGAGACCAAAACGTCAAATCCAACCTTATTCGACTTGACTGTTGGGAAAAAAACTAGCAAACCCTTTGATGCCACAACTGGATGGAAGAGGACGAGAGCTTGCCAGTTCTTGTGGGACAATAGAAGATCTATTCAAGACTGCTCAAGTTAATAAGTTTTGAGGAAAAAGTTAGAAAGTCACTGTAATTAAAACAAATAAAACAAGTTTTAGAAATTTTTTATTATGTTTCAAATTAATAATAACGATGAAATATATGTATTATAAATATTAAGATGATTTAATATACTTTTTAAACTTATTCAAATTAAATTTAAATTAATAATTATTATAAGTATTTAAAATTATTTACGTTAAATTTAATAGCTAAATTAAATTATTATATCAATTTACGCATAATATTCATATCACGAGTATTTTTATTATTTTTAACTTAAATATAAGAGATAAAAATTTTCAAAAAATTTAAAAATTATAAAAAAGTAAAGAATTTAAAATTTAAAATTTTTAAAAAATTTCTTAAACTATGAGAGCTACCATAATTTCTCATCCTTACCTTATTTATTAAATGTGTGTTTTATTATCTAAGAGAATTAGCTACAATTGTAATTTTCAGCTTTCATGTTGCTTAATGTTTATCATCTCTAAAACTGTTATGCTTCCAGAGGACTCAGTAAGTTTAGAATATGAAATCCCAGCACCAAATTACTAACAAATCTGCTTTTGCTAAACTAATCACTGTTCATCTTAATGAAAAATTCTTAGTTACTAACAATTATAAAATCGTCCTTAATTAATAGAGGGATTGTTTTTGATAAATAAACATATAAAAATCTCACCAAAACTTAAAATTAGTTATACAGTCTGATGCAATTACTTACGCAAGGATATAACTTAAATTTGTCATTCAGTTCGATAGACAAACATGTAATAACTCAAAATGCATGAATATAACTTTTCATATTCATTTAATATTAGCTTTAGTTATTGTATAAAAGCCTTCGACGTGACTTAAATTGATAGTCTACAATTTTTTTACAATTTCAACTCATCAATATGTATGTACTCTCTTCACTTCATGCAAGCACACTTATATTTGCATGCTTATTTTTATTTAATTAGCTTAACTTTAATTTGAATAGTCATCATATTCCCATTAACCAAAATAGAGGACAAATCTTGTTAGTCAGTCAAGTGTGTCTAAGAAAAAATGGACAAAAGGAGTAGGAAAAAGAGGAGCAGGAAGATTCAAATGAGCCGACGAAAATGAAAAATAGTTCAATTCAATCAATGCACTCACCTACTAAAAGATTAGTAGTTAAAACAAGTGCAAGGTATCAACTAAGTATTAGACTAATTACTAGATCAACATCGTCCATTAATGAACTATTGACTAAAAGCTATTCCAATCAAACTCAACGTAAGTCAATATCAACTATTGTCAAGAATCAATATGTAAATAATTATCTATTAAGTTGTGGATAAGTATGACATTAGTTTGAGCCGATTGACTAGTAGAGTGACATTAAAATTTGACCTAAATTGTCAATTTGTATTTATTTTGTATTTAATTCTCTTTAATGTGTTGACATTATTATTCAAAATTAATGGAATTATCTCATAATTGTTCTCAAATAATTTTCAACACCTTAGAGATGAAATTGAATCAAAAAGTTGCAAAAGAAATGAAAGAATCCAAAATTCCAAGTTTGGCAGTAATTCAGTGATTAAACGTGAGCGCGTGCAAAGATGAAAAAGAAAAATCTGTAGATCTAATTTCAAATTTAAATCTGGTTCTTTTGATATTTTCGTAATCTTTTAAGATTAGATTGATGAAGATTCACAATCTGAACATGTGGGAGACTTGATCTGCAAGAGAGGATGGAAAAGGAAAAGATCGGGAGACATTAGAAAGGTAAAAATGTGATTGTTTACGTTAGCTCTTGTTTTAGAACAAGTTGACAATTTCTGTAGATTTTTCCTTAGGGTAGCTTTACGTTTATGTTTCATTTTGTTGGTATTTTCATATTCTTTAGTAAAGACCAGGGATAGTGCTAGAGTCTCCTATATTGACTAAACATGAAAATGTTAAAAAAGTTTATAAATGATAAAAGTCAACTATCCAAACAACTAATTCTAGTTATTTGGACAATAGTTGACCCAAGCCCAACTCTTGTAAGTGGGCTCTACACTCTGTCCATATCAAAAAATTCAATATGATATCAGAATAGGTTTGATCCAGATTATTAATTTCCCGGTTATTCGTTTAGATGTCCAGTTCCAGTGACCAGATCCGGTTACCACTGCGTATATTTCAAGTGACAACTGGATGTCCAGCTCCAGTTGCACTTGAGGGGGAGTGTTAGAGTCTCCCATATTGACTAAACATGAAAATGTTAATAAAAAGTTTATAAGTGGTAAAGGTCAACTATCCAAATAACTAGTTGGACAATAGTTGACCCAAGCTCAATTTTTGTAAGTGGACTCTACACTCTGCCCATATTAAAAAATTCAATAGATGGAGACTAGTTGTTTTGTTATTTCTTTTATTTCTATTTTGGTTATGAATAGCTAAATTCATTTTCTTGGTTGAGGAAAACCTTGTTATCATTTATTATGTGTGAGATGTTTCAATAAAGTTTATTTCATTGATGAACATTGAGTATCTTCTGAATTACTTTTCTAATTGAAGTAATTGATTTCTATGTGCGCAATTAGGAATTGATTCGTTCAATAACTAGCTTAATAAAATATGACGTTCAGTTTCGTTAATCACAAGTAATTAATTAGGATTACCTTCTTTACGTTAAAGTCGGAAATTCTAAGAAGATATTCATCTTAATTAATTGCATGTCGTACATGTATTATCTTGTTCATTGGTTTCTTGGTTCTTAAAGCTATTATTTAATTGAACCTACGATCGTATCTATGTTGTTGCTTAATAAAAATGCTAGGATACATGTTTCTAGTCATTTACACTTAAGAGAAAATATCCCCCAATGATTGTTTATTAATGACTGAAATTTTATATCGAGGATTTATTTTAGTGTGATAATATTAGTGACCCGAAACCAAAGTTTTCTTTTAAATTTTCAGATCCAATTATTTTAGTTGATTTTCAATTTTTGTCACTCTTTTCTAAATAGTACTCTATTAAAGCCAACCATTTTGTTTTAGTTTTAAACTCGCTAACTTTTACTGTTAAAAAATCATCGTGGGAATGATCCTTATTTTCCACTACTACATTATTTTGTATTGACGGAAGCTGGTGTCTTTATTGTTAAAAATTCATCGTGGGAACGATCTCTACTTTCTATTACTACATTATTTTATATTGACAGAAGTTAATTTTTTTTTAATTTGATTGTAGGTGACAACAGTACCATAAATTCAGAGAGTTAAGCAGCACGACTTGAATCCAGACCCAAAATTGTTTAAACTACCTAAAATGATATAATTATAGGGAAAGAATCGAGTCTCGTTCCAAGTCTCTAAATCAAGTCCGATTAACCTAAACCTAATTTCGTTGATTTACAGAGTAAACCTAACGTAATTGAAATCAGATTGTCATCTCTAATTGTGGGTTGTAAATTTAAGAACTCTATTACTAACCCATTCTTATTTTAGTCATCGGTAGTTTTACTTTTTAAGATTTTCTAGATAATGATATCCCTGTATCATGTTGCTTTATGAACCTACGTTGGTGTATGATTATTGTGTTCATAGGTACATAAAATACGGTCCTAGTGACATTACTAACATACTAATTATTTTGATAAATAATGGGTGACATATATATATTAATTCTTAATTATTTTTGGTGCATAACGATATAAGGTTTTGGACATTTTGATTAACTTTTGATACATATTAATTAAACAAAATGTGTTTATAAGAATTTTGTTCATGAAGTGAAGTTAAATTTCATAATGTTTTAATTAGTATTACATTTGTTATGCCAATAGTAATATTTCACTGAATTAATCAATTATCAAACTAAACTCATCAATCTTTTCTTATTTATTATGATTTCTACGAACATTGTTAAGTTAGTATTCATATTTGTCAAAATTAAGTTCAAGTCTTATATATATAAGCATTAAAATATGAGTCATAGTTGATAATGCAAAAACAGATTTTTGTGGTCTTGATTAGGACTATAAACTGTAATCTACATTTGTAAACACTTGCACTAAATTAATCTTACCACCAACCTTTCTGATAGATATGTATATCTCAACATACATGTATATATAAAGATTAATATCTTATTATCCCAAGAACTTCGTGCCCCATCTAATTCAATGCCATTTAACCTGTTTTCTCTTTTGCAGGTTCATATTCTGATACAAATAGATTCACATTCTGGTTCATAGTTAGGCTCGGCATTATCAAATTCAGTTTTGGATTGAGATCGAGAACTATAATGATGCGGATATTATGAGCCTTGAGTTTATGGATCATTTAGATCGCTAAAAATTCAAATAAACTTGAATTTTTATTTTGAAAGATAGATCAATTTTGATGGGTTAAATCTTTTTTGTTAACGTTAAATTACAAGAATTATAATATATAAAAGATACAGATTTGGGTACTATTCTAATAAGATTTAAATCAATTCATTGTTATAAGTAATGATTAAAATCTAATCGGTTCGAACAATTCAACTGTAAAAATCTTGAATTTTTTAAGTTTTCAGTTCGATTTCCTTTAATAACTTTTGTTGTTAAAAAATGATTAGCTTATTAATTAATAGGTTAATTTTCATAAATTAGTAATTTTTTAATTAAACTTCAAATTCTTTTATGGATAAGGACAATTTCTTTCAAATTTTAATTATTTTTAATTTCGTTCATTTTATTTAATTATCAACTAGTTTTATGATTTTCTAACACTGGTTGAATATTTTAAACTTTAAATCTCTTGTCTTATTGATTTAACTTTAGGTCCGATTTTTAAAACATTGGTTATAATCCGATTTTCAAACCAAAATTCCTTGTTTTCTCATTGTTTAGGGTTGACAAAATTTTTTATTTTTTTCAAATTTTACTTGTAGTCTTATTAGGACTCTAATTTGCTACTTTTTTTATATTTTACTAATTTTTGGAGGTATATAAGAATTTGTAACTTTTTATATTCAAATTTTCTCTATTTATTTTTTCTTAATTTTCACGTTGCATTAAATATGCACCGGATATGAATGATATAGCTGTTGTTAAGCCGGGTAGAATACTTTATGAAATGAGCGGAGTAGTCGAAAATACAACTAGGCGAGTTATTTCAATACCAACGTCCAAAATGTCTATACGAGCTTAATTCATTATTTCGGGATAGGCGTATAGAATAAAAGGAAAAAGCTTTGGGATGAAGCAAAAGATGAGGAGAGGTAAGAGGTTGTTGGTAAAGTCACGGTTATACTATCAAACAAAATAAAAATCTGGAAATTCATGTATAGGTGTGCAGTGACGCTTAAATTCTGTTAGCACTCAACCAAAGCTTTAATTAAAGACAACTCGAATAGCTCCTACACAACGCAAGACATCATCTTTTGGTACGTAATACAGATAGAACTGCACACACAACAATATTTATACTGTTGCACCCACAACTTGATGCTAAGTGCAATTGAATTGGATTGGGATTTTTTTTAATAAAACCTTATTAAATGAGCCAACAACCAACAGATACCTTCTCTTCTCTTTAAGGAATTGGTTTTGGTTAGTCCCACTGCCCATTCCAAGCTTCCAACTTGTTGCCAACATGAGTAATGCCCACTTTCTTTAAATCAACTCACAAGTGCATGTTTCTATCTATACAGTTTAAACACTGGCATTAAATTATCTTGTTAGTTTTAAACATTAACTTTCATCTACTTGAATGTCATTTCATTTACTCCTCCCTATTCAAAATAAGTGTCGTTTTAGAGAGATGCACATTTATTAAGAAAGTTAGTGAAATGTTTGATATACCCTTATTAATTGCA
>JAOSBK010000001.1:258670-270682 GCA_027568895.1 Erythroxylum shatona | reverse complement strand
ATTATAAACATGCATGAAAAATCGTGAACGACACTTATTTTGAATAATTAAAATCCATCTAAAACGACACTTATTTTGGATAGGAGGGAGTAAAAATTAATCGGATTCAAGTTTAACCATAATCTAGGTCCTAATTAACTCAGACTTTATTAGCTGATTTTGGGTCAATTTTGATCGAGGACCCAAGCCAAAACATAACTCTAAGTTGGATTTAATAATATTGAGAAAGAAAATAAATTGTTTTCAATATATCATCATCATTACGAAATTGGTGATTAATTTAATTATATTAGTTAAATTTCCAATCAAAGTCCATCCATATAGGAATTATGAGATCCACATGCAATAGGAGTTTGTAATTTTCACTTGTTGCCAATTGGTTTATTTCTCATTGAACACCAAAGATTGAGTAAAACCTAATACCATACGCAATTTAGAAAATTGGAAGTAAGATATTATTGAAGCCTTAAGATAGATGTTTAGTTTGGTGATCCGTAGGAATTAATTATAAACAGAATTATCTTATTCAAACACATTCGCATCTTATCTCTTCTAACCTCGCATTTATAAACGTAATCTGATACTGACTTTCATCTATAGGAAAATAATAATAAGAGATGGATAATAAAGAAAAGGGTTTCAGGGTGATCTAACGTCCAACTACTCAACTGTCACTTGCAAGCTACGCAAAACATTGAAACGAAACAAAATGACAAAAATGAAAACACATTTAGGACAAAATCCACTATTTCAAACCTTGTAATTTTGTAGTTTCTCTTAAGTTTACCACATGAACTTTAATTTTTATGGTGATAAGTGGCAATCCGCCTTAATTAAACGAGTTGACTCAACACATACTTGACAATTCATGTATGCAGTCGTTTAAAATTTAGGGCCAGAACTTTACCTCCTGCAAGGGACCTACCTGGCTCGAGCAAGGATTAGTCTGGGTGTAGATGGCTTAAAGGTGTCTTCCCATAATTAGGACTCTCCTAGGATACCTCGTGGGCAACAACAAAAAAATCGGTTGAAATTCTGATATTAGAATTGCAATTACTATTATATAGTTAGTATTATTTGATACAAAATGTTACTGAAAACTATGGAAATAAAACACATATATTACTAAGTTCAACTCTAAGTCTAGTTTCTGACTTTTATAGCTAAATTTAAATTATAATTCCAAGTGGGATATTTAATTGACCCAAAAATCTTGTGGTTTTGTAAGAAAGAAAGATATATCCGCAAGAGTCGAGATATTTACTTGACCCAAGACAGTTCAATTCTTCCTGAAGAATTTGATTCTCTTCATCACGAGAAAAGAAAATCAAGAAGCAACGTGGATGGATCGATTAATAATCACATCTTGTACAGAAAATATGGGTTTTTGATGTGAAACGACATTTATTTTAACCATAAAAACCGTACATTTGATAAGCTTGCCTTCTCTGCTAAAACAAGTAGTTTCCTTTATCGTAGGTAATATTGTTATGATCACATGATGAATTTTACAGATCATAATGATAAATCAATCATGGGAAGCTCGTGTGGTTGAAATTTTGTGTCTCTGCTGAGAAAACAGGGTTGAGATCAGGGACGTAGCTAAATGGGGCTCAATGGTGTACTGGGCCCTCCAAAATTTTATATATATATATTAAATTTTAGGGGCTTAATGTACCACTAGGCTTCAAATAACTCCATCCTTATATATATATATATATAAGGATGGAGTTATTTGGAACCTAGTGGTATATATATATATATATATATATATATACACATATAAGGATGGAGTTATTTGGAACCTAGTGGTACATTGAGCGCCCCCTAAAATTTAAAAAAATTAAATATTTGAGCCTTTCTATCTTAAATTTTTGGCTCCATCACTAGTTGAGATCGTTGTACCAAATGTTCTATGTTAATCTTGTACCATAATATTTAGTCCACTAATTTTTTTGTGCCCCTTTAACTGTGTGAATCAAATACTCTAATACAGAGTTGGCACAGAGCATATGGTACAAACGATTTCATCCGAAGAAAATGCCTAACAACTTGCAAGGCTGAAAGTTTGTTAATTTCAATAATTCTTTTGATTATTTTGATAAATGCAAGTAAATTAACTCGTAAATAATAAATCTCTAACCCCCCCTAAGATTTCTTAATTTCATTTATGGAAATTTCACATTAGCCTTATTATTGATACTTAGAAAGATTTATAATGAGTGACAGGTTACCAATATTATCAATAATCAATAATGCACTAATTTTATACAATATTTTTTATTTAATAATATTAATTATTAATGACAATGTAGTTGGTGGTGTAGATAATGGAAATCGAAGTTGATAGTTACGTGCCATATGACACTTGGCAATACATACCAGAAAATGGATAAACATGAATGTTTAATTAGCATTCTATTTTGACAGATTCATAGAATTTATTTTGGAAGAAGTCCAATTCCAAGTTCATGTTCATTCCATTCCTGGTATCTTGCTTTCGTTAATGTTTCACCCACAGAATCGACGCCTAAGTCGTTTAACATCAGCTAATTCAGAAATATTGAATAATTATTATTCTATCTTCTAATTTTCTGAACTAATTTTGTTGTTGTGTTGTCTGCTTATATTATTAACAGCAACTTATAACATAAAAAGATTTCGAATTAATGGAATATCAATTCAATATCAATTTAATTTTATGTTGTTTTATAGGTTTGACTCATCATAAACAATGTTTTAAAAGCTAAATCGGAGGTTAAACCGATAAGATAAAAAAATTAGGGTTTAAAAAATTCAATTGGATCTAAATCGTCGTAAAATTAGTTAGATATTGAATAAAATTAGAAAATTTGAAAAATAATTGAAGAAGATCGTTATTATCTATTGAAAAATCTAAAGTTTAATTAAAAAAGGAGATTACTAAATAAAAATTAATCGGTTTATTTTAGTTTATAAAAACTGATTAATTATTAAATTAAATTAAACCATAAAATTAACAATCAAACTGAATTCTATTTTTTAAATAATGATCGTAACTATATATCTTAGGTTATAATAAATGTGACGAAAAAACTGTTGGTTATGAGACAAATCGCTAATTAAGTCCATGCATTTTCTTCTTGCATCAACTTGGACCCATAAATCAAAAGGTTGCAAGGAGCTGACACATCATGAGTAAGCGAAAGTTAATTTAGAAGTCAGTCATAAATTGCACTTTTCTAACATCCATGAAAAACAACAACAACATAAGCTTCATTTCCACATTTCTTTTCTTCATCTTTTGGTGCTTTTAATGAACCCTGGCAATATTAATCGGACTCCTCAGTTGTTGAAGCCAATTTTACATATGTCACTCGACGATGTCTTTGGATTTATTTCCTTTTGTGTTCACACTTTCGATACGTGGAAATAGATTATATCATTCCATTTCCAATATGCACACACGCATACACGTATGTATCTGAATGATCAATGAGTGATTGCCATCTTCAAGCTTGTCCATCCAATGATAAGAGAGACCAATGTTGCCATTACTTCCAATGCACTAATTGTCGCACACAGTTGTTAGTTTATTGCACAAGGGTACAAGTTCCTTCTCTTCTAGAATCACCTATAAAGTTAGCAGATATAGAATAAGTTTTGTTCTACAATTAGTCATTCCTAATTATATAGCATAATATAACACATGGTTAGAGTTTTTAAGTGTGTTAGATCTCACTTGTAGTTTAAAAAAGTTAGAAGGTTTTATTAATCTTTAAAATTTTTGAAAAATTTATTATAATCTTTAGTTTTCTAAGAAAACCATTTCCCTTAAACTTTGGTTTAAAAAAACAACTATGAAACACACATAACATAAATATCAGTCATAAACTAATTAAATTTTATTTGCATGAGGGACAACCTTAGCTCTTAAATTGGAGCCGAATTGTTAAATTTAACTTAAAATAATGGTTTATTATATTATCTTAATTATTAATTTAAGTCAAATTTAATGAATTCGAGTCAGGTTTAGTTTAAGAGCTGATATGAATTATTATATTAGTAGTATTTGATCAGTTCATATCTAATATTCATATTATAAGAGTTGGATCGTTACTTTTTAACCGAAGTCTAAGAGAATGAAATTTTGTTTTAAATAAAAAATTAGAACGAATTTTTCCAATAATTTTAATGAACATAGAAGTTTTTAAAGAATGGAAGAAGATATGTTTTTACCCTGTTTATTAAATACGATAAGGTGAAAACATATCTGAACCAAGATTAGATGGTTGATCATAGAGATTAATTGAGGAAAGAAGACTATGATTTAGGAGAATAAATAAAGACATCAGGATTAAGGAATAGAATATGTGTAGTACTTGTAAGGAAACTGATTAAGATCCTATTGATGAAGTGTAGAAGACTATAAGCAATGTTTAGTTGCAACAAAAAATTGATAGAAAAGGAAGTAAGGAAAATTAATACAAGTTAAGTGGGCGTTGAGCGATGCGAGTCTCACATTAACTCCTCTCATCTGCCTCCTTCATTGCCCTAGTCAGGTCGGCTTTATATCTCTACCCTCCACTCGCTTCCTCTCCACACCTACTATACTCAATCCTCCATTTTCTTTCTGGCCAAACAGCTATTGTAACATTTCTTTATCTTTTGTTGCATCTTTGGTTGCAAAAATGCCTCCAATCTTGCCGGAATTTTCCAGCTCTGTGAAGCTCAAGTATGTTAAACTTGGGTACCAGTATCTTGTTAATCACATTCTTTATCTTCTGCTAGTACCTGTAATGGTTGGTGTTTCAATTGAGGTTCTTCGTTTAGGTCCTGATGAAATCTTGAACCTATGGGGATCACTTCATTTTGACCTCATACAGATTCTTTGTTCTTCTTTCTTCATCATCTTTATAGCTACTGTTTACTTCATGTCTAAGCCGAGGACAATCTACCTCGTTGATTATGCCTGTTATAAGCCTCCGGTCACTTGCCGTGTTCCTTTCTCCACATTTATGGAGCATTCCAGGCTTATTTTGAAGGATAAACCAAAGAGTGTGGAGTTTCAGATGAGAATTCTTGAAAGGTCTGGTCTTGGAGAAGAAACTTGCTTGCCTCCTGCAATTCATTATATCCCTCCAAAACCAACCATGGAGGCTGCGAGAGGAGAAGCTGAGCTTGTAATCTTCTCTGCCGTGGATTCTCTTTTCAAGAAAACAGGGCTTAAACCTAAAGATATAGACATTCTCATCGTCAACTGCAGTCTCTTCTCTCCTACTCCATCTCTATCCGCCATGATCATTAACAAGTACAAGCTTCGAAGCAACATTAAAAGCTTCAATCTTTCTGGGATGGGTTGCAGTGCTGGTCTTATCTCAATTGATTTAGCTCGAGATCTTCTCCAAGTTCATCCCAATTCAAATGCTGTTGTTGTTAGCACAGAGATCATAACTCCAAATTACTACCAAGGTAATGAAAGAGCCATGCTTCTTCCAAATTGTCTCTTCCGTATGGGAGGCGCCGCAATTCTTTTGTCCAACCGCCGATCCCAACGCCGGAGATCAAAGTACCGTTTGGTTCACGTTGTGCGAACCCATAAAGGCGCAGATGACAAAGCTTACCGGTGTGTGTACGAAGAGGAAGACAAAGAAGGCAAAGTTGGCATTAACCTCTCAAAAGATTTGATGGCCATTGCCGGAGAGGCCTTGAAGTCTAACATCACAACCATAGGACCTCTAGTACTACCAGCATCAGAACAGCTCCTGTTTCTCATATCACTCATCGGACGCAAAATCTTCAACCCCAAATGGAAACCATATATCCCAGACTTCAAGCAAGCTTTTGAACATTTCTGTATTCACGCCGGTGGCCGAGCAGTCATCGATGAGTTGCAGAAGAACTTGCAGCTATCGGCAGAGCACGTTGAGGCTTCGAGAATGACACTGCATCGTTTCGGCAACACTTCTTCGTCTTCACTCTGGTACGAGTTGAATTACATCGAGTCCAAAGGAAGGATGAGAAGAGGAGATAGGGTTTGGCAGATAGCATTCGGAAGTGGATTCAAGTGTAACAGTGCTGTTTGGAAGTGTAACAGAAGCATCAAAACACCATCAGATGGACCTTGGTCTGATTGTATCGACAGGTACCCAGTTCATATTCCTGAAGTTGTCAAGCTCTGAAGAAGCTTCAAATATTGGTGGGTTCTGGTTCTCACAGCTTCTTGGTTTCTGCTAAAAGGGTCTTCTGGTTCTGGAGCCTGAACTTCACATTCGTTTCCTCTTCTGTGTAATCTTGTGCTCATTTCACTGTTCACACTATATTACCCTAATTGTCACACTCTCTCTCTTAGGTATGCCCTTAAATGTATTAATGTTTAAGGAAAACAGATCAAAACTATTGTTTTTCTTTGGGATTCACGAACAAAAACAAGTGAAGTATAATCACTTTGGGCATTGAAATAAGTATATGAAATGTATTGAAAGTGTAAATTTCGTGAATGAAAGAAAATATCAATTAGCTTTGACTTCTTCTTAATTAATTACATCTTAATTAGCACTTAGCAGGTTAATATCCAATTAGTTAAATCATATGTTTACTGTTCCAATCCTCACCATTCGATACAAGACTTCTCAAAAAGTTGAGGAATGGTCAAATCAATTACAGGTAGTATTTCCTTTGCATTTCAATCTTTGGTTATAATCAATTACAGGTAGTATTTCCTTTGCATTTCAATCTTTGGTTATGTTCACTTCCAAAGTCAATCCTGGAAGGTTCGAATGTAAGTAACGGTTCATGGTATATATGTTCTTGTTACTTGTCTGCCAGGTTTTCACTTCTGGTGAGGTCTGTACATGACAAGAATCATGTGGTCTGAGTTAATATATCTATACTAAAAGCAATGCTATTTTATAAAAAGTTTAAGAAACAGCTCTTTACAAGAAGGGGAAAAAAAAAATCCAAACTCAATAGAGTTTCAATACATCCTATTCCTTTCTGTTTGCTCTGATTATAATCCATCAAATTGATGCCATCATAGAAACCAACACAAGCTATTTGAACCATCCATTAGTCTGAAAAGCATGTGATCTCGAAATTCCTTGTCTCAGGCGAATTTCTTATGACGCCCATGCTCTATTGAAAGAAGATCGAACCGTGTCAGAAGATTTGTCAGTCAACAAAAATGTGAAGTATACGAGAAATTCTAATTATACGTACTATACCATCACAATTTACAAGTGAATATGATGTAGACACTACACATTAATTGCCTCAAAAGTAGTTTAGAAGGACCTGTAATAATAAAGCCGATACCGATTAGCGATTAGAGAGTTGGTCACCTAATTAATGTATTAGCTACAATGTCACCTACACTACACCGATCACCTCAAAGGGGCAAAGCTACTCATTTCTCAATTTTAAATACATATGAATGCATGATACCTACATGGACGACTCATGAGTTCATATGCTCTATTAAAACAAGGCGTCACAAACAGTTGAGCAGCGTTTTCGGTGATGAATCATGGACAACCAATCACTGTATTTTTGTGCTATTGTTTGGTCAATGTTGTTAGAGAATATATAAAACTAATTAAGTTGGCCTTACACAATAGCTTAAGCTATTGTGGTGAAATGATCGCGTAATATAGTATCAGAGCCTCTGTGACTAAATGGTCATGAGTTCGAATCATATCATCTATCTATTCTAATTAAATTAAGCACAAGGTAAAATAGGCCTGTGCAAGTTTCGAACTCGAAAGACTTTCACTTGAGGAGGTGTGTTAGAGATATAAAATCAATTGAATTGGCCTCACACAACAGTTTAAGCTATTGTGGTGAAATGATCGCTTAATATATGTATCTCCTTAATTAGTGACGAGGACGCAAACAGAAAATATAGGAAAAAAAGAAAAATAAGAAATTTATATTGTTCAGTTAATATAGAAAATACTATGATAATTACCCTATTCAAGGTATTTATAATTTATGATTACCTGTAAGATGTAATTAATAACAATTAGTAAATTTCTATTTTCACAAATATGTAATGGAAATAAAATTTTAGTTTAGAGCGTCTTCAAATTTTATGTGACCAAGACAAGTCCTACGTTAATTTGACACAATAGTGACATCGGTGTGATTCTGACTTCACAATCATCTGATTCATATGATTTCATGTCCCATATAGATCTGGTTTACTTATGTAATTTTAATCTCCACCTTAAATTGAAGGCATATCTCAGGTTATCAACGTTAGATCTAACTTTTCACACATGACATAATGAACATTACTTCTTACAACAAAAAGTTAAAAATTTGCAAATTTAGCTAACTCACGTTCATAAATTTGGATCTTAACTATTTCTTAAAAGGTAATTTGTAATGAAAGGTTTGTCTTACGTTTATAAAATATTTTAACATTATTTACCTGTTCAATGTAAGATTCTTGACACGTTCTCTTCAGTTCAGAGTAAGATTGGACATTTGATAGACATATTAAACAAAAGGCTACAACAAGTCATGCACTATCTCAAACTATTGAGATAAGTTTAGGTCATAATATTATGATAAATTTAAGTTTAACTTTACAAAAAAAAGAAGACATTTTTAAGATAGATTTTATTATACATTTATAAACTATTCTTTAATTGCTCAACCTTGAATTCTTGACATGTACCTCTTCAATCCTCCAGCAGACAAGGTGGCCATGATAGGAAGTATACTGATTCGATTGACAGGCAACCATGACTAAGAAAACGCAGTAGTTGACTACCATACTACATTTATGCTAAAACCATAAATTTAAAAGTGGCCAACTCGAAAGTAGCTAGATAGATAGCTAGCTAGACACCAAACAAGTGATTTGTGCCAATCAATTAAGGTGTACCCTTCGAGATTTATTGTGACAATTGACTAGCGCTCTTCACTTCAACGTTACAGCATACTCCCTCCTATTTAAAATAAAAGTCGTTTTAGAGGGGTTTTAATTATTCAAAATAAGTGTCATTCACGATTTTTTATGCATGTTTATAATTTTATTTTCAAAATTACCCTTTAATTTATCTCACATCTTAATTATACAGATTACATTTTCAAGACAATTCAACATGCAATTAATAAGGGTATGTCAAATATTTCACTAACTTTCTTAATAAGTGTGCATCTTTCTAAAACGATACTTATTTTAAATAGAAGAGAGCATGATCATTTTCTTTTATTTTCATAATAATAAAATTCTACCATTCGATTCATCCAAATGAAGGTGTGTAGGCTTAAGTAAATTGGTATATTTTCATTGTTAAATCTTTATCAAAGTTAGTTACATTCCATGAACATTCATGATTTGATACTTGCTGTAGATAATTAAACTTGATATCCATCGTGGAGGAGGATTTAGATTCAAACCTAAAATGACAAAAGAGGGATCAGAAACAGAAACATTTAGGAGAGATATTGATCACATTACCCTTGTAGAGTTCATGTTTTTGTTGAGTATGGAAAGGTTTGAAAATTTTCATATATTGAGTTGCTTGAGGATGGAACTAGGGAAGCTCAAAAACGTTTAGCTAGTGAAGGAGTTGACTAAGAATTTGAAGTAGAGGAAATGGATTTGCAACTTGTTAATCCATCGAGCAGGCTTGCTGTACTCACGATGATACTTCTTCCAATTTAATCCGAATGATAAATGATACTTCTTGCAATTTATAGCTTATCCAGACTAACTTCCTCTTTTCAGTCTAACCATATTAAGAAGGTTCCGAATATTGACTAAGAAATGCGAGACACATAAGTACTTCCAGACAGTTGTTGGTCGTTGGATGTTTGCTATATGTATATCCAACCACCAACTCCCAGTTTCTGTAATATCTTAACGTACGATTCTTAGTCAGTCTTCTTTTTGTTCAAGTAAAGGGACCAAAAAAATACACAAGCAACACTATCTTACGCCAATTTTTTAAAAATCTGAATTAAAATAATGTAATTTTTATTCCAATTTGAAATGCAGGATTGACAGAATTGAAAGTAGGTGGTGAGCTAGTAGTTCATGACAAAGTTGTTGTGTGAACTCAATCTCATTATTATGAATACAATACGTGTATCATTTGCTTCCACGAAATGTCTGGGCTTCATGAGAACCTTCATCAATTGTCGAATCATATCATAACTATAAAATAAATTGCAAGAAACAAATTCCACCCAGTTTTTCTACAAAACGATGGTTATAACTGATAAAACTCATCACCGACTCTTTACACTCCATATACGTAAAGATGAAACCAGCCACAAAAGAAGGTAGCTAGAGCTAATTGTGTTTCAAGTGTTTGTTGATATCACTTCATAAATCAAGCAAGCAACTCGGAATGGATTCGTATGACGAATTATATAATGTTTTGTTCGACCTGAGAATGTCACCTTGTAATTGTTTGTTCTTCTCCATCTAGTCAAGCAACGGGTTTTTGCAAGTTTGAAGTGTTGTCCAAGTGAAAATGCTCGTATATATATATTTTTGTAAATTTGCTTGTATCGAACGTTATAAAACTTAAGCAAGTTGAGATTAATTTCATTTGCACGTGGAAGGTAGGTTTAGGTCGATATCTTGGGTAACCTATCGTAAGAATAGTTTGATATATTGCTTTGAATATATTAATTTCGAGCATGAAGTATGAGCTTGCGAGAATGATGATCTCGGTTACCTCCAATTGCGACGTACGAGACATAAATTAAGAAGAATTAGGGCAGACTCGGCCTGGGTATGAGCAGGCAGAGCACCTATCCAGAGTCCAACTTTATGAAGAATAAAATAGACAACAAAAAATGCCCTATCTTATTTTATTTTGTTCTTTACGAAAGTCTTAATCTTCATAAAGAGTAACAAAATGGTTCCTATTTTAGCTCTTTTATTTTTTATAAGAGTCCACTCTTAATTATCATAAAGAAAGAAAAAAGGCAAAATAAGAATCTTTTTTATTTACCTAAGGCCTATAAAATGTCAAGACCAGCCCTAAAACAGGGACAAAGAATTCCATTTGTTTCATTTATATTAATACATTTTCATATATTTCTTAAAATTATACATTGTAATTAATAATTACACATATAATTTTTTAATATTTCTTAAATTTGCTCACTCATATAAGTGCATTTTATACTTAGTGAAGAGACTCTAAAAAACTTCTTTATGTTTTCATGTACGTTTAAATTGTTGTTCTTATTATAATATATATTATTTAATTATTATTGGTAATTTATATTTTTAATTATATATTAAAAATATTATTAAATACTTATATTTAGTAAATAATATACATATTATATAATAATTAGAAGTATATAAGAAATCGTTAAGTATTGAAACGCCTACAAGCCAGGACTCGACTGAATACTCTGTTCGAGTCCAAGAGGCACATAAGCAATTTTGGAAAAGGCCCAAAATACAAAACTAAATCGGGCCAGACCTTGGGCAAACCCATCACTTATGTTTGACCCGAACCAAAAGAGGGTGCTTTTCCTAATCTTTGCTTAAGCTTTGACTTTACATAATTAATAACTTATTTATGTAAGATGACAATTTTAGTGTCTGTTTGGTTCAACTTTTGGAGACTCCAAAAGTACTTTTTTCTACTGCAAAAGCTATTTTCGGGAAAAAAATGAGTGTTTGGCTGCAAACTTCAAAAGCACTTTTGAAGTAGAAATAGCTTTTGAAAAAGCTAAAATACAACTTTTTGAAAAGCTAAAATTTGGAGCTTTTCAGAAAAACTCAAATTTTAGCTTTTCCGGGAAGCTATTTTTTCGTAAGTTTCCGTCACTTACGTAAATAAAAATATTTCAATCTGGTTTGCATTGTTCATCTGCGTTGAACAACGCAGACCAACGCAAACCGTCTGCGTTGATGAACAATTTTGTTTAAATATTATATGTATTTTAAATATTATTTAGCATACTGTCTGCATTGATGAACAATTTGTTAGTATATTTTAAATATTATTTAGCATAAATAATTTTATTATAAAATAAAATATAGTTAAAATT
>JAOSBK010000001.1:236503-252248 GCA_027568895.1 Erythroxylum shatona | reverse complement strand
TTTTAAAAATTATTAAATTTAAATTATTTTCAAAAAAATAAAATAATTAATAATTAAAAGAAAATAACTTTAAAAACGTCACGAAAGACATTTTGCGACGTTTCTAAAAACGTCGCGAAAGACATTTCGTGACGTTTTCAAAAAACGTCGCGGATTTTTTTACATTCTGTGATGTTTTAAAAACGTCGTAGAATGTTAGAGATTCTGCAACATTTTTTAAAAACATCGAAAAACGTCGCGGATTGTCCAAACTTTTAGTGACGTTTTTATAAACGTCGCGAAATGTCAGTATTTTCTGTGACGTTTTACATAAAACGTCGCAAAAACCCTTTGCCTACACCACATTCCACGATATTTTTTGTGACGTCGCAGAACACATTCTGCGACGTTTTTAGACATTCTGTGACGTTTTTAAAACGTCGCAAAATGGCTTGTTTTCTTGTAGTGACCCAGGATCTCAAGCATAGAATCATCAGAAGGACCGGTATTCTTGTCTAGTTTTCGACTTGTTTCCTTTCCCTTTTTTTCTATGTTTTGATGGTTACTGTATTTTCACGTATTTAATGGACCACAATACCAGTTCTGAATGCATAGGTAGTTACAAAATCCAGAGTCTTCTTTGTTATCATGCTTGAAGGTGCTCTCCGTTAATCATAATATCGATTGGTTCAAATCAAAATTGTATGCCACCTTTTTTGGTGAGAATGCTTCTCCAGTTGTTTGAATACTTATGTGGAAAGCTATTTAATGGTGTTGCAGGTCGAATATTACTTCAGCGATGAAAATTTGCCCGGTGATAAATACATGATAATCTTGATTAAGAAGCACAAGGAAGGCTTTGACATGTACTCTTTTCTTTGTTTTCTGATTCTTACTATTTATACATTATCATTGGAAAATGGCCTGCTTATAAGGGTCTGAATTCACTATTTCTGTATCTGTTTGTTGCTTTTTAAGTATCTAGTCAGTGCACCCTTTTGTTGTGGTTCTGTTTCATGATAATCTCCTTCGTAGTTGTGGTGCTCCTTGTCAACGATTTACTTAAGAAACCAGCTTCAATGACATTTGAAGAGTTAGGATGGAAATTATACCATAGGAATGGCATTGATCTATAAAGGGACGTTTTCCAACTGGTTGGATAAAACCTGACACACGTTGAATTTTAGCCAGGGACATCTTTACATGCTTGTTAACAATTTAACATGGTTGATGGCCATTAGAGGGAGCAGGATAGGTATTCCTCTGTCAAATTTGACTAGGGCAATCATAAGATATGTTACTTATCTTAGCCTCATTTGCTGATATCCATTCAATTATCAAAACAGCTAATTTCTTTTAATGCCTATTGAAAATGGAAAAATTCAAGGAAATAGAAATGGAAAATGATGAAGTCAAACAGGTACTTCTGAGAGGTGGCTTGTCCCAGTTGTTTTCCTGATGCAGCCTGTCTTAGTTATGCCGAACTTTGGGGTTAGGTTCTCTACGATTTAGCAGCTAAATGTCCACTGATTCCATCTCTATTAACTATGATCATTTGTTTAAGCTTTGTAATGAGTCTTGATTTGCGAAAAAAACAAATCGTTCCTCTTAAATCAAGTTAACAGTTATGAGATGAATTTAATATTTCCGCTCCTCCTATTTTAGTTTCATGTGTACTTTCTAGTGAGACTCAAGTTTTTACAATCAAAAGGAAAGCATCTGTTTATGTGTGATTGATGTTCTTTCCTCGATTTTTCTAAACAATCATTTCTTCGAAGTTTGGAATGTTTTCCCACCTTCATTACTTAAAACTAGAACAATTATGCCGTTGAAACAAAAAATTGGAAGCGAGGAAAAGATAATGAAAGAGATAAAACACACAAAAAAATTATCTTGAAGATTGCATCTTTTATTGAATAATCAACAGCTATTGATAATAACTTTACATGAACATGGAATGAGAAAAATTAGGGAAACAATCTCATTAACAACATGAAAGAAGGAAATTAAACTGCCCACTAACTTGATTTAAACTACTCACTAACTTGATTAAACTACCCACTAACTCAATGTTAGTTTTATGGTTTAAAATTAAGGAACAAGAATGAATAACAATTAATTAACACACATGGCCATGCACGCATAACACATGACTTGTGTTTCTTCAGTGTTGAGTTTTACGCTAATTTTATCACTCCCCCTTAATGCAAACTCAACATCAACAACCCCAAGAGCCTTTATGAAGTATTAGAACTTTGGTTTCACCAAAGCCTTGGTAAAAATATCAGCTATGTGATCATTGGTACAAAAGTTCACCAACTCACTTTCTTCACTCAACACCTTCTCACGAATAAAATGATGACAAACGTCAATATGCTTTGTTCGGGCATAAAAGATAGGATTTGATGCAAGCTTGATGGTACTCTCATTATCACATTTGATTTGCACAGCATATTCAATCTCAGACACCATATCTTCAATCAACCTTTTCAGCCAAATACATTCTTGTGTAGCCATAGTTGTAGCTACATATTCTGCCTCTGTACTTGATAAAGCAATGATGTTTGCTTCTTACTGCACCAAAAAACCATTGCTGAACCTGTACTGAAACAATATCCCGTAGTTGAATGGCGATCATTAGTATCTCCTGCCCAATCTGCATCATTGAATCCACTCAAGAAGAAATTATCACATCTTTTATACCAAAGTCCATAGCTAAGGGTTCCTTTTACATAATGTAAAATCCTTTTAGTAGCATCAAGATGGGGAATCCTAGGTTCCTGTATAAACTGTGAGACAATTCCAACAAAATATGAAATTTCAGGTATTGTGATAGTTAAATAAATTAGACTACTAACAAGTTGCCGAAATTTCCTAGCATTCTTCAACAATTTTCCTTCATCTTTCTTTAGTTTAAGATGTGGTTCCATTAGAGTAGCTTTCTCCTTTGACTCTCCCATGCTAAAACGACCCAGAAGGCTCTTTGCATAACCTCTTTGAGAAACGAAATAACCTTGACTTGTCTTTTCAATTTCCAAACCAAGAAAACATCTAATTTCTCCCAAATTTTTCATCTCAAACGGACAGCCAAGTCAATCCTTAAAATAGAAATTTCTAACTCATTATCTCCGGTTATTATCATATCATCAACATATAATAATACCAAGAGATGCATACTTAACTATAATTTAATAAATAAACTAGAATTTGGATCAGAAATTCTAAAACCACAAAAGTTAAGGTATGATGATACCTTACCATACCAAGCCTGAGACGCTTGCTTCAAACCATACGGCAGACATGACTTAGAAATTGTTTAGAAACAAAACCATGAGGTTGCTCCACAAACACCTCACGATCCAACTTTCCATACAAAAAAGCATTCTTAACATCTAACTGCCATAATTTTCAACTTCTAAAAGTCGCAAGAAAGATGGGAGTTCTTACATTGACCATTTTAGCTACCGGGCTGAATGTCTCTTCATAATCCAAACTATAAGATTGAGAGAAACCACGAGCTACCAAGCGAGCTTTAAATATGTCAATGATGTCGTCAACCTTTTTCTTCAAACGAAATACCTACTTGCATGTCACTGGTTTGCATTTTTCTAGCCTAGGTAACAAATCCCATGTCTCATTCTTGTTTAAAGCATCAATTTCCTTTTGCATGGCTTTCTCCCAATCTAGACAGCCCCTAGCTTCCTCATAACTTTCTGGTTCTTCTGCAGTAAATACTCCTGTAAAGAAGCAAGAAGTCACAATACAATTGTTGAGTGCTACCTCATAGTCTTTAAGGTAGTTTGGTTGCCTTTTCTCCTTTGTTGACCTTCTTATTTCATGTTGCTCATCAGCAACTCTCCTTTCAACATTTTGGACTAGGAAAACATCCTCCTCTTCCTTAATATTTGGTGCTTGCATTTTAGGAAATAAAGATTCCAAGTTTCCTTAATCATCACCAAGGACCACAAACTTTTGAGCAGAAAATAAAGAGGATACCTCATCAAACACCACATCTCTGGAAGTAGTATACTTCTTTGTCTCTGGATCCATGCACCTCCATCCTTTCCTATGTGAGTCATATCTAACAAAAACACACTTCTTTGCTTTTGGGTCAAGTTTGGTTCTATTAGTTTTAGGAATATGGACATAACAAATAGATCCAAAAATCCTTAAATGACTCACATTAGGCTTATTACCATACAACAGCTCAAAAGAACATTTTTGTGTACCTGGCCAAGGAGGCAACCTATTGCTAACATAGCAAGCACATTGTGTAGCTTCTGCCCAAAGCTCCCGAGGAAGATTTTTGTCATGCACCCGTGAAATACACATTAAAGCCAAGTAAGCGAGCTTCCTTTTCGCAACTCCATTTTGTTGTGGGGTATTTGGACAAGTTATCTTGCGAGCAATGCTGTGATCATCACAAAATTTAAAAAATTCATCAAACATGAACTCACCACCATTGTCATTGTGAAGACACTTTATGTTCTTCCCAAGCTCCTTTTCCACAACATCTTTGAACTCCATAAACTTGATCAAAGCCTCACTTTTCTCCTTCAAAAACTTCACCCAAGTGAACCTGGAGTGATCATCCACAAATACCATGACATATCGATGTCCACTATAGCTCGATATCCTTGTTGGTCCCATCAAATCTGTATGCATCAACTCAAGAGGTGTAGATCTCCGATTTGATGACATTTTAAACGAAAGACGGTGTGATTTGCCAAATTGACAACCTTGACAAATCACATCTTTCCGAACATTCTTCAATGTTGGAATGCCATCCACTAAGCTTTTGGAAGAAATTTGCTGCAACATTTGGTAGCCCACATGTCCCAAACGAGCATGCCAAATTGCAGGACTATCAGTCTGACTAGTTTTCTTCACATAAGCTTCTCCTGTTGATAAAACATACAAAGATCCTTTCTTCTTGCCAGTAAGAAGAACATTAGCAGAAAAATTTTCCACATTCTCCAATAACTTTACATCATTAGGACTAAACAAAACATACTTTCCAGAATTAGTAATTTGAGGAACTAAAACTAGATTTTTAGTCAAACCTGGCATATGGTACACATCATCCAACTTTAAGCTTTTGGTTGCATTATCACCAGTTTCAATAATCACATCACCCTCTTTTACTACTGGATAAGTTGAATTATCTGCAGTAATGATGACTCGATGTCCACTATGATCCCGTATCTCAAAAAACAAAGAATCATCTTCGGTTACATGGTGTGAACATCCAGAATCTACAATCCATTCTTCCTTTCTGATGTCGCTAGCATAGTTTACTACAACTTCAACAGTAAAGCACTGCTCCCAATTAGGCTCCTCATCATTTGTGCATGCCGTATTTGCTTTGTTAAGATTCACACGACAATTCCTCCTGATGTGCCTAATTTTGTCACACCTGTAACATTTAATAGCTTTCTTTTGTGAACTATTACCTTTCTCTCGAGTTGATTCTTCTTCTTTATTTTTCTGCTTGGATTCTTCGTCTTTGCTCTTGTTCTTGGACTTATTTTTCTTTCCATTTGAAAATAGAACAGCGTCAGAATCAGAATTCTTATACATTTGTTTTGCCATAGCTTCCTGATTAGAGAGTAGATTCTCTAATTCTTCTATAGAAGGTTCTTTTGCCCATCCTTGAATGGAAGTGACAAAAAGATTGTACTCCTTCTTCAATCCACGAACGAGATACTGACGCAATCTTGCTTCACTAATTTTCTCATCCGTGTCTATTTCTGAAATCTCAGCACAAATATTTTTAATTTTTAAAAAATATTCATAAATAGACATACCTCCCTGTTTCACCATGGCCAGCTCATTCTCCAGAAATTGCAACCTTGCTGTGTTCTTCTTGGTAAATAACCTTTCGAGCGTCTCCCAAACCTCCTTTGGAGTGTTAAGATCCCGTACATAGTCAATGAACTCTTTACTTGTTGATGTCCTCAAAGCAAAGAGAGCCTTCCCACATTTAATCTTCCACTTCTTACGTGTTTCTGCATTTCCTGGAACATCTGCAAGAACCGTTGCTTCTGAACCAATAACCAAATCCCATAAATCCTGACCTTGAAGGTATGCCTCCATACACAATCTCCAATACTTGTAATTGTTGCTTACAAGCTTCTCCATCCCATTTAAATTATTTCCTCCATTAGAGACCTCCATTGGAACAACCTGAACCTTTCTTCCGCACTCAAATCCTCACAGAGAAAATCTGAATAATACCAGAGTTATGAACTTGACTCTGATACCATATAACAAAAAATTAGAAGAAAGGAAAAGATAATGAAAGAGATAAAACACACAGAGAAATTAACGTGAAGATTGCTACTTTTATTGAATAATCAACAACTATTTATAATAGCTTTACATGAACATGGAATGAGAAAAATTAGGGAAACAATCTCATTAACAACATGAAAGAAGAAAATTAAACTACCCACTAACTTGATTTAAACTATCCACTAACTTGATTAAACTACCCACTAACAATTAATTAACACACATGGCCATGCATGCATAAGACATGGCTTGTGTTTCTTCAGTGTTGAGTTTTGCGCTAATTTTATCAGTTTTCACTACGTTTCTCAAGGCTAAACACATGTATACTACTTTCATGCAATAAAAAGTAAGAAAAAACCAAGAAACAGAAGTTAAATATCCGAATATCTTATGGAGAGAAAACTAAAAAATCTTCATTTTTAACCACCCAATCACATCACCGCTCTGATATCACATGTAATATCTCCGAAAATCTTATAGAGAGAAAACTGAAAAATTTTCATTTTTAACCACCCGATCACGTCACCGCTCTAATATCACGTGTAATACGTAACAATACCTTAGTTACGTATCCTAGATTGAACGTGAAATGGCAAGAAATGAAGAAATGCAAAAAATACCTGATTTTGATTCTATAACTTCAAACGAGCTTTCCGAAGCCAAAACGAGCGTGAATCCCGTCTTTACATGAACTATTCCCCGGGATGCAGGTAAGGATTTTCTTCAATTTTCTCAAAACGTAAGCTCTCTTAATAGGTCAGAGAATCCTTATGTTTACGATTAATATATGGCAATTACAGGAGATCTTAACCTTTATATATAGTGTTTATATCGGACTTCCTCATCACAAGATCGATATGAGTCTGGTTCACACTAATTGAGATCCATTTTTTACACGGACTTCGTTTTATTTGTTTAGATCATTTATTGAGTCACTTTATTATCTTTATTTGGATTAACCAATAAGTTATTAAAAAACAAAAAAATGCAATTAATAGTTGTCCAACTTTATGAAAAAGAACAAAATTGTCCAACATAAAAAAATTAAACAAGTTCTTGAAATAGGAAATACCAAAATAAGAATATAATCTCATTTATAAGGATTCTTAAAATTTCTTAACAAATTTGAACTATAAATTAGTAGAAACAATACATGATAGAAATATTAATACAAACTTGATATTAAAAGGAATCTTATGCTAAATGTTAGCTTAAGGTTCTATGGAGAAAAATTGATCATCATCGTTTTTACTTAGTTATAGTTTTCTATATATATATATATATAGAAAAGTAATAGGTATCATCAGTGAGTACTTAAATTGCAAATTTGGCCTTTGTACATTAAATAATTGATAGTAAGGTCCCCACGGGAACATGGGTAGTCATATCTAAGATTTCAAATGACCAAAAACAACACGACAATCCACTTAATAACTTTGTCTATATATGCAATTAAAAACACTAAACTTTGCGCTAGAAAGACCGATCAATCAACATCCATACGAAATATGGATCTGATCCTTTGATCTAATGAAAAAGCCATTTGTTCTTTGTTCTTTGTTCTTCCTCGATAATAATAATAATAAACATCAAGATTACGCTCAATCTTCAAGGAATGAAGTTTGTTTTTTGTGTAGTCCTTCTACTTCTGTTTATTTTCTTATGTAGTCCTTCTACTTGTGTTGATTTTTCAGTCAAGCCAAATTGGTTTACTTTAATAAAAAGAATGCCATTTATATTTTCCAACCAACTAAGTTTTTGTGTAAAAATTTTGAATTATACATTTACAAAATTATTATAAAATAAGTATAATATATGTTCAAATGCAATTAGTCATAAAAGAAAACGTGAGTGAAGACTAAGATAAGGTTTTGACCAAAGAAAAAAGAAAAAAGAAGACTAAGATAAGGACTCGTGACTTGTCTAGTTACGTAGATGGTTAGATATTCAAAGTCCAGGGGCCATTTTCTGGCAGTTCTTAGATTTGTTGGGTTTTAAAGCCCATGAAGGAAAAAAACAAGAAGAAAAGAACAATCCCTTCAATTGACAAGTTCTTCATAAGCAATTCCATGTTCATGTATGAACGTCATACGACTGTTTTAAGTTTCTGGGAATTTATCTGATGCTCTTTGGTCAGCAATGCCTGAAATGATTCCTGAAGATTGGATCAGTCCCTCCAGGTTTTTTAGATTTCACTTAAGTCGATTATTTTCCTGGAAAATCCTGACGTGATGGAAAGTTAGCATTCATCACAGCTTCTGATCTTTGCATTTTCTTTATCCAATCTATATATATATATATATATATATAATTATTTGTAAACAAGGAATTGGTAAGTCGTTGTTATTAAACAAGTACTATAGGACATATGCATGGAAGTGTGAGCTCTAAGCACATTACACATTGAAATCGACACCCTTAAACAAGAACAGTGAATTCATAAGCTCGAGCGAACTCGATTAACTTATAAGTTTTCAACTATGAAGTGCTGATGCTCTAACTGCATTCATAAGCAAGGACCATTCTCTTGAATTCTAACCAATTCAACCATTACCTATATCAATGACTATATGTTGGTTCAAGATGGCTACTATATGAAGTTACCTTCATAGTTTCATATACGTAAAACCTGGGTAGCTCCTGCTCCTGATATATTAACTAAGAACCAGTAGACGCATTGGTAAGCTAAATTGTCTTCATGAGAGGAATTGTCAGGAGAGAGTCAATTTGATTCCAAATCCAAATTGCTACCGGACAAACAAAATCTCTCAGCTTTTTTAGCTTCTTCCGCCGCACAATACGTGGCCGTTTCTCGCATTGGTTTCTCTGCAGTTTTATTTCCAAATACCAAAATTTGAAGCTTTCACCAGAATACGAGAGACCCTTTTCTTGTTACTCAACGTTAGATACAAAAACACATGTAATTTTTAGTTTTATATGTACAATCCAACAAAGTAATCAGCATTTTAGTACCTAAAAATCGATAATAACTTGTCTTCATGCACTTTTTCCATACTAGGGACAAAAAGCTAACTGGACGTTGCTTGTACAAAATGTCCTCAAGTCTGCTATATTTTACTATTCTACGAGGACTAGAGTCCATCTAACATTCAACTACTTCTACTTTTATATACGCATATTTAAACCATTTATGAAATCTCTGTGTTGATATATGCTGTTACGTCTGCAAATCCCATTTCTTGCTTTCGTATCTTTTATCAGAATTACCACAATGTCCTTGCTTTCTTTTCTGCTGAGTTATAACCTAATTATAAGCTTCATGGTCTAAATCGAATCTTGCTGGAGTCAACGAAACTGGCACATGTAAAATGTCAATAGATTTGACGGGTCAGATTTGGGTTGGATTGCTGAGAGAGTATGTGAATTATTGAGAAATATAGATGATTTACTCATTGTTGAAGAATGAACTAAGATGAGATAAAATTTGAAGAAGAGGGAACTTTCCAAGTGAAGCAAAAGCAATTAGAAAGAAAAAAAAATATCTGAAAATGAAAACTGCAGACTCAACAGTAATTAAAGCCGTAACCCTTTTAACCAGAAAGTTCTGAGTTCCAAAGCCAAAAAGCTTACTCATTGCATTGATTCTGTCACTAAAAAGGCTCTTTTCTTTCTCTGGCAGCGGATTAAAAAGGAAGCAAAAAAAGGAACAGAAACATGAATGAATCTCTGCAATTACATTGCTTTGTCACGCTCTTTTTCACTTCTCATCTTCTGCTTCTGTTTCAGTCAGTAATAAGATACAGACTTTTTAAAAAAGGACTTTATAAGATCCAAAGTGTAATAAAGAGATTCAATTCGAGCAACACAAAATCCCTGTGTAATCACTATAACAGCAAAATTTCCCAGCTTCTATACACATCAAGATAGTTCATTTCTTGATCCTTCATGATAACAGATGTTAAAGAGGGACTGGAAGACACCAAAATACCCCAGTTTTTCCCTCTGAGACTGCCAAAAGCCAATCCTAGCACGAATGATGAAGAGAAAAACGTGGGTATTTTGGACAAGATTCAAGATAAGTACCAAAAAGAAGTAAAATGAAAATCTTTTGAAAGTAATTCTACTAATTGTGGAGAGGATCTGGACAACTGGGCACTGTTCTTTTGCTGTCTTCTAATCCTTTTTCATCAGTCTTGTTGAAACTATAACCCTTCCCTTTGAAGTAATCACGAAAGATGTCTTCTTTTCGCACATTTTCAGTGACGATATTCGTGTTTTTGAGCTCTGACTTGCCACTTTCACTCAACACCCTTATAGCTCCTACTTCACAGTGACGACACACCCAAACCTGCAACAAAATGAAGACCAGAACCACCACCAAAGAAGAAGAGTAGACGAGTCTCGTTGAGCTGCCAAACGACATAATACTCGCTTAAATAGCCACATAAATTGAAAAGTGAAAACTATCACAACCCCACCACAACACCCAACTCCACAAACTTCAAATCAGTTATGTACATACACACACACAAATCTATCTACGAAACCCTCCTCGATCTCTCGGAATAATAGGTATGACCACTTCTGTTATAAATTGCTACCTCAAATGACCTGGCTATCTTCTTCTGTTGTGTTGTGTACAAAGTGAAGAAGAGAAGAAAAGAGAAGAAGAGAGACGGCTGTTTTAGGTAATGAGAAGGAGAAAGTGTGATTGATAGATGTAGGACTCATGCACTCTTTCACAATGGCCCCACGTGATAGAGAAAATCAATGGCAGACTCTGAATCAACATCCCTCTTACAAGTCCACACATATATATATATATGTCTGTATGTATATGTTTAAGAGTGTTTCGTCAAACAGATATCGACATTATTATGTCCCATGCCTATAATCTGATGGAGCACTGTTAGATATCTACAGCTAAGTTACATTCATTGGTTCACAAACGTTAATAAGATGTCCATTTCTGACTGAAACCTAATAATGTCGGTCATTAATAATATTTGTAACTTTGTAATCCCTCTGTGTGTGTACGTCTGAAGAAATGAAAAAAAAGAGCTTAGACCGGGAATCTCGCGGCTGTTGTTGGGGACAATGGTCGTGTTTCGCGTAGGTTAAACCAAATCCATGTCTCAAAACTTAAAACCCTTTGTCCGTACGGTTTTTTAGGTATAGGAAACCCTGGTGTGAAAATGAAAAATTATAGGATTCCTCCATTTCTAAGTTGTTGTCAAATGAAAAAATGATTGAGAAATGGAAAAGTAAGACTTGGACTTGAACTTGGTTAAACCAATTAATTACTTAGTTAAAGATGAAAATCAAGAACGGCCGTTTGAAATTTCCTAACACTTGCTTGACTTTGAACTACATTGCTTTTGACCATAGGATTAATTAAGCATGATTCATTAGAAAATGAGATGCCAAATGACCCTAGAAATCAAAGGTCAAAGGTTATGATATACATAAGAAGATATGAGTTATACAGCTGACTTTGCATTCGTCGGAGAGTCGTACTCATGAGGTCATGAGTGACTGATAAGTGATTAAGACTTAAACACATCCACTATTGTGTTAAAATAAGTAATAACTTGGGGCCAGAGTTTTGCCTCTCGCAAGGGACCTACCCGGCTCGAACGAGGATTAGTCTGGATGTGGATAGCTTAAAAGTATCTTTCCATAGTTGGAACCCTCCTAAGATATCTCGTAGGAAATCAAAAAAAAAAAAAAAAGCAACTCTCACTTACTTCCGGACCAAATGCACCAGAAAAGAGCTTCGTGATGATTGAGTAATCACCTGGTTTGTTGTTCCTTTTTCAATCTCCAAATCCTCAAAATGGGATTTTTTGGGGAACATTTTTGAGTTATAGAACTAAAAATTTCTTGCATAAAAGGAAGTTTTTGGAGGTGAATTTGTTTGGTACTCGAGTTATGTGAAGACAAAAAGTCAGCTTGATATGCCCCTCTCATGTCGAACTCTGCCCAAGATTGGACAGTCACGTAACACAAAATATACTTGCACAGCGTAATTTTATTTACTTAATCCTGATTTCTCTTCTTTTTTTTAGAAAAAAGAGCTAAATTTATAAATTAAATTTCTATTTTTTTGATCCTCTGCTATTTTTCTCATGACGCAATGTTTATTATGCCAACTAAGACACAGCCAAGTATATAAATGGACGCTCTCCAACTTAATACTTCACATATTTAATTATCAGAGAAGAACAGATGGAAGGAATTAACATCTCAACCACCCATTGCATCATATTCATAAAATAGAAGCATGGGACGGTATGCATGTCGATTTCAGTACGTCGTGCAATGAATGAGTCTGTAAATTGTAATACTGATTCGAATTCGATTAAATTTCAACTTAAACTCGAGTTATTCAATCTAATTTACAGTGAAACAAAATTGTAGAGCACAAGCGCAAACACAGGAAGCATTGCTTAACTAATTCTGGTAAGGCTTCTGTTCTTCCCATGATTTGGTTTCGCTTTCTAAAATTTTCTCATCGGGAAAAGAAAATGGTCCATCCGGTTGGGAGGTGTACGTTGAGAAAATCACAAATGGAAGAGTACGAATGACGTATTTTTGTGGTCGATTTAAGGAAATGTCATGTCCCTGAGAACCAGCCAATTGATGACACTATGCGTGAACAGTACTTGTTAAACAACTCAATTTCCGTACTGTAAAGTTGCAATAATTCATATCTGCTATACAGATCATGAAATCTTCCATCAAACCAGGAAGATTGCAAAAGAGAAGTTTACGAGTTAGATTCATCCTTAAAACCTAGTTTTGATAGCTAGCTATTTCCTTAAAATCTTCCATCATACCAAGAAGATTGCAAAAGAGAAGTTTGCGAGTTAGATTCATCCTTAAAACCTAGTTTTGAATTTGATAGCTAGCTATTTCCTTAAAATACATAAAATTAAAAAAAATAAACATCCCATCAAGATTAAAGATGATATATCGCAATCACTATTTCAGTTAAAGAATAAACCAGGGATTTTTATCTCTTCTGCCTATTGCTGACACCAAATGGTAAAAAAACAAAAAAGAGAAAGCAAAGATTTTACCATCATTTTCTTTTTAAAGTATGCTTTATGCAACCCAGAAGAGCACAACACAAAAGTGGGTTTTGTTTTTGGTATTGTCCTTCGCTGAAAACAACTAAAATATTGACACCAAACTCAAGTTTTGGCTAATCTGATCCTCTGCAGTCATAAAGTGAAAAACTTTAAACCTTGTGCTTGGACTTTGTACACTACCTTGTTGTCCTTTCACTATTTGCAATTTGCTTCATTCAGACCCTACTTAATAAAACCCTATCTAGGTCTGTCGTCTTATAACACAATTTGCTCTTCTCCTCTCCTATTCCCCATGAATAAATTTATTTATTGAGGTCAACAAAATGTGCTGATACTCATGCCCCAAGTTGGAGAGTTAATGAAATGAAACCGTTTGTAAATGGCATTTGAGTATATTTAAGTGGTCCATCGACTGAGTTGAACACTTGCAGGTTGCAGGAAGGCCAGTTATATCATTGGCCCATGGAGTGAAAATGACAGGGAGTGTGTGCGACGCTCTCTCTGCATCTACTCTACCCTACTCGGGAAGTCAAACAAGAATGGTTAGGTAATTTACATAGGTAAGTGGAAACAGGTCATATCGCCTGTGTCTGTAGCTATACTATTTTAGCCCGAGGAGGCTTCGGTGTTGTGGTTGTTAATGTACACGAAAATTGTTTCTGAAAGCATTTATAAAAAATAATAATAACACTTAAATAGACATTCCATTGAGGTTGATCTCGGGACCCAATTGCTTGCCGACATTGAAAACCTGATGAGTCCAGATGAGGAGGACATGAACATGTGATGGGAATCAAGTTCTTGTTTTTTTTTTTTTTTCCCTCTCTCTCTTTTGAAATGTCAGGTCTTCTTAGGATAGACTCTGTAGGGTATCGATCAAGAAGCTGTTGTTTTCTGTTGGAATGTAACATTAGAATGTAACAATAGCTCTCCACTTGTATATAGAAAATTATACAGTAATAATATAGATTTAGAATATTACTATATCTATGCTGTAATAAAATGAAAGCAAGTATAATAGAAAAATTAAAGTTGATGAGTCTTGAAACGATACATGTATATCATAGTTAAGGAACAATTAATTTTAATTCACTTAAACTAATTAAATACAAGTTCTATATTTTTGAGTTTGAATGTCTTGATGATAAAAGTATGATGGATCTTAAATTTATGTATCATTTAGATTACCAAAAAAATAAAACAAATATGAATTTTTATTCTCGAAAGATAGGTCAATTTTGACGGACAATAATTTTTTATTAACATTCAGTTACGGTGTTTATAAGTATTAAAAATTACTGTAAAAAAGGGTGAGTCTTAAATCAACTGGTAAAATTATTTTTATGTGCCCATAAGATCATATGTTCATTTCATATAAATAATTTGTAAAACTATAAAAGGAAGGTTGTGTATATTATAATCTCTTCAAAACCCTACAAAGCGAAGAGTGTTGTGTACTGAGTGTATTAACTTTAATAATTATTGTCAAAACTTTTTACCATTTAGGATTGTGTTTTTTGTATTATTTAGTATTATAATTTATTATCTTTTATAATTTTTAGGATTTTTTAAAGTAGTTAAGAACTTGTAATTTTCAAAGTAAACCCATAAGAAAATATTTAATTTCTTCTATTTATTTCTATCAATTTTTTGGTCATTTGTTAACGTTATGAAAGTCTGGGAAATTTGGTTCTCGATTTACTAAAACAGACTTGGTAAGAATATGTGACGGAGGTAAAGATTAAGGTAGAAGCAAGAACACAGTCGTATGATGTGCTTATTTAGATTTGTTGTCTCGTATTCCTATAAGAGTAAAGGCTCCAGTGCTTGGGTTATTGGATAGATGGATAAAGCTTCCCAGCAGGCTTTTGAGTCCAGTTCTATCTTACAAGACCATATTGTATTTTATTTAATGTTTGTTTGGTTTTTTTTTTACTGTTAAAGTTATTTTTTAAAAAATTGAGTGTTCGGTTGTAAAATTCAAAAGCTTTTTTTTCACATAAATGGCTTTTTTAGAATCTAAAATATAACTTTTTTAGAAACTCAAATTTGGAGCTTTTCAAAAAAGTATTTTTCAGTTAAATTTTTCAGATTAATTAATAAACCTATTTTTTTAGTCTCATTTATTTTTATGTTTTATATATAATTCCCATAATTTTCAAAAACATATATTCACGTTTATTTTAAGATTTATATAATATTATTCGATTTTATATGTTTTAAAATTGATTTTTGATATTAGTTTTACTTATATTATAATCCATATAAAAGATTTGGTTAAATATATTTTTATTTATATTTTATATAATTTAAAATTATATAATAATTAATATATTACACTTTGCATATTATTTAATATATTTTAAATAATATTTATATGCATAAATAATTTTTATTATAAAATAAAATATAGTTAA
>JAOSBK010000001.1:219838-236403 GCA_027568895.1 Erythroxylum shatona | reverse complement strand
AATATTTATATGCATAAATAATTTTTATTATAAAATAAAATATAGTTAAAATTAAAAGTGCTTTTTATTTTTATATTTCCAAACAGTCTATTCTATGAAGCTCTTTCAAAAAAACTCTTTTTTAAATGATAGTCAATCAACCAACTAACTTTTTAGAAAAAAATTTTTAGAAAAGCTCTACTGACAAAAGCTATACCGATATAAGCTCATCCAAAGAAGCATTTTATTCTCAAATTACAGTGCATCAGTTTCATTGCCTAAAAGCCTCCTGGTTTTAAAGCTAATCACACATCAAGAACATTTCCAAATTTCATATCAAAATTGGAAACTACATTAACGAGCTTCTGTCATTTCAAGTTTCCAAGTTAGTACAACAAAGTATTCTAGATTCAAGTAAAGATAGATTGAAACCACAAGTTTCTTCTTTGTTTTCTTCTTCTCTTGATTCCTTAATTCAAATTGAACTCCGTCTAGCTCAGAACCAAGATCCTTCCGCACTAGAGTTCGTGATTCACTGTAACAAAGAGTTTGACATCAAAACAACAAAGTCTGATGAGATATACATAGACTAAGATTAATACTTCATCTTCTTGTTCTGCTTCTTCTTCTTCCTCCTGCAAGAAAAAGAAAAGTACGAGAAGTAGAACTCATGTAAACAACAAAATGCCATTCAAAACCTTTTTGGTTCATATCATTCATTTGGTATCTGATTGATACTCTTCAAGTTCCAAATATCTTCATCCCAAGCAACATCACCGAACATTTCACCATAAGCCTCACCAACATACTCTACACCCCACATTGGCAGCCAAGTAGATCCCCAAGACATTTGCTCGTCCACAATATCACTTGCCAACCATTTCAGCTCCTCCCAATTATCTAACCCCAAGTCCTCCACCGGACTGGTTGATTCACCACAATAACTCTTCCTTTCCACCGCCTTCTCAACTACCCTCTTGATCTTCCTTTTTGGGATTGCCTTTTTTGTTGTTGTTGTTGATGTTGTTTTGCCAACTTTTGTTTTGCCAACTTCAGCTTTTGTAGGTCCATCCAAATTTCTTTGCCTCTTCATTTTCTTGATGTGATAGAATAAAGGGTTGATCCCTATTTATGCTAAGAACAAGAAAATGTTGGCTGCGTGAATGAGACGGTAAGGAGGTTGAACAACAAAAGTATTTATACAAAGAGGGATAAAGGAGGAGCATTGGAATTTGGACTTGTAGGGCTGGTCCTGGTTCAATGAGTGGGTTGTGAATTTTTGTGATCACACATTCACACGTCATTCTCTTGTTATTTCAGGAGAAGAAACAAACAAATTTTGACACTTGAAAAGGGGCATCTTTACCAATTTGGACCAGTATTTCTATGCATGGCCTCGTTCATTGAATGTCAAGCGAGTACAGTAGTAATTTTAGACAAAAAATGAAGAAGAATGTGTTTTGTTTTTCCCCTCCACATGGTAAGAGGTAAATATTTCACTTCCTGATGAAGTTATTGACAATTTCACTAAATTCGCATGTAAGGGGCAATCGTCAGCAACTGGCCTCACAGGTTTTTGCTTTGTTCCAAGAGTTGGGGGCGGCTTTTCAGGAAGTCAAGTGGTGTTTCGGCCACCTGTTGATGACCCAACACTGCTTGTTGTGTCAGTATTGGCCACCAATGTCACGGCCACCAGCCACCAGCCAACCGCGGGTTTCTTGGACCACCGTCTTACTCAACTTGATCTCTTTGTTTTTGATCGGCCTTTTGTTCTTTATTTCCTTTTATCTTTTTTCTAAAGTTTGTAGAATTTATTTCTAACAATCTTATGGTCAGCAAAAATACAAAATCTTTATTTGGGTAAATAATAAGAATAAAGGATGGTCATAAATCGAGAGAGCAATTATATTGTTAAAATTCTTTCTTACTTAAGATAAAACATATAAAATTTTTAGAAACACCTTATCTACTAGTTAGAGGCCAAGATTGTAAACTATTAGACCTATTTAAATTTTGAGTCTTAGCAAAATTTCTACTGAAATTTGTTGAGAAAACAAGTAAATAATTTTTATTCAATCTATGAAAAATATTGTGTAAAAGTTTCTCATTTAAAAGAAAACACGTATATAAAAATATTTATCTTCGCCTTGATTATAAATTTTCAGATAAAAATTAAGAAACGATTGTAAATTAATATTTAAGAAATTATTTAACTTTTCACTATAAGAAAAATAGGAATTACCAACAAAAAATAAGTTGTTGCAAATTAGTGAGTTTCCGTCACTAAAATCGTCGGGAAAAATTATTTAGTGAAGGTTCTAATATCTGTTACTAAAAATGGAGGGAAATCATTCCGGAAAAATTTGTGACGAAATTTAGGGATGGCAAAAGTTTCCGTCAGTAATGACACTGAAATTGGCGACGATAGTTTACTGACAGAAATGATTCCGTTGGTAATTACTGACAGATTTGTTACTTCCGTCGGTAAAGTTGTAAAATTAGTGATGGACCTATTATTGTCGATAAATAATGCGGGAAGTGAAGGCGAAATAATAAATTTTAAAAATGTCGACGGAAATTAGCGATGGAATATTCCGTTGCTAAACTTTGTACATCATCAATGCGGGAAGTGAAGGCGAAATAATAAATTTTGAAAATGCCAACAGAAATTAGCGATGGAATATCCTGTCGCTAAATTTCGTACATCATTGTCTAGCAGTTGTTAAATGTTATTTACTTAAATAAAACGACGTCGTTTTGTTCTTTCATTTTAAGACGCCCGAAGCCCCCTCCCCCCACCTTTGGTTCATCTTCTTCTGTCTTCGATCTTCTTCCTCATCCAGCGACTTCCTCTCCCGTCCAACGTCTGTCGTCGACCTTCCATCATTGTTGCTGCATGGATTGTTATCTTCTCCCACCATTAAATCATTTTCGTGGAGGTAATGGTTGTTTATGAATTTTTGTTGTTTTTTTGTCTTTGATTTTTTTGTATGTATGTTGATTTTTGTTAATGGATAGAGGATTTAAGGTAGAAATATTAGTGTTAGAAGATTTAATTTTGAATTTTAGTTGTGATGTTGAGATATAAAATTCATGCACATAAAATGTTTGACAAAATGTTAAATGATGAAGAAAAGAATTTTTGTAATTATTTTTGGAAAGATTCGATGGACATTAAGAAGAGCGTTACAACTTCTTGGTTAATATTAGAGGATTTCAATTTCTACTGTTATTAATTAAATCTTATTCATACATTTAAATAGGATCTACACAAATAAAATAATCAAATTAAGTAGTATGGACTTGAAACAATGATATTTTAAAAATTATAATATATAAATCAAAGGATATATATATTTATATACATATATACATATATTCTTTTTGTTTTAGAAAATCTTTGACTCTTGACTTTCTACTCTATATATTAGTTACTAAATATAGGTATCTTGACTTTTTTTCCAAATTCTGGAATAAGGATGAAGATGTAAGATGGGCTTGAGTTAAATATACAAATCCTATTTTTAGTCTCGCTCTTGAGAAAGCCATAGGTCTAGATGGGCTTAATGCTCTATCTTGCTTTAAAAAATGGCACATAGTTCACAAGAGCTATCTTGGAGCTTCCATTTAAATGGAAAACACTAGGATAAGTAAGCAAAACTCATTTCTACTTGATCCCGAAAAGGACCATCCATGTATGAGTCAAAGACTGTACACTGTTTTTAAACTGGAATATGATTTATAAGATCTTGCTAAGATGCTAGCCATAAGGTTAAGAAAATATTATTGAAATCCTCCATCTATACAAGCTAAGGAGCATTCCTACATTGCCACAGCATTGGTGAAATTGTTATATTACTTCAGGATTATCACAAAAGTAAATCCTTCAATAGTTATACTATAAAGTAGATGTTCACAAGTATTTTCATCGTAGGAACTCATTAGTTGGCATTATTTCTATTTTGAAGTTGATGAAGAAAATCTGGAATAAGCAGATATTCTAATTTTTACAATGTCAACAATAAATTTGCACATATTTAATCGAATTTCTTTCAATTTCTATATTTTTCATTCTAGCTCCGTCATCATCTTCTTTCATGCACTTTAGGAAGTTCCTTATGTGTATCGGTTGCGATAAGTGATTTCGTTTTTCTTACGTTTTTATAAACTTGGATGTGTATTTGGTATTTGTTTGTAGTTTCTACTTTCTATATGAGGTGTTCACATTAATTGAAAGCATGACTCATCTCAGACATGAGCTAGAAGAGTTAAAGGCGAGGGATAGGATTTTTTAAAAATCTATTTAGTTTCATTTACCGACAGAAACATAACATCTGTCGGCAACGTAATTACATTTATCAACGGAAAATAAAATTCTGTTAATAAATTGCATTATATTTATCGAACAAAACTAAAATCGTTGGTAAATTGTTAGATATTTGCTAACAGTGAGTCTTCTTTCCGTCGGTAATATTGCAAAAGTCACTTTCAATGTAACCTTTTGAGTAATCAAAAAGAAAGAAGAATATTTAAATTCACTCCTTACATAAAGTCTCTATTGGTGTTGTGACGTATATTCTAAATTCTGACACGAGTTAACGCTTAAGTCACGCCCATAATATTTATGAGTGACTAATAACTTAAAAATTTAAGACAATTAGACAGAAGATTTAGACTCTTTATCTACTCCTCTATGCAACACTTTGAATGTGGCTAAGATCTCGAAATCTTGCTTAAGCCAACCTTCAAATATTGTCGATGATATGGTTTCCTTTACTTTTTTTTAAAATACGTGTATATTTTTTTAGTCGATTCCATGATATCCCAAGGGAATTGAATTATTTGATTTAATTAATTTTAAAAGAAAACTCTTTATTTTCAAAATTATCAAGAAGCTTATAATTCTTAAATTTTTAGAAAAATTTCTCCTTTTAAAATTTTGATAAAAATAATGACGAATGCGACATGAACAATACATCTAGACTAAGTAAATGTTATGGTTATGACGATTAAACTTAGTTCTTGAACTCTTTTTCTGAAATCATTTGTAATCGACCCAAACTAATAGTTTATTATAATAAGAATTCAACATAACTATAATAAAATATTAATTTAAGTCAATTTAATTAGTTTTAGATCGTATCTAAGAGTTAAGTGTTAGACAATTTTGTCATATTCTCATAAAATTGGACAACTATTAATTGCATTTTTTAGTTTTTCAATAAATTATTGGTTAAGTTATGTAATTTGATCTAGATAAAGATAATAAAGTGGTCTAATAAATGATCTAGATTAATGGATCAAAGTTCGGGTGAAAAATTATAACATCTTATTCTCATATTAAGGGTTAAAACCCTAAAATTTGGTACATGTGAGATCAAAGAGAGATTAAGAAAATTGCATTTCATATTCATGCATAATGTCAGAATATACACATGTGAATTTGATTATTGCACACATTAAAATAATTGCTCATGCACTCAATTGACATTTTTTGGGTATAAATGATTGTTTTAATGTGAATATGATGCAAATTATGATTTTGTGTCTTAAAATTGAGTGGAAGTGTATAAGTAGTGAATTAGAATTTTGGTAAAAATTTGAAAATTTTCTGGAATTTAAGGATATTTTGGACTAGGAAAAATGTCAAGTGGTAGAATAATTGAGTGATAAAAATAAATGTCGAATGGTAGTAGAAATTTTTATATGTGACATTAAGATTTAATGACAAGTGTCATTGAAAATTGGGAGTCAATTAGATTAGAAATTGAAGACAAAATAAACTAGTTATTAAAATCGACAAAAAAGGAACCATGGGGAAGTGACATGTGGCACTTGTCACACCACTAGATGAAACATGTTTTTATAAAGTGAAAGACTATATTTTGATCTTTCACTTGCCAAAAACGACATCTCCCTTGTTCTTCATCTTCTTCATTTCTCATCTTCTCCATTCTTCCTCTTCTTCACTTACGATACTTTCTTCTCCAAGCTATAAAGTTGAACCTTTTTTTCTTCCATCATTAGCCACTTAAATACTTTACTATCTCCTTCTTGTTGCTAAAAAACCCAACCTATTCTATCTTGAAAGTTGATTTTCGTGTATGTTGAAGGAGCTAGGGTTCTTGGAGACTCTTGAAGAAATCTTGGGTAAATCAAGTAAGTGTTAAGCATTTTCTTCATGATTTGTTAAATGAAACATGAATGATTGATGGTTGGTGATAGATTGATGAGTTAAAGGAAGTTGATTATATGGTATAATGTGAATGAAGAAATTGATGAATAAATTTCCTGTTTTTGTACATATGATGTTTACTAATTTATAGGTTGTTATAGGGATGCTTTTGAGGTTAATGATAAAAAAAAAAGATTGTTGAAGAGGGTGATATGTTGATGAAGAAATGAATAATTAGTGATTATTTGTTGTTTTATGGATGATTAATAATGAAAATAATGTATGAACGAGAATTGAAAGTTGATGATTTAAGAGATGTTTATATCCTGTTTTGGGATAATGAAAAGTGCAGAAAATTGATGAATGAATGTACATTGTGTTCTGTTTTGAGACTTTGAAAACCATGAGTGATGATTTGTTGTATAGATGTTATGAGTGGTGAATTAAGGGCATCGTGAAAGTGAAGTTATGCTAACTAAGATGTTGTAGTGACGATTTGGCGATAAGAAGATCGTCAAATTGATGTAGAAATTGTGCAGAATATTTGATTGATAAATGGAGTTTTCATATTCTGTTTTTGATGGATTAAAACGTAGATCATTGATTGTTTTAGATATGGATTGGATTGAGAATTGAAGTTAGAGAAAAGGCAAGTGTAATGTCTCAAAAAGCGAAAAACTAGGATGAAAGTTTAGAGACAAAGTGATAATGATGTTTAAAGAGTGCTGGAATATGTTAGATGTAATATTTCCACTAGATATACATTTGTATTTTAGCCATGAATTGATATGTACATATCCAAATGGAATAACTTTTAATTTGGTTTAAATTAGAGACTTAATGCTACATGTTTCATGGAGACATATAATTCAAATTCTATCTTTAAGAGTTTCAAAATTTTACTAGAAGTGAGTACTGGGTGTAGAACGTTAATGATAAATGTGTGTACATATATGTGTTCTGTTCTTAGTGTTCATAATCAATCATGAACTATAAATTGTTTATGGATGATATTGAGTTGAAATGGAGTTAAAAATGATTAGGGAAAATGATGAAAAATTGAACTAGAAGTGATAGATTAAGCATATGATGTTGAATGTAATAAGTAAAGAGGTGAAAATCTAGAAATTATGATGCAAGTGGACATACTTTGGTTCAAGAGGCATAACTTTTTTTTTTGTAGAACTCGGATTGAGGTCATCTAGGTATGGCTTTAAAGAGAACTTCTAGCTTTACAACTTCTATGAAGACCCCGAGAAGAGATTTTGATGTCTAGAGGGTCAAATTTTTAAGTATCTGTAAGTGACTCGTAAAGGTCCGTTTAACGGACATGAATGTCCGCCTAACGAACATGAATGTCCTAATTGAGGCTTAAATGGGTCTTAAATTAAACCTAGAATGATCCTTGGTTTATGTGATTAATGTATGATATGTTTGAAGTGATAATGAAGGTTATAACTTAGTGAATGAAGGGATAATATCAAAGGACCCAAGGCATGAATATAATGGGAATGAAGATGTTCATATGATTGTAGCTATGATTCAAAGAAGTTGAGTAATATGTATTAAGTAATTAATTGTGAATGATAATTGGATATTATAAGATCATATGAGAATAGAAAAAAGTGACGAGAAATTGAGTTATGATATAGAGTAACCAATTATTCTTAAGGTACAAGCTTATGAATAAGCTACACACATACAAAGGGTAAAGATTGAATGAAGAATTTAGAATGATCATGTGCAAATGAAGTGTAAATCTAAGTTCAATTAGATAAATAAGAATTATGAAATGAGAATGAACATAAGATGTGAATTTAGAAAATATACTCGGAATTGTCATTGAGTATGCATTATACATTAAACATATACATGTGTGTAAAACTGAATGTTTATGTGATTGTGCAATTAATAATGTGTGTGCAATATATATTTTGCATAATGATGATACAGGATAGAACGTCCCCATCTTGACATTTCCGGATCATGGAAGCTAATACTAATATAAAGCGTACTGTGAGTAGACCTAGACGGTCTTATTTTATTGCTTGTTTGTTTATATTATGAATTGTGTTATTATGAATGAAATGTGAATGTGATTGTTCTGAATAATTGTTCTGATTCCGTGCATTTAATGTTTGAGGAGTTTGATAAATGCATGAATAATAATAGAAGTGCTTACTGAATGTGAATTGAAAGAAATAAGTGATCTCTGAATACCGGACCAAGGTCCGATGAGAATGTGTAAGTGAGATCATGTGACTGACTGAAAATATATGAATGTAATGCATTTCATTACATTAATACATGAAATATAAAGGCAGTTGTGACCGGAGTAGCCACAAAAAAAAAAAGCTTAAAGCTTAGAATGTGAAAAAGAGTTTAAAAGCTCAGAAAGTGTATAAGAGCCAAAAGCTCACTATGTAAAATTAGTCCAGTATCTCCAACGGATACGAGACAATTATCAATGAGTCTGGTATTTACAATAGATATATGATATTTTAAGCACTCGGTCACAACAAAGTAACAAATAAAAAATGAGTCTCATGTGCACTGCATATGTATAATATGAATGATTATAATGCGTTGAATATAAAATGTGAAATGAATAATCAAGTGTATGTGATTCAATGTGATTATTAGATAAATGATGTGAATTATGTATTATGTGATTGAGTGAGTCATCGAGGATGGTCACTCACTAAGTTCACAAAACTCACCTAAAATTTGTAATATTTTTTTAGGCTCAGAAGAGTTACCTCATTGGGCAAACGAGAGTATAATCACTGCATTTAAGTAAGAGATAGAGATCGGGATTAGTTTTCATCTGCATTTGTATTTTCTTTATGTTGTATCAAATTGAGTCTTCTGTAATTATTGTAACTTATGTATTTGAATATTTCTGTTTTGTAATAACTTTTCAATTTGGAAATATTTGTAAATGATTTTGCAACGTAATGAAATTATGACTACAAGTATTTTGTAATTGTAATGAGCCCAAATATCTATTGAAATTTTGGTGAATATATTGCTATGATAGAAAAAGTTTACAAAAAATGGGCCGAAGTTTCATTATTGATTTTCTACATATGTATGTTGTTTGAAAAAAATTTGTAACGAGATTTTACTTACTAACTATGCTAGCATGCCACCCTCGCGGGACAAGTTTTCGAACATCATTGAGGATGCCAGGTACTTGTCTTGCGAGAGTGAGGTGCTACAAAAATGAATTCCAATTATTGTAGATCAAACTCATATCGACCTTGTGATGGGAAAGTTCGATATGAAAGCTATATAAAGGTTAAAATCTTTTGTAGTTGCTTATATCAATCGTAAGCATAAGGAATCTCAGACCTATTAGGAGAGCTTACGTATTGACAAAATTGTAAAAAGACCTAAACTTCGTGTCGGGAAACACTTTCCGTAAAGGTCCTGGAAGATTTGTAATCTTTCGTAGCTCAAAATTGACATCAGAATTAGAAATGGAACTGAAATCAAGTATTTCACATTACCTTCGTTTTCATTTATTTCATATTTGATCCTGGGTACGTAATAAGGTCTGCATTACATGTTATATAAAGTTGAACAATATTTGATTGATTTACATATAGTATTTACGCCACAGATGTTTTATCGTTATTTTTAGCAAAAGTCTAAGAGAATAAAACTTTGTCTTAAACTTTCATTAAGAAAACAATGGCAAACGTAAAAAGTTTTGTCATTTATATATGTATTATACGAAGCATAAGAAAAAAAAATTGATGGTCACGTGTGCATTTATATAAGAAAAAGTTTAGTGCTTGTTTATTTATGTATATATATATATACATATAATTTTTATGGTTATGAGTGTACACACACATATATATATATTTTGGTGGTAGCGTGTGTGCATATAGGAAAATTTTTTACTGGCCATGTGTGTATGTATATTGGGAAAAAAAGTTTTGTTACCATGTGTTTATATATATATATATATAAAGAGTTTTGGGGCCATGTGTATATAGATGCAGGCAAAATATTTATGGATATGTTTAAAAGATTGAATTAATTCGGTTAGTTCAATTATAAAAATTTTGAATTTATTAAATTTTTAGTTAGATTTTTAAATTTTTGATTCAATTTATCTTATTAATTCTTGTTGTTAAAAATCGATCAGTGTATTAATTAATTGGTCGATTTTTATAAATTAATCAATTTTTATAAACTAAAATAAACAATTAATTTTAATTAACAATCCCCCTCTTCAATTAAAATTTAAATTAAAGAAAATCTCCTTCAATTATTTAAATTCTTCAATTTAATTCAATCTTTAACCACTTTTTACGACGATTTAATACTAATTAAATCTTTTAATTCTCAAATTTTTTGTCTTACTGATTTAAATTTTGGTTTAATTTTTAAAATATTATTTTATGGCCACATGTACATATAGGAAAAAATTTTGGTAGTCACGTGTGTAAGTCTATATAGCAAAAAAAATTTGGTGATCATTTGTCTATATATAGGAAAAAAGTTTGATGTCCAAGCATGTGTGTATATATATATATATATATAGGAAAACATTTTGCTTGCAAGTGAGTATATAAATAGGAAAAGATTTTGGTGGCCATGTGAGAGTATATATGTATGTTAGAAAAGTTACTCATCATGTGTGTATATATATTGAAAAAGTTTCGTGACCATGTGTGCGTGTGCGTGTGTATATAAGGGTAAAAGTTTGATGATCAAGTGTGTATATAAAGGGAAAAAATTTTGCGGTCATATGTGTGTATATATTGGAATAAATGTTTTGTAATAAATATATAAATAAAACAAAGTTTGTAGCCATGTATGTATATATGTAGAGAAGACTTTGGTAGTCATATGTTCATATGTGTCTATATATAGGAAAACAATTGAGTGATCATATGTGTATATATATATATATATAGGAAAAAGATTTGGTTAAGATGGGTATATATTTATATAGAAATAAATTTTGTAGTCATGTGTGTATATGTATAGGAAAAAAAATGTTGAGGCCATATGTGCATATATGTAGAGAAGTATATTTGTAGCATGTGTGTGTGTGTGAAAAAATTTGGTCGTTCGTGTATGCATAAATATAGGAAAAAAGTGTTGTAGTCGTATGTGTGTATGTATGTGTTTGTATATATATATATATATATATATATATAGGAAAATAGTTCGGTAACCATGTTTGTATATATAACAAAAAAATTTACGGCCATGTGCACACGTACACACACACACACACATATATATAGCTTTTGTGATCATGTATGTATATAAAAATTTTAGTTACCACGTATATATATACACAAAAAAAAAATTTTGTGGTCATTTGTGCGTATGTATTTATATATATACACAAAAAAGACTGTTTTCAATAGACTCACATGCAAATGTGACGTGAAGATAAAAAAAGTCAAATAAACATAAAGAATGTAATAAAATAACTAAATACTTCAAGAAAGAATAAAGTAATAATTAATAATTAAAATAAGAATAGCTTAAAAACAACTACAGAACTTCATTAGGTGATGCAAGTTTAGAAGACAAAGTTATTAAGAAAATAACATGACAGATATACCTGATATGTTGTAAAGTTTTGCTTATACTTGACATGTTGTAAAATTCTGCTCACTATTTCTCGAGACGTACAGAATCAAGGAGTAAACGCATACCTTAGGTGAAGATTCGAGCGTAGAGAAAACAAACACAATATAAAAAGTACAGCAAAATGGAACAGAAAGTTTCTGTTAGTTTCAGCAAATAATTCATCACATATATTAGAAGAACACATATAAAGCTTGAAACTTTACATCAAAATCAAAACAAAAAAGCAACCATGCTTGACAATCATTCACTTCAAATTAAGAGGCTGACAGAACACAATAACAAAAAGTATCATAGCAAAATGGAAGAGAAAGCTTATGTCAATTTCTGCATATAATCCATCACATGTACCGTAAAAACATAAAGAAAGCTTGAAACTTTAGATCAAAACCAAATTAAAAAAAACAACCTTGCTTGATGAATGCTCACTTCAAAGCCAGAGGCAAACAGAACAAAAGAATAAAAAGTATTATAGCAAAATGGAAGTGAAAGCTTCTTAGTTTGTGCGTACAATCTATATCATATACTATAAAAACACAAAGAAAGCTTAAAACTTTAGATCAAATCCAAATTAAAAAAAAGCAACCTTGCTTGATGACGTTCACTTCAAAGCAAGAGGCAAGCAGAATGCAAGAATAAAACATAATCGGGATTCTCTCATGATTAGAACCTCCTTTCATATGGTTATCTATCATATTTAGCGGGAGAGAAATAGGCGGCTTTATAAACAAATGGAGAGGCACAAATATGCGTTGGCGGAATGTATTATCAACCTGATCAGGGAGGTCATCATCGGACATGGTATACAGGAGCAGCTAGGATTGGCTATGCGGCAACGATGGGGCATTTAGTTGTAGCTGGTTTTTTCGGACATTTTGTGGTTTGCTCTTTTGTTACAGGGGTTTTCTAGTTTTCTAGTGTTGGTGGCCTGATAGGCTTTTCCTCTTTTTTGTCCGCAGATAGTAGATTGCGGTTCCTGTACATTGTTTTAGTCTTTCTTTATAATTAATTACATATGTCTTGAAATTTAAAAAAAAAAAGAATAAAAAAGAATATAGCAAAATGGAAGAGAAAGCTTGTCATTTTCTGCATACAATTCATCACATATAAAGAACAAAAAAGTTTGATGGTTCTATATGTGTATATATATATAGGAAAAAAATGTTTGTGACCATGTATGTATTAAAAAAAGTACATATATAATAATGTTTGGTAGCTATGTGTTTATATGTATCTAGAAAAAAGGTTCCGTAGTAATGTGTAAAATAGACCTTACAATTTTGTTGGTAATTTTAAAGATCAAATTTTCTTTAAGATTAATTAAATTAAAAAAAAAGTGTTTATAGTTAACCTTTTGAATAACTAGCTACATCAATCAAATAATACAATGTACCACTCGGAAGTTCCTTACGAGCCCTATTAAACTACTTTTCGCAGTTGGGTCGAGCTTCAACGAAAATCTAGTTCTATCCTATCTTAGCCCAACTCATTAGTGCAAATTCTCTATATCAGTTACCCATTACAGGTTCTTCTTCCGGAGCTAACCCAGGACTGGACTGAGTCAGGACACAGCTAGTAAAAGTTGGAAGTTTTGCATTCAAATTGAGGAATGAAATGATTGCAGAGCCTGTCAAAAAATGAATATTAAAACAAAGCCGAATGACCAATAGGACTGGCTTGCATGTGCATTGGAGCTGGTGAATTTAAGCGCCGATAACGGCTAGAGTCGAATGGCGTGCCTGACATTGAGGCACAAAAGCAATGGAAATGGAAAGAGTCTGGTCGGTATTTGTAAGGACAATTGGAGATTCTTTAACCTGACAGAGGCGGACCAATCAAAAGTAGTTTCAGGTTTAAAACCTTTGATCTGCTTCGGTGATGAGTGAACTATCGTTCCTGCTCTGTAGGATAGAAACCAAGTTTGCTTCAGAATGAAATGTTGGAGATTTAAGATCTCAAAACTCCTGTAGTTTTCAGGACCATGAAAGGTTTCAGATGCTTTCATGCACCGAAAGCAAATATGACCACGTGATCTCCTTTCGAGGAGGACAGACTTTCAGATGCTTTCATTGTCCCCGAAAAACAGATGCGAGATAGATAGGATTTTATTTTTCCTTCATTCATTAGGATGACCCCATATCTTTTGAAGGAATTGGCGTGAATTGCAAGCGAATATCAGCAATACATCATCACAAAGATTTCCTTCCACTTTTCAAAGGTTCCAATCAACTCATCCAAAAACAAAAGCAAAGTTATGTAAGGATCATCACAAACTAACAAAAGGGTATATTTACATTGAAGATTTTGTACAAGTTTTACATTGATGAGGCTCTACCATTGCAGTACAAAGCAAGAAAAATTAAACCTTATAGTTTACATAGATAAGACCTTACATTTCCTAAACTAAATGACCATTCTCATTATTCTTAGTCAACAACTCTTTTTTTTCACTTACAATGACACAATCTTTCTGAATACAACTTGGAGAACCCTTTTGAACATATTTACACTAAACAAAAGGATCGATCACTTGTTGCTCTTCACGAGAACTTTCAAAATTCATCTCGAACTACCAAGGTAGTAGTTTTGTAAAAGTGCTGTTTTGTGTTTTTGGCTTCCTATAAATACTTTCAAAATGGTGGGCGGGTTCAAGCCAGAGTAGGGATGCTACAATTACGGCTATCCCTATCAAGGCAATCGAACCCTTCAACTCTCACCGCCGGTTTGTTCCCAAGATTCGACCGAACGTAACCTCCTTTCCTTGTTGGAGAGGACGATGATGATAAATTTGTCGTGGTCGGAGGCTGAACCAGCGTAACCGGCGAAAATGGGGAAAGCTTTTCATCCCCAAATCGAGCATCATGAATTAACGGATTAGCTACTCTGCTCGGCGGCGACCCACAAAAAAATGGAGGCGGCGACGAGGCTACTTGTATGCTTGGTAGCTCCACTCCACAACCACCCTACAAGTGTTAAGTACATGAATCAAAACAAACCTGTATGATTCTAAGTTTAACATGTGAAACTTGTGACCCAACAAGCTTCTTTCTCGTACACAAACAAGTAACCATAACTTTGACATACATGGAACGTTTCAATCTTTTTTCCTACTTGAACACGAAATTCCTAACAAATAAGAAACAAAATATCAGATTTACCTTTGTGAGAATCATATCTAAAAGATCGTTTCCTGCTTTTGAATCGCAAAGATCCATCTGGTGGCTGAAAAATTTCAAATCGATGCAATCAGCGAAAGGTGTCCTTTTAAGACAAGAAATCTTAAAATTTTCAGGGGGAAAAAAAAAAAAAAACCTGAGATGCAATCTGAGAGGGCGCACAGGGGCAGGAACAGGGTGGTCGTTGACGGCGCCGGGGTGGAGGACGGCGAGGCGCCTGGGTTTAGGGCAAACCACCGTGTCGATCCGGTCCAACAACGGAATAGAAACGGATCCGGGCATCTCTTCACGGGTCGACAAAGCGCTTTGCGAAAACCCACAGCGTTTCATTTCTTCTAAAATTCCTTTTTTCTATCAACACAAAGAAAAGATTTAAGCTTTATCGAAGAACAGATCTAACTCTTCTGCGTGAACAGAGAAACAATTTCCCGGTGAAACAGATTAAACTGTAAGATAACGATTTTATCAACAATTTTTGGAGGGAAAAAAAAAAAGATGCCGCTATTGCTCATAAACAAACACGAGATCTGTTCCATAATAATTACAAAAAAAAAAAAAGAACAGATCTTTAACTCAAGTCCCAGCAAAAAGACTGAAACTTTAACCAAAATTACAAAGAAAAAACCGAAAGAACATACCTGAGGTGCTATAATACTGTACAAAGGTGGATGGAGTATGAACAAAAAGAGAAATAAAAAATAAAAAACAAAAGGGTATTGTAAGGAAGAGGAGGAAGGCCGAGGCTAGGAAGAAGCACTTGAAGGATATGGTCCTACTCAATTTATAGTCACACAGTAAGACTCAAATCACTCAAACACATACATAGTATTTAAAAACTAATAATTAAAAAATTTAGAGTTGGTTTGGGCATTGGGTAACATCACAGCTCATTGATCAGGACAAGGTTGAAAGTTCAAATACCATATTCCAGCATCTTTGTTTTCACAAAATTTATGCCAATACACAAAAGGATACACCGAAAATATTTTACCTTTCCATTTTTTCAACCCATGGCTGCTCCATCTTCATCATTACATCATTTTGTACATTACAAAATCAAAGAAAATAGAAAAATGAAGCCAAGGAGGAAACAAGGTCATGATAGACCACCCTCCCTGTTACAACCAAATGAAGAAATCTTACAAGGCAAATTTAACTTCCATGGACAACCAAAAGAGCAACATATACACCATATATATTTCTATCACATAAAAATATGCAGCATACACATAAAAATTGCCAACCCATGCATCAAAAATATAGGAACTAAAATCATGCATTAGAAATCGGCTCTGATACGAATTGTTGGATCTGAAAAAGAAAGCATGCTATATTTGGAGAAACGGTAGATTTCAAAACTTTTAAGAAATCATTACTTCAAGTGGAAGCAACAAATCCAAATCATCATGCTAATCCATACATGATATGGTATAAGGATAACAAAAACAAAAACAAGATCAGTAGTATTACCGACTCCTTTGCTATAGCTTTAAATCCTCGATGCGTTATCCACTCCTTCTTCTTGTATCCAAATCTTTTGCCTTTGAATCTTTTCCTTTAGCAATCTACTTTCTCCTTGTTGTTGTATCCTCAACCAATTAGATTTACCACTT
>JAOSBK010000001.1:200460-212741 GCA_027568895.1 Erythroxylum shatona | reverse complement strand
ATTTCCAGTGTAGATTAAATCATCTACATATAAGCAAACAATGAGCATTTTCCCTCCATTCTCATTCTTTATAAAAAGTGTATGATCATAAGGACATTTTTAAAATCCTTCCTTCAAAAAAAAAGTTTTTATACGATTATACCAAGTTTGTGGAGCTTGTTTTAATCCATATAGAGCTTTCTTTAAATTATACACTTTATGCTTATTGTCAAGTTTCACATAATCAACAGTTTGATCGATAAATACCTTTTCTTTCAAATCTTCATGGAGGAATGCTGATTTCACGTCTAACTAGAAAATAGGCCATGAGCTTTGAGCTGCCATTGCAATCATCAATATAATTGTGTCATGCCTTGCAACCGGAGCAAATACTTCTTTATAATCAACACCAAACTCCTGCTTGTATCCTTTAGCCGCCAAGCGTGCCTTATACTTGTCAACTTCACCATTTTCCTTCAGTTTTGTCTTGTAAATCCACTTTACATCAATTGTCTGCCCTATTGGAAGATCACACAGCTCCCATGTATTATTTCTTTCAATGGTTGTAATTTCAACGTCCCTAGCCTTTCTCCATTTTGGTTCTTTGACAACCACTTCAAAAATGGTAGGATCACAATCTGAAAACAGAGCAAAATGTGTAAGTGGGTTCACCTTGGTCAACTCCAGCTACCTCATAATTAGTCATCCATACTGGTCTTCTTCGAACACATTGAGGTCTTTGTGATTCAGCTACAAGTGAGCTTTGATCAACTAGTGGAGAGTGGCTTCCTCTTCTTGCTCATTCTCTATAGGCTGCTGTCCTTTCTCATTATCGTCAAAATTTGCTGGAATATTTTCTTTATAACACCATTACGATTCCATGGCCAGGTGCCTTTTTCATCAAATATCACATCACAACTAATGATAATTTTCATGGTGCTAGGATTGTATAATTTATAAGCTTTTGACTGATCACCAACACCAAGAAAAATGAATTTTTCTCCCTTGTTATCTAACTCCCTCCACTTCTCATCTGGAATATGGCCATAGGCAATACACCCAAAATTTTGAAAATGATCTACAGCAGGTTTCCTTCCGCTCCATGCTTCTTCTGGTGTCATATTCTGAACAGCAAGTGTGGGACTTCTGTTCAATATATGAATGCTCCAATTTACTGCTTCAGGCCAGAAACTTTTTGGAATGTCACTTGTTGCCAAAAGGCTTCGCACCATATTCATAATAGTGTGGTTCTTCCTCTCGCATACACCGTTCTAACGAGGTGTATAAGCTGCTCTAAGTTGCCTCTTGATTCCATGGTTCTCACAAAAAATCATAAATTCATGTGAGTTATATTCTCCACCGTGATCCGTGGGAAGAACTTTTATTGGGTTGCCAACTTCTTTCTCAGCAAGTGCTTTATAGCTTTTAAAAGCTACAAAAGCTTCAGATTTTTCTTGTAAAAAATAGACCCATATCTTACGACTATAATCATCAACGAAGGTAATTATATATCTTTTACCTCCACTAGAATGTGGTGTTATTGGATCGCAAATGTCGAAATGAACAAGCTCCAATGCCTTCTTTGCTCTCCAAGATTTTCCTTGTGGGAACTGATTTCGGTGTTGTTTGCTAACAATACATTCTTCACAAACTTCAAAAGGAGCTGCAATTTGAGGAAGACCCATCACCATGTTCTTCTATTGTAGTGTTTTCAATCTGCCAAAATTCTATGCCCATAGAGAAAGTCCCATAGCCATGCCTTATCTTTCAATTTTGCTAAAAAAATGAATGAGCTGTATTGTGAAGATAAAGTGGGAACATACGATTCACCGTCATGTTAACTTGAGCAATCAAGCCCAACTTTGCATCTTGAATCTAACATACTCCATCTTGGATAAAAATCTCGTATCCATTTTCTTGTAATTGACCCACACTAAGCAAGTTGGTCTTTAAATTTGGCACAAAAAGAACATTAGCGATAGTGTGTGAGTGGAATTTCCTTTCGTTTGGACTTTTACTTTTCCTTTTCCCATAACATAAATTATGGAGATGTCACCAAACTTAACAGAGCTGCGAAAGGATTCATCCAAGTCTGAGAATGCTTCCTTTTCTCCACACATGTGGTTGCTGCAAAGTTAGTTTGATTTCCACTTTGTTTATTCAAATCAGTTCGACATTCTGATTTATAATGGCCATACCTATGATATCTGTAACATTTAACATTGGACTTGTCTGTTGACTTTGATCTATAAAGTTGCTGAGTGGTGGCCTCCACATCCTCTACCTCTTCCTTGAAATTGACTCTCATGATTTTGATGATGATTTTATTGTTGGTTCCCATGATCATTGTTGTTTTTGCCTCCTCTACCTCGTCCTCATGCTCTATCAGCTCTACTAGGTGTAGAGTGATTTTCTGATAAAGCCTTCAATGCTTGCTCTTCTTTTTCCTGCTGGATAATTTTTGGTCATGATCGAACAAAGAACTTTGTAGTTCATCAATTGAAAGTAAACTAACATCATTAGCTTCTTCTATAGAACAGAAAACAAAATTAAATTTTGGTGTCTAGCCGGTGTTGATGTATGAGGGGTAGAGACATAAAGTGCCCCAACAGATCAAAATCCCTTCTTATTCAATTAGGAGACGATATGAGCATTTTTAATAGAGTTGGAATAACACCCACCTTGTTGTTTAATGTGGTGTCGGTACTCTTTTAGCTTATTTTGTCTGTGTTTTGTGTTTACTGGGAATCCTCCGAAACTTTTTGAATTTTGTCCTTGGATCTGAAAGTAGATGATAAATGATTGGATCCCTGGGGGCTTCTTAAGGAAACAGAGATAAGAGAATGTGGCTCTGAGTCTTGGCGAGGCATGTGCTTTCAAAGTGCTTTTTGTAGATGAAATTTCCCATCAAATAGCGTGGTATTGCTGGAGCTGCTCTTGGAGTTAGTTTCTGAAGATAACTTTCGGGGATTCCATCATCGATGCCACTATCATTCACTTCCAGTAGTTTCTCACGATCATCAACCCAAGTATGTATATACCCATTCCTCAGCTACTCTCCATGGTCCTTTAAGTGGGAATACACTCAGCACTGGATATCAACCATGAGTGAAGGTAAGGGTGGTAACTCCTTCCTTTCTACTTTTGGTATTTCAATTCCGCGCGATAATCTGTTGTTATTTATAATTTGTAGTGTTGTTAATTTGTCTTTCCCATATCTTCTGTGTGGTATGAAGCTCGTGATTTAGATTTCTGTTGAGGTCGCAACCAGGGTTAAATACATTTATTTTCTCCCTAGACGATCTTCTGCAAACATGGATTAAGTGTTTGGATTCACTGAACAAGATAGATCAGGAACGTTGTGTAGGACGTTGTTTAGGGTACTACTTTGGTAATCGCTATGTCCATTAACTTTTTCGAGCCCCTTAACAAGTCTGCTGCTGTCAAAAAAGAAATCATCAGTTTTTTCCTATTGCTTCCCGTTACTACCTTGCTGTTTTATGTGATTTCCTTTATAAGACAAGGCTTTTTTTAATTTAATGTGTTTTAATCAACATCCTCTAGAAATTTCTCTCTCTATAAACTCGCTCTTTACCGAGCACAAAGACCATTTCTCCTGCTACTTCAAAAATCTCTCAATGAGCTCTTCAACTTTAACGAAAACATTGTGTGTTTCTACAAATATTTCTATTTGGACCACGTATTGTATTGTGAAGGTTTCAACAGATTTTCATGCTTTAATCAATCATGCCTTTTGTTTTCATGCTGGTATTTTTTGTGTATTAACGAGGCTCCCTTCGATTGGCAAATTATTTATTATATATCTTAATTTTATTTTATTATTATTTTGTTATTTTTAATTATTTATTGATTTTTCTTCTTTTTCTTCTTCTTTTTATTATTATTATTATTATTGTTGTTGTTGTTATTGTTGTTGTGATGATGATAATGATGGATCGAAGAATTTTCTCAACAATGAGAACATCCTCTATCTTGTCGCCATGGATCCGCATTTTGTTAATGATTGCCATCATTCTTTTAAAATAGTCTTTAACTGATTCTCCTGACTTCATTCGAAGAAGTTCAAACTCCGAACAAAGTGCTTGAAGCTGTTGCCTCTTAGCTCTTGCCGTACCTTAGTACTTCTTCTTCATAGAATCCCAAATATGCTTAGCGGTGTCTTTGCAAAAAATGATTTCCAAAATTTAGCGATTAGCTTGAAAGAGATAATTCTTTGCTTTAAGATCCTTTAACTTCAGCCCTTCAAGCTCTATCTTTTGCACATTTGTCAGCACATCACCTATCGCTGGTTCTGCTATCCCAGAAACAATCGTCCAATATTCTTTGGACCTCTGAGCATGCTCTAATGGTCATAGTGACCATCAAAGCGTGGAATTGCAGGCTATACAAAACTTTTAGAAGCCATCAGTGGAGTGGCTAGCTCTGATACCACTATTATAAATAGAGCATTAAAGAAAAAGTTTTTCATTGATTGATACAGAGATTGAATAACACAGCAGGAAATTGTAATCTTAGCTCAAATACTTCCGAACAAAGTGGAAAATATAGATCAACCACGAAATGAAAAGAATTCTAGCTCTGCCATGTTTTTAAATCACTTGAAGCATGACATTTAGAGACGCATTAGCTCAAGCAGAGGTTGGTTTAGGCTCAGTGACTGCAGCTTTTTTCTTCGCAAAGTATTCCTCAGCCCGAGCAAGATTCTTGGCCACTGATGGTTTCACCCATTTCTTTCTGCCAGGTAATACAGTAATTGAGCAGCCGGCAGCCTCAAGCTTCTCCTTTGCCGCTGACGAAAATGCACGAGCCTTGAAGTTAAGCTTCGTCTTTAATTCCCCATCTCCTAAAACCTTATCACATAAACAACCAATCAACTCTCAGTCTCTGCAAAAGCAGCATCATTTTTAAACGAAATGACGTGTGATTTGGCACACCAGCTCTTTGTAAAACATTCGACAAGGGAATCTTATGTTTCATACGACATTCCAACGGTACGTAGAAGCAGTATTAGGGAATCACTGTAAATTATATGTGACAATGATCATATTGGCATTCTTATCTTTTTCTGATGAAAATGATAAAGGACAATGCACTAAAAACTCTTTGATTTCTCTTCAGTTTGCGTTTATAGACCAATGAAATCTTCTGGTCAACTAAAAATTTGAAAGTGCTGCTTTAGTGCAACCATATCAGCCAAGGCGTTTTGCAAATTAATCAAAAATAAGGTTTCAACTGATCGTAATTCACTACTACAATAATCAAGTTTTTATGGTTGGGAATAGAGTACTAAGGTTACATGCTAACTGCTTCAATACAAAGTTCAATATGCTCAACGAGAACAAATCTGGGTTGTTAACCTCACAAAAACGACTCACATTTGAAGCAGGCAACTTCAATTGGAAGATAGATACCAAGTTTGACAGGTGCCACATATAGATATAACAATGGTGGTTTGATATGTAGCTACGAGATCAAAATAAAATCAGCAATAAGAAGTTTTGATTGTAATGAAATAACACAAGCATTTTACCTTAAGGGGAAGTCTTCTTTCTCTTCCTGATGGATTGATCAAGCCCTTTACCTTCAAAGTCTCCAGTGATACCTCTTCTCCTTCTTGAAATCCTGCTGCTGCTATGTCTTTTAAGTTCACAGGGACATATTTAGGCAGTCCTGCGTGCATACCTTTGAAGAACAAAGATGATAGAAGCATATCAGCATAATCTCAAAAATAGATAACGCTAAATAGCTATTCACATCTAAGTCAATAAGAAGGCCACAAATCTGCGTTCCAGTTTTAAGAATCTACAAACTAAAAGAAGGCAAGGAAAGAACCAAGAAGCTATACTTTAAAGTTCAAGAGTGCATCTTGAAATAAGCCACTTATCATCAAATCCAAATTCTCCAACTCTCATGATTATTATCACACTTTGAATAAGAAACACCTAAGAGGAAGGTGAAACCCTTTTCTATGGATTATCTAAGACATCCAATCATAAACATTTCAAATGGAAATATATGTATAGACGTTACTTGATTACACAACAAGAAGAAATTCATGCTCAAAAGGTAGCAAGAAGTTAATTTTGCATCAATTTTCTCGAAGGTCCATTTGCATCAACAATAAAATACAGTTTAACACCAAATCTATATACATGTATGGGTGTGATAGAACAAAAGAACAATGAAGAAAAACAAAGATAGAATAAACCAGATTGCAGTAAATTACTACTGCATGATTTTCTTAGCTAGAGGAAACACATAACTTATATAACACGCACATTAGTGAATCTCAGTTTTTAGGCACGGCCCTTATCCAAAGCAAGACAATATTTGCAGCCACTGTCTGTGTCAGCGGCACTTCAACCTTAAGTATATTTGAAGATGCCCAGTCTTTTTGCATAAATTCCTTTTATGAAAGTGATCATACCACATCTTCAACGCATATACATATTAAGCGATCATCATGGAAAGGAATCATCTAAGTACACAAATGAGCAATGACTATGACACGGTTCAAATTCTTTTAGCAACATTTCAAATACAAGAAGAACATATAAGGAATTCTGGAAGCCAAATCTTTTCAACATAGAACTATGAGCATACTTACTCCTTAATTTTTCTGTTGAGATCTCACAATAACTTCATGCAGAAAGGAGTAAAATCAAGTCGAAACACAACATAATGAAACAAAGATATAAAGACCCATCCAACAACATAATACAAAGAATCAGTTGTCAGTTACAGGACTCTGCCTATTCCTATGTTGCAGTCAAAAAAGCAAGCAAATAAGTGACATACCATTGAAGAAGAAGAAATTTTCAACAATGCCTGGCCATACCACTTTGCTAGATAATCTCGCTTCTTTTGGAAAAAGAAAGCAAAACTAACTTTTGCCAATCTTGTCCTAAATTCAAAGGTTTACTATTAATTCAGACTAACTAATGCTAACTAATTTAACGTATAACATTCGCGAAAACCCACCACACCAAACTATTTACTAGCTCATATGTCCTAAACGCACATCAGGAGCTTCCAGAAGTTCTGGTTTTAATGGAATGAGGAAGTATAATTCAAAATAAACATGAAAATAGACAAAAGGCACAAAAAAGAGAAATATTTTTTAGAAAAATCGAAGAAAAGAAGAATAAAGGATGATTTATGTATACCTCCAGCAATACCACGCAATTTGGGGATGCGACGATAGAGGGGCATTTGACCACCCTCAAAACCTTTTCGAACACCAGGACCAGACCGAGATTTCTGACCTCTCATGCCGAAACCACAACTGTTTCCTTGTCCAGCAGCTATACCTCTCCCCTTTCTCTTACCCTTCTTTCTCGAACCAGGTTGTGGTCCGAGATTGTTTAGCCTGAGCCTAACATTCGAAACTGCACTCGAAATACCACCACCACCAGAACCCACTTGGCATTTCACGAATAAAAGCTTACCGTGTGGATTTCTCGGGAACTGAGATCTCAGAGGAAGAAAATTCCGAGCCTTTAGCTTCAAGTCATTGACACATCCCTGCAATATCATACAAACTCAATTCTACTCAGATATGAGACCAAATTGGCAGAATTTTGATAAGTGTTCAAGGAAAGTTAATACCTTGAAAGTTGTAGATGGATAATGAAGTGAAAATTTTGTCTTGACGGGAGGTGAGAAAGAAACAATAGCTGCCATGAACGAGTGTGGAAGACAACTTCAACGGATAGGCTTTTCTAAACTCAAAATTTGCCCTTAAACGGCACCGATCGATTCTTGAAATAGCCTTATAGATTTTGTTCCAAAGTCTATAATTCCCATACATATATATATATGTATATATATATATATATATACTTCACGAAAGAGCATCATCTAATAAGGCCAACATCTTGGCATTTTTAATTTAAAAATAACTATTAATAATTCTATCCATCCTGTTTTAGTAGTTAATTAGCTAAACAATTTCAACTCCTCTCAACCTTCTCTTCTTAACCTTATAAATTGTTTGGTAATATAAAAATAAAAAGTACTTTTAATTTTAATTATATTTATTTTGTAATAAAAAATTATTTATATATATAAATATTATTTAAAATATATTTAAAAATATACAAAGCACAATATATTAATTATTATATAATTTTAAACTACATAAAACATAAATGAAAATATATTTAATCAAATTTTTATATGGATTATAACATAAATAAAATTAATATAAAAAATAAATATTAAACCATATAAAAAGTCAAATAATATTATATAAATCTCAAAATAAACATGAAGATGGGTTTGCCAGTATTGTAGAAATTATGTGTAAAACATAAGAGCAAAAATGACTAAAAAATAAGCTCATTAATTGATCTAATAAATCTACCTAAAAAAGTATTTTGTTTTAGAATCTCCAAATTTGAGCTTCCTAAAAGGTTGTATTTTGACTGTCAAAAAAGTAATATCTATTAAAGAAGTGATTTTTTATTTTACGGTCAAACATTTATTCTTTCTAAAAAGTTCTTTGTAGTGTAAAACAGTACTCCCTCCTATCCAAAATAAGTGTCGTTTTAGAGAAATGCACACTTATTAAGAAAATTAATGAAATGTTTGATATACCCTTAGTAATTGCATGTTGAATTGTCTTGAAAATGTAATCTGTATAATTAGGACGTGAGAAAAATTAAAGGGTAATTTTGGAAATAAAATTATAAACATGCATGAAAAATCATGAACGACACTTATTTTGAACAAATTAAAATCCCTATAAAACGACACTTATTTTGGATAGGAGGGAGTATATCTCTATCTTTGCAAACGTGTGTAGATACATTAAATGAGTGAGTCATAACAAACACAACGACATTCAAAAGCATTAAATGAGTTTGTCATTTGTTCCTAGTGAAACTACTTTTACAGTGAATAAAATGACACACTCATGCATTTTACGTGAATAAATAAAATTGACAAATTATGGGTCATTTTTTAAAGTATGATGTAAATGTGATATTAACTTTGATACCAATGTAGATTTTTATAAGGATTGATTTTAACGTAGAAGCGGTCGATCAATTTTCTATTTGTTAGTTCACGTTTCATAATTCACTACTACAGTCATCGTTAATTCACACCCCAAATCTGAGCATTGATGATGTGATTCACATGATGAAGAATTAAGGGAATTTCTCTCTTGAATTGCAATGAATGTTATCTTTTTTTCACTCCCTTAATCCTCTTTTTATATTAGGACAAACATATCTGACAAAGGTTAACATGACCATTCATGTTATGCAACAACCAACAAACATGATGGAGAAAATAGTGGTGTTGTGGAACCAAGAGAAAGCAAAATAGAAATGAAAGAACTTTGAGAACAAAAAATGAATTTAGTAAAGCAAAGAAGGAGTTACAGATTCTAGAGGGTTGGAAAGTGCACGAATATTAGGTGATTTTCAAACAGGAAGTGGTGGAGGCTCTAGAGAAAAAAGGGAGAGTATGGTATTGCAAGTGTGAGCATGTATCTTTTGGAATTTTGCATGGCTTAGCCTTCTAAATTTTGTAGAATAATTTTTAAAAGAAATTGAAAAAACTGTAAAAATTCAGTTTTGCAGAAATTCTAAGTCAGCCGCAATAATTTCTAGTACAAACGAAAAAAATTAAACGTAAAATAAACAAATTAACACCAAAAAATGTAAAAAAATTAAACGCAAAATAGACACGAATAAAGTTATATTTTTACTAAAAATTCCTATGATGACACGTGTTTAATTTTAAAAACTTCATACAAAAGTTTCTTTTAACTAATTAGCCATTAATTGATTACGTATTTTTACTGTTTTTAGATATTTATTTATATAGAACTTATAAATTGTAATTAAGAGTCATTATTACACCCATGAAGCATATAATAGCCATCATACTCTTGAAATAACTACAAAGAGTGGTTATATGAAGAACAAAACGAGATATATATGAATCTACGTGTATGTTTCTGTTAGCTCTTTATCTATCAAGTGTTTGGTGAAAAGATTCTTTAATTGGTGGAACTACAATAATAAACCATGTATATGTTTTTTGTTTTATATGCATATGAAACGATCCTGTTTAATAAGATCTTTGTGATTGAGTTTTATCATATGATCTCTATGATTGTGTTTGATCATGATTATTTTCTAATAATGGTATTAGAGCAAAGTAATTTTTTTAACGTTAAATGTATGCGTAAATCTGCATTTTTCGCTATAGATGATTTGTGAATAATGATATTCCTTTTGTTTTACAAATAGCATTGTTTTTTTTGTGATATGTTATTTCTCCAAGCCATTCTCGACTGTTCTTATTTAAAAAGTTTTCTATATGGTTTCTAAGAAATTGTTTGATTAAAACCCCTAATTGTCTACCGCCCTTAGGTTTGCATTTGTGATGTTTATTTTTTGTTGGATTTCTAAAATCCATATACTGTTTGTTCCATGTTCCAAAAAAATAAATAATTGTTTTTCCATACGATTGCATCTGCCTGCGTATACTGGACTTGCATTTACTCAACACGATAGGAGATATTTGTCTTGTGGGTTTGTGTATGTTTATTGCATCTGTGCATATTCCTTACTCTTCTTGTTTTAAGCCTCTCACATATGCACTGTAGCCTTGATGTGACCAATAAACATTTGAGTTTATAGTCAAAGGCTACTGTAAACAATGGCAAAACCAGCAACGTTTTGTCGCTGGTGATTATGTGTTGGTGACACCACTAATTTGGTGTCACTACCGTGCAACACTGCTAGGTGAATATGGGTTGTAGAATATGCAAGATAAAAGCAGTTTGAAGCACAACGTGGGAAGGAGGAGTTGAGAACCACATGGACATTTATAGGAAGACGATGGGTGCATGTGGGACATACTCCCACCGTCTCTAGAAGTCATCTCTAGAAGTGTCTGTCATAGTGAACACGCCATCTATAAAGTATTAGAAATTATTTTTTCTTAATACAAAAACTAATTTCTTTATTTCAAATAAGCTTAGAAATAAGTTTCTAAAACCAATAAAATAAGAAATGAGTTTTCTAATTGTATGATTTTTTATGAATTAAAATTAGACATATGTTTTCTAGTTAATATCAAAATTAATTTGTTTAGTTGAAATTAGAAAAGGGTTTTATTAGAAATTAGTTTCTAATTCAACTAAGATAAATTGATTAGTTCAATTATAATTTAAATTAGAAATAAGTTTCTAATTCAATTTGAATTAGTCATCTTTGAATATGATTAGATTAGAAATAAGTTTCTAATTAACTAGATATTAAAAGCATAATTTGATTAGTTCAATAAATTGTTAATAAAATATAATAAAAATAAATTAAATTATTTCCATATATGAGCATAAGTTCACTATATGTTAGACAAAATAATTTGTTATTTTGTACACTCTTCTAATTCCTAAAAATTTATTTTTTAGGAAAATGCCTATTGTTAAGCAGACACTTAAGCTTATTCGATCTGAGACACAGAAGAGATACATTAGTAGCATGTATTTAAATTTAGTTAACATGTGTTTAATGCCTGGAGACGGTCTAACACAACATGTTATTTCAGTTAATAACATGATATAAGAGTTATATTTCAGAGGTTATCGAGGTTATACAAATGTTGAAGTAAAGTACATGACTTTGCTTGCAACATTACCTCAACCTCAAGGTGAACTATTATGAATGCTCTGGAATAATATGCCTAACGAGAAGACATATAATTTATTAGTGATGACATTTATTAAAGAAATGCGTAGAAGGGAGTCGATTAGGACTTTATATCCTATAGGTCTTCAAATGGAAATAGTCAGAGCTATTATAAATCGAGCTTCGTGAACTGTGTCATGCGAATCATGGACTCATTTCCGCATAGGGTTTACTACCTATAGACTATTCGTAAGTTGAAGCACAATTAATAATTATATTGTTTTATAAGAACTAAGTCTTAATATTTCTATAATATGTTTACCTGAATTGTATAAAGAAATTCATCTAGAGTAAATTAATTGGGATTCAATTGTTGTATGAATGATGATTGAACTCATTTGTGGACTTTTGATTTCATTAGCAATTATGATCGAATTATTTACTCTATGAATGATTAATGTGACATTAATGTGCATATATATTTCTTTCTTATTATAGAAACTTAGTGTGTTGGACCCCAAATTTTCTTGGAATTTTTGAATTATAAAGTAATATTAAATGAGGAAATTTATGGTGACTTATTTGTGTGCAAAGAAAAAGAAGAGTCAAGAATATGAATTGTTATATGAG
>JAOSBK010000001.1:132138-188580 GCA_027568895.1 Erythroxylum shatona | reverse complement strand
GTCTTGCACCCAACAAAACCCTGAGGTCTCAAGTTCGACTCCCGCAAGCCCCCAGGAGGGGATAGGGTTCCCTAAAGGACCTGGCGACCAAAGGGGACAATACTCCACGGTGAGGGCCCACCCAAACCAATATGTATTGATTATTATTGTAATAGTATACAAAAATAACAATTCGAAATTTCTCAAATAAATCTATTTGGGATAATTTTCTATCATATACTCGTAATATTACCACAATCATAATTACGATTTTGTTTTAAAATATTCTTTTCCTTGTATCTTCTTTAATCAAAATAAAAAAATTTATTATCCACTATCTCCTATTTTATATTTAATGTTTTTAGTATTAAGCTATTTATCATATTTTTAAATTTTAGAGTAATAGTTTTATTAAAAATTAATAAAAATGTGAATAAAAATTAAATTGAAATGGGTTAATAAATCTAATAAATAATAAAAATTAATCATAAAATTCTCAAACTTATATTTTTAATACAAAACTAAATAAAAAGTTTAATGCATATAATTATTTATAAATTAAGTAAGAAAGACCAACTGAAACTCTTAATTTAATTCTGATTTTCATTTGAAAGTCCACAATCAAGTGAAACTTTTCTGGGTCGGGCAGCCCATTCTTTTGACATACACCTGCAATAGCTGCAAATCCAAGGTCAAGGTCCATGCCTCAATTTCAACCATCCTACGGTCAAGATTTTCAAATGTTTACTTTTCAAATTAAAATTAATAATATTCGAATTTTAATCTTGTAATTAACATGTAAATTCTAATTTCTAAATTTGAATTTTAAGGCTATCTATAACGGAATCAAATCTCTTATTCCTAATTTTCAGTATCACATGAATGAGATGGAGAAGGCACAGGGTGGCACTGAAAATTAGAAACAGCTACCTTGATCCATGACAACCTTAAATTTCCAGTTTAAGAATCTAGAAAATCATCTAACATTTGTTTTAAAACTTCAAAAACTCAAATGCTACCATATATCCACTTGGCACTAAGAACACAACTTGCTCAACAACTTAACAACAAAAATAAATAAGAATCAAGTTTTGATATTATTTTTATACACACAAATAGCCAATGACACACTTGAACTAATTAGGTGGCTTAACTACCCGACATTATCGGGAATAACAACATAAAATAACCATAAAATAATAACGAAAGAAAACAAAAACAACACAATCACGTCATGTAACTAAAAAAATGAACAAGGCTGTTTCTTCTGAACAAGTTTCAACGCCTCTCATCGTCAACGGTCAGAATCGCTGGCAATTGCATTCAAACCTGTTTTTTATATGTAACCTTTCTCTTCTTGTAAACCTACTCAAGCTCCAAGAGCCTTGTTCCTTCTTACTTGTTTAGCTATTCTTTTTACTGGTTTTCAAGAATTGAATCCATCATGCGCCCTGCTGGAAAGTTTGATCATCATCTTCAGGAGCGTAGGATGACCAACGTCCCGCGTCCTTCTCCACTGAAGATCTATAAAGAATCTCATGTCATTCACAAGTCGTCGTTGCCGTCGTCGTCGTCGTCTAATCTTTTGGCTCCTGTCCTAGCTCCGGTCTCATCAGAAAGGGCTAAACATCAACAGAGAAGCGATCCGGTGATTATTTACACGCATTCACCGAGAGTAATACATACCAAGGCCAGAGATTTCATGGCTTTGGTCCAAAAACTCACCGGCAATTCACCTACTAATGACGATGTTCACATTACACCACCAGTCCAAGAACAGAAGAGAAGTGTGATAAGTGAGACTTCAAGATCAGATCGCGTCTGTGGTGTTGAGAATAACGAATCATCTAATCCCAACTTGACAGATATCTCACTTTTCGCTCCGGATTCTGCTAAAATTTTCTGTTCATCAGGGCCTGTTTATAGATATTCCGATTCAGTTTATCAGTCACAAAACATGGGAAATCCTATTTCTCCATCTTTCCACGAGTTCATGAAATGATTAGTTTAACACGAGGAGGCGTTTCGAGGAACAGTAGATTTATTGATGATGATTAGTTTGATATATTCAATCAAACCAAACCCCATTGATGATGGTGATTCTTCATACAAGGGAGGTGGGCTCGATGGGGTTCTTTAAGCTGTTTCACATTGTTCATGTACTTTGGTGCTTTTGTTGTCGCATTCTAGGAAGATTCTTTGGCTAGACACTGAAAACGTGGAATACGAATCGAGTTCGTTAGTTCTTTGACTTTCCAAAGAGAATAGAATATCATTTCTGATAGTGGGTTTGATTTTTTCAATTTAATAAAATAATATTATTTTAATTTAAATTAGATTCTTATCAAATTTAAATTAGATCAAAATTTTAATTAACTTGAATTTATTTTATCTTAATTAAAATATATATTTATCAATAATTAAAAACTTAACCGATTTAATTTACAATTTTTTATTAGATTTTTAATAACCTCTTTAAATCATATTTTGAAATTTTAATTTTATTTAATTTTATTTGTTAACCTTAAGCCTACACTTTTGCTATAGTTTCTAATGTATGAATTATATGTTAAGATGTGCTATAATTTTTTTATTTTTTTATGTAAGAGGTAAAAATGATTTAAGGAAATATTAAAAAATACTTATTAACTTTTAATGAAAAATAAAAAGTATAATTCAAATAATACATTGAATTAATTTTTATTAATATTTTACATAATTACTTATTAATTTTTAGTTTATTAGTGTGGACAAAAAAGAGGAGATTTTTTTATTAGAAATAAGTACATAATTATGCAGTTATTACAATTGAAGAGGATGTTCAAATAAATAGCATGATTAACATTAATCAAAAGGTGAAACATAGTTCTTCATATATGAAAAAGTATGACCAATATAAATGTTTTTATTCACAAAGGCTTGTCTTCACTCATTAAAAATTAATAAACCCTAAATCAATTTATTCATTATTGTGATAAAACTTACTCCGTAGACTCCAAAAAATAATTTGGACTCGTTTTGTTGTGAATAATTTATGAATCCTAACATCGTAAGAGTACAATATGCAAGAGACCCATATTTCCATATCTAGTGGTTTAAAATTTAAAAGATTTAAATGAATATAATTGAATAATAATTGAAATAGAATTTTTTTATCTATCGAAAAATTTGAAGTTGAATTTTAAATTAAAATTTTTGAAATTGTAAGGTTCCAATCATGCATCTCATATATAATATATATCAAATATAAGCAGCGAAAAATAAAAAGAAACATAAAAAATAGATCTGCTCGTACATATAGATATAGAAAAAAACATGAAATGCAAGATCTTTACATACCTTTCTAATGATCTCTTTCGTTCTTTAATATTCTCCGCGTTGAGTTGTCGTAAACCGTCTCTAATGAAAGTCTACATGAAGATAGAAGGATGAAACTTCACTAGGAGATGGCTATAATTCTTTCTTTGTGCTGGCAGAGATAAGAACTCTTGTGAGAGTTAGAGAGAAAAAGACAGTGTGTGTGTGTGAAAAGAACTTTTATTTCACTTATGTCTTACACAAGATGCACGAAAACTATCTCTATTTTCTACACTATTTGGCCTTCCATAACCCCCATCACTAATGGAGAGTTATGGGAAGTTAATGGTTATGAATAATAAGCATTAATGGAAGTTATGGGAAGTTAATGATTATGAACAACATGCATTAATGGAAGTTTTGGGAAGTTAATGACCAAGTTGGCAGCCAACAACACTTGTTTTTAATCTATTATATGCAATGTTTTTTACCACGATCACATCGTGATACAATCCTAAAACACTCTATCATATCTTGAATCATCATTCAAGATCATTTTATTCATCATTTGGATTTCTTATGTGTGTGACCCATTAGGTTCCCGGTTATGTTGGTAACTTGAAATAATACTTAATTCAAGTAAGTCAAGAGCGATATCTAGAAACACGTCATAACCCTCAATTGATCGGAAAGTCAATAGTTTGACTAAGAACCCTTCCATATGCAATGTTACCATGCAATTCGTCTTTTCACCATTTATAACCCACTTGGTTCAGAGTATGGTTAAAGTGTCAACTCCCACTAGGCTGACTATGTCACATCTAGTCCAAATGATATTAGATCTTGTTTTGAGGATCTCATTACTCTATGTATCATTGAAGACTCTCTTCATAAAACATATCTGCTTTGGTCAAAGACTCCCGAGTAATGACCCCAACAACAGGTTGTAGGTATCATCTCCTTCTATCAGGAGAAGTGAATTCTTTATTAGCTACTCAATTACCACCGAATACCTTAAACTGTACTCAATCACCACCCTATGAGTAACCTTGAAAGGTACCAATGAATGGAGTCAAAGCACGGGATTAGTATCCAAGATATCCTTGAGCACCTTAAGTCCAAGGATACTTGCACCATTGCTATGATGAGACTATCATTGACACTGGAATAGAATATCAATATGATAGTCTCATAGTAGGTCAATCCAATGTACTTACTACCCTTAGTAAGCATTCACATGTTAACTTTGAACAACTCATGTCTACAGCTTATGAGATCTATTGCTTTATTCAATCAAGGAGTATAACATGTGCTAGTCTATCCGGATTAATGATATCCCATCTCATTAATTCTATGACTAAGGAAAGTTTAGATGTGACGCCCATATATCCCCTGGGAGGATATGTGGATGCCACAAAAGACAATACAAACCAACCAAAACATTTCGCGGAAGCATAGCATTCAAAATCTTCCATTGGAAGCAATTCAGAACAAACATACACCATATTATACGTTGAACTTAAAACAAACTTGTGTCAAACTATACATACATGATATCACATGATCTTAATAAAATTTGTCCCAAAAATCAAAACCAGCTTGAAACATAATTATTACAAAAACTTACAACAATTCAAAATCATACATTTTATTTACAAGTCAAAATAAACTCGAAATACATTTTTATGAAAAAAGACTCAGATTTTATTGGCCACTGTGGTTGACTCGTCCCAATCTTTATAATCCTCGTTCTGAACCTATACAGGGCAAATCCACTGTGCTAAACATATAGCTTAGTGAATATAACTAATCTATATATAAAGTGAAAACTCATCATACTGAATCATATAATAGCATAAACATGTATTAATAGATTGTTTAAACAATAAATCAGACATAATGCATTTCAAAACAGGTTTTATAGTTAATAAAGCTGAATATCTAAAGAGCGTATAAACCCTTCAGGATCAAAACACAATTTTTTTTAATGTTAGAATCAAATATATCAGAACATAAAATTAGATAACTACTAAGCCATTTATAGAAGCGGGTAACGGGACTTATACATGAGAGACCGAAGTCTCGATATCGAAGTGTCACAAGAGAGACCGAAGTCTCAACAACGAAGTGTCACATGAGAAATCGAAGTCTCGACATGGAAGTGTCACAGGAGCAGCTATAGACCTTTTTAGGCATGCCTATTTATCCACAACTAGGACTCAACAGTATTAAAACAAAACAAAGTCATTTCAGACATTTCATGTACAAAGCATGTAGTCAATCATATTCACATGCAAGTAGTACTTCTAATGATATAAACATGCATCAAAAGCCTCAGACAATCATTGTCCGAAATTCAGAACACAATCAGCTTAAATCAAATTCAACAAGCAAAACAAAGTAAGGTGTGACCATCTAAGATTACTCACTAAAAGCTCCCTTATTGTTTATTGCCTTGAATTCCCGGCAATATCTGGAAGTGTCCATTCTATGCGTTCCTATATAACATTTAACACATATACAAATCACCATTGTGCATGATTAATAATTCATTTATGTATACTGAATATGTATGACGCATGTTCATGACAAATACTCGGGTATATTTCCTTACTAAACTGATGTAAACATCAATTGTACTTCAAAAGTTCCTAAATTCATACATTCAATTACTATTTCGACTTTTGTTGGAAGCACCTCATTCGGGTCAACTTTGCATATTCAATAAGATCAATAAAATGATGCATTTCTATAACACTCTCTTGTATAAAATTGTTCCTTAGTGTCTTAATTTTCTAATGAAACCAAGATCATATAATTTGGTATAATATTAAATGAGTTATGCTCAAAATATCACATACTGTGTACATTTGAAATTTTGGTTAGAGCATGATCATGCATTCAAGTTGTACACCTCACAACTCTCAATTCCAATATCTAAAAATTACAAACTTTATACCAATGTAAAGATAAGAGAATAATCTACAACTTTGGTGAAGATACCTTAGCCTAATTCAGCCTAAATCAATATAGTTTATTCAATAAAAATAGGACATTATTTCTATCCCTTGTAGTGCTACAACCTAAGACAAGACTCAATTCCATGCCACTTTTAAAAGTCTTAGAGATAGAATCAAAATTCAACTTCTTCAAAAAAGTTGTAGATCTATGTCTCAGATTTAATCTGAATTAAGAATCAACTCATTTGGAAATTTATAGATCAAAATATAAGCACAATACCAAAGTATGTTCAATAAAAACAATAACCTTTTAATAGCCTCTCGACTTTCATCCTAAACTCACTTCCATTTTTACACCAAGTTCATTTCAATTTTTTTTCTAGATCACTTTTGCACAAACACATCACCATTCTATACTCATTCACAAAACAATTTGTTTTTCATAAAATCATCAAACTCTAATCAATTTTCTTAAACCTCTTCATCTTCATAAAAGCAATCATAAACCTATCTATTTTCCAGATTGTTCTTAAGCAGGTTTCGGGTCTGATTTGTATGACCATTTTGACCTAGACAATGGGCTATTTAGGCAAAATCTTCTACTAATCAAATCTTCCTCAACATTTTGAAAGTCTAATAACACCAATATCATGCATTTTAGTTCAGTATCCTGTAAGTTATACTAAAAAATCCACATACTATTTTCATACCTAGATAAAACACCAATTTCAATTTCAAGACAAATTTCCAGACTCTTAAGGACATATTTTAAATTCAATTCTTTCATGAAAAATATAGTTCTATGTCTCTAGTTTACTCTAAATCAAACTCCATCCAATTTGGATATTCACAGTTCAAGTTATGCCCTAAATACATATGTATGTTCAGTAAAATACTACAAATATCATATTCCAAAGACTATAATCCTTCATCTTGTTAATCAATCACCATATTTGCTTCTTCTTTCACCACTCACACATGCATCGACACCATTTACGTATGCAGCACGCCACAAGCATGAAAATATACACCATTCATGCATGCATTCAGTTGCAAGCATTAAAACCTCAACAGAAATCATTTACACTATCATAAAACTTAAAACATTACTTACTTGATTTATATTTCAGCAAAATTCTAGAAATATGGAGAGCAAATAAGAAGGAAGATGGTGTAGATGGTTTTGGTGAAACCAAGGGAAAGAGCTGCAGAAACATTTTTTTAATGCCTAGGTGTTTCATTAGTGCTTTAACACGTGTCTCCATTGCATGTCTTCAAATTGTCCACTAGATAAGCTATCATTTGTCTCATAGCTATAGGTCCACAGATCACACATGATTTTATCCATTTGTCACACCATAATTTGTCCATTTGTCAATTAATTTCTAATACAATTGTCACACTTCTATTTGTCTCTTATTTTAATATTTTTCTTAATCTAAAATACCTCAAATTTTTAATAAGTTTTCCTAAAATTCAACAAAATTTCGAAACAATAACTATTATCACCAAACAAAATTTGTAACACAATTAATCCAAAATTCACACTATAATCACATTAAAAATCATTTATACCTGAGAAAATGTCAATGAATGCATGAACAATTATTTTAATGTATTCAAAATAAATATTCATATGTGTGTGAATATACTATGACGTATGCGCATGAAATGCACTACTAATTTGTCACTATACTCTCAATTCACTATTTTGGAGTCTAGCCCCCAACATGATATGTTATATTAGATACTAACATAATGATACATGATAGGAATCTCATTATCATGATCTCATCATGATTTCCTCCATGCTATGTTTTGTATCAAGGGCTTGATTAAATCAATTTAAGATTAACATCAAATCCATAAACGTGTGAATATCGAAATAATGAAAATTGTCTTTATTAATCATAAAATGATTTGTATAATAACTGTTAAAGGTGATTGCCTTTAGAGCACTTCTCTAACATACTCCCACTCGCACTAAAGTCAATCGCCTTGATATCTAATACCATAGGTGTGTACATATGATTCAAAACTACAGACATATGGCTCAACTGCCTTAAGCATGTTGACCAACTCGAGAATTGTGCTGGATATATTGTTCATTCGATAGTTAAGCATAAATTGTGAGTAATTATCAGTTAAACATGTCATAATTAAGTTAATAGTTAATTCATGATCCAAAAGAAAACCCAAGGAGGCCAATCGCTCAATGTAGCCATTCATTTTCAGTGCGTATTACACTAGAGATGTCCTCTCAACCATCTTAGAACGGAAGAGCAATCACGAAGTCTCGAACTTTGGGACCTTCCTTGCTCATCAAAGAGCACCCTAAGATAATAGACTATGGTACGAGCATCCATAGTCTCGTGTTGCTTTTGCAACTCTAGTGATATAGTGGCTAGCATAATACAACTAGCCATCTCGCTATCATTGAGAAGCTTCCTATATGCCCTCTGAACATCATCAGAGGCATCAGCAGCGGGGGGATCAGGAAGTAGTTCTTTCAAGACATAACCAAACTTCTCGGACTTGAGAACTTAAGAGACTTGAGAACTATTCTTAAGTTCCTGAGCTAGTTAAGGAAGATTGGTCCAGTCAACTTGTTAGCTTCCATCAATGATCTTAGATTCAAACTGGTACTCATGGTGTTGACTCGGGCAATAGCAACCTTTCGTCAAAGAGAGAAAAATTAGAATGTACTTAAATGCATATCTATAAGGACTTTAATAACACGCATTACTCCCACTATTTTCACAAATTCATTACCCTCAATATAAACTTAAGAGAACTCGCAGAGAAATTCTTCTAGTAGGTCGATATCCAATATCCCTAAGAATGACCTTGGGTTTGTCCAACAAGCAATTTTAGTTCAACCAGTAGGTATCGATCATACCAATTGCATCTCCAATGCAACTATCGAATCTAGTGCTATCAATTGTTGATGTGTACACACTCATTGGGCTATCAACTTTTTACATGTGTACATCTAATGTACACTACCCAACTTCGCCTCTGTCCATGTTGATCTTAGGTTTGCCCAACAAACTAACACTTATAGTTAAAACTGATACATTAATATGAAAATCTTATTTCCATGGTAAAAACATATCCGTGTAAAGCGAGCTTGGATTTGCCCAATAACCCTAACTTTAAAAGGACTCTAGTTCTCGCCATATTAAAAGGAAGACATTAGTTTTAATATTCTAAGTGAGGGGTTTGACTAAGATCTCATCTAACTTAGATGGTCTTATACATACATACATGCATACATACACACACACACACATACACTCACACACACACATATATATATACACATATCTGTTCTACCCAAAACTCGAGTTGAAGGTAGGGCAGAATCAAATTACTTAAATCTACCACGCATCAGCTAGTTAGCGAATGTTCATAGAACCATTGAACACTCATGCGCATTTCTGCAGGTAAGAGGAGTCGAACTCACAACGTGGGGCTTAGACCTAAGCTCTGATACCACTATTCTTCCCAAAACTCGAGTTGAAGGTAGGGAGAATATATATATATATGTACACGTGGGGCTTAGACCTAAACTCTGATACCACTGTTCTACCCAAAACTCGAGTTGAAGGTAGGGCGAATATATATATATATATATACACACACACTATAACTACATGGCATGATGTGCACTACCCAATCAAATTGGACCTAAACCCATAACTATCCATCATGCATGTCCATACATTCTACTAACCGTGCATTCTCTAATGCATATATGTAAACAAATTATTTTGGTTATGACATTTTATGGATCCTAACATGAAAGACCCAATCTAACACTTGGATTTACTATCTTCCTTTTACTAACTTAACTAAAATTACTCTTGTATGTTATTTCATTTGGAATTAATATTAATATAATTAACATAAATTCCTAATTCCAGAAATTGGTTCACAATTAATTACCTTAAAATAATTATTTGATGTCCAAAATTAAGCTTCAATTTTGTCACGCATGCCAAATTTTCTAGTCTTACTAGAAAGTCTATCATTTCTCTAAAATTAATTCAAAATTAATATTTATAATTTATAATATTCAAGCATCTCTAGGTCATTTTATAATGATCAAAATAATTTAGGAATCACCCAAAAATTATTATGATCGCCAAAACACCAATAAAACACAAAAAACGACAAATATGACTTTTAAAATTTTTCTAAAAATCAAATTTCTAGATAAATCATTTATGCATGCATCAAACATCAAATTAACACAGTTGTATCACATAAGAATATTTTAAAGATTCTAGAACCAAAATATAAACATACAAAAATATGAAACAAAACAGATCCTACAATTTCTAGAAAACTGTCTAGATCTGAAAATTTGTTTGATAAAATTATTAAAACATTTTTAATAATTATACAAAAATTACAAAGGCTTAAACACATTTCAAATATATTCACATAATTTTTCTATAATCAAATTCCACGAAAATCATGTGCAACCTCATTAGTTTAGCCAATAGACATCACATACCTAGCAGAAAGACAAATTTCATGCATGTTTTTGTAAATTTGAAATTAAATATTTTAATCATAATAAAATTATTTTCAATCACACTAAATCATTCAAATACATCTTATGAATAGATTTGTGAGAGAAAATCGTGAAAATCATTTTTCTATAATTAATTTCAAACAAAACATTACAAGACCCTAAGCTATCATAACCATAAAAACAGTTTTCACATGTCATAAATTATATATCTAACAAGACACAAAATGGCTTTAATACTACTATAAGGTTCCGATCATGCATCTCATACATAATATATATCAAATATACGCAGCGGAAAATGAAACGGAACCTTAAAAAAAAACTACTCATGAACATAGACATAGAAAACAAAAACATGAAATATAAGATACCTTTCCGACGATCTCCTTTGTTCTTTAATCTTCTCCGCATTAGGTTGTTGTAAACCACAACGATCAACATAGATCGTCTCTAATAAAAGTTCAAACGAAGATAAAAGGATGAAATCTTACTAGGAGATGGCTAGAATTCTTTCTTTCTTTATGCTAGCAAAGACAAGAACTCTTATGATAGTTAACGAGAAAAAAAAGCGCGCGTGTGTGTATGTGAAAAGAATCTTTCTTTCACTTGTGTTTTACACATGATGTACGAAAATCATCTCTATTTTATGTACTATTTGGCCTTCTATAATCCCTGTAACTAATGAAGAATTATGAAAAGTTAATGACTACTAAGCATAACTACTCACTTGAACATTTCGCAGCCCTTAGGACGAGCCCTGAATTTAGGTTGGTCCAAAATCAAACTCTAAAATCAAGAAATGATAAATAATATATATATACACTTTGCATGACCCTTTTATCCCCGTATCAAGCCACTTTTGTTTTCCGTATCTAACTTGGACTTTTGAACGTAGTTTGCCATTAGATTTCAGCCTTCCAAGACAAGCATTGACAATCCACCATAGCATATACTTCGTGTATTGCATTGTTAATCACCTGTACCACGTGAGTTTTGTCCTGCCGTCCTTGCAATAACTCATTCTAGCTACTACTTTACACTATGACTGAACAACAATGCCAATGCACTAATTGAAAGAGACATTACCATAGTCAAAGTAAAACATGCATGTTACACATGTATGAGGATGAGTTGGACCAGCTTTAGAAAGAAAGAAAAAAAGATCCCACCTTTTTTGTGTATTTAGTTTCTTTTCTAAATTTTAATTAACTTTGAATTGAATTTAATCTCTTAATGCGATTATTTGGATTACTAAACATTCTTCGAGTGTTATTGTTATAAACTGTTTAACTTAATTTCAATATTAGTTAAGTTAAGTTTAAACTAAATTTTTTGATCTAAATAATTTTTTTTTGGATTCGATGAATCAGCATAAACGGGCCAAACGGGCACATCTCTGCGAGAGCCCAACTGGCGCATTATCACATAGGCGAACTAAGCGTGCGTATCTCATCATCGAGGGCCCAAACTAGTGCTCTACCTAATCAAAGAAATTCAATAACAAAAGATTACTAAAATAAATTATGTCGTCGGCATTTTGTTCACTTTTATTAACTAATAATGATAAACAATGAATCATTTACAAATGGTGTCCTTCCAGTTAAGTTCCGTCTGGTTGACATTTACGAAGTCCAGCGGAAACTTAATAGAGTCGCAACGACAAGTCGTGAAGTAAAACGCGTGAACTACCGTTACGATAACAGCATCACTCGTCAGCATGATGCTGACCCCGACAAAAAGTCGTGGGTATCATCTCCTTCTATTAGGATTGGTGAATCATTTATTGGCTACTCAATTACCTTCAAATAACTCAAGTTGTACCTAATCACCATTCTATGAGTAACCCCTAAAAGATATCGATGAATAGAGTTAAAGCACAAGATTAGTATCTGAGATATCCTTGAGTATCTCAAGTCCAATGATACTTGCACCATTGCTATGATGAAACTATCATTGAAATTGGAATAAAATATCCATATGATTGTCTCATAGTAGGTCAATTCAATGTTTTTACTAATCTTAGTAAGCATCCACATGTTAACTCTAAACAACTCATATTTACAGCTTATGAGATCTACTGGTTGATTCAATTAAGGAGTATAACATGTTCTAATCTATCCGGATTAATGATATCCCATCTTATTAATCATATGACTAGGGAAAGTTTAGAAACTAACATAATTACACATGATAGGAATCTTACTATCATTATTTTATTATGATTTCCTCCATGCTATGTTTTGTACCAAGGACTTTATTAAATCAATTTAAGATCAACATCAAATCTATAAACGTATGAACATCGAAATAATGAAAAATGTCTTTATTAATCATAAAATGATTTGTATAATAAAGGCTAAAGGTGATTGCCTTTAGAACACTTTTCTAACAGAAATATGATTGAAAGAGGTTATCTTTATTTATGAAAAAATTTAAAGTTTAATTAAAAGAAATATGTTAAATGAAAATGAATTAATTTATTTTAGTTTATAAGAACTTATTAATTAATAAGTTTTTGACAAAAGGAGTTATTAAAATAAATAATTGGATAGTTAAAAACTTAACTGAAAAATATACCGTTCAAGACTTTTATGGTTGAACCGGTTGAATTGGTTGGATTTTTTAGTCATTTATCTTATCAATATTTTATCTCTTAGACTATGTTTAGTTGGGTGGTTATTAATAGAATGGAATGAAATAAAATGTAAGTTTATAATAAAATAAAATGGAAATTGAGAGTTTCACATTATATCTCATTTCTTCTTAAACAGTAAAAATAAGTTACTTCCGATTTGGGAAGTTTATAATGGAATGTAAAATAATAAATAATATTTTACTATATCATATTATGAACTTTTTTTCAAACAATATTTCACTATATTATATTATAAATCCTTCCATCCCTTTCAATCAATAATTTTTTAATACATCATCCATTTAGATTTTATTCCATCATTATATTATATTACATTTTATGAAAATCCTTACGTCTAATCAGCCTTATCTTGCTTATCCATATTATCACTTACGTGCACTAAACATAACTGCTCACTTAAACATTTGCAGCCATTAGGACGAGTCCTGGATTTCGGTGGACCTAATAGTTTAAAATGAAAATTTTAAATTTTTTAAAATAATATTATTTTAATTTAAATATTATTTGACTTAATTTTTATAAACTCAAATTAATTTAAACTCAATCAAATTGATTTTTATTCTTTAATTTTAAATTAAATTGAATTAAACGAGTGGATTTCATCATTATTACCTGCTATCCAAAATCAAACTCTAAAAATCAAGAAATGACAAGTAATATACATGTACACACCTTGCATGACCCTTTATCCTCGTGTCAAGCCACTTTTGTTTTCCGTATCTAACTTGGACTTTTGAACGTAGTTTGCCATTAGATTTCAGACTTCCAAGATAAGGATTGACAATCCACCATAGCATATACTTTGTGTATTACATTGTTAACCACCTGTAACACGTGAGTTTGGTCCTGCCGTCCTTGCAATAACTCATTCTAGCTACTACTTTACACTATGACCCAACAACAATGCGAATGCACTAATTGAAAGAGACATTACCATAGTCCAAGTAAAACATGCATGTTACACATGTATGAGGATGAATTGGATCAGCTTTAGAAAAAAAATAAAAGAGATCCGACCTTTTTTGTTTATTTAGTTTCTTTTCTAAATTTTAATTAAATTTGAATTAAATTTAATTTCTTAATGCGAATATTTAGATTACTAAACATTCTCCCAGCGTCGTTGTTGTTGTAAACTGTTTAACTTAATTTCAATATTAGTTAAGTTTAGTTTAAACTGAATTTTTTGATCTGAATAACTTTTTTTTGGATTCAAAGAATCCGTTTAAACAGGCCAAGCGAGCACATCTTTGCAAGAACTCAACTAACACATTATCATACAGGCGAACTAAACGGGCGTACCTCATTATCGAGGATCAAACTGGCGCTCCACCGAATCAAAGAAATTCAATAACAAAAGATTACTAAAATAAATTATGTCGTCCGCATTTTGTTCACTTTTATTAACTAATAACGATAAACAATGAATCATTTACAAATGGTGTCCTACCAGTTAAGTTCCGTCTGGTTGACATTTACGAAGTCCAGCGCAAACTTAATCCGCTGGCAACGACAAGTCGTGAAGTAAAACGCGTGAACTACCGTTACGATAACAGCATCACTCGTCAGCGTCCCACCAGGTTTCCACGTCCGATTCCGTCACGCGAGCAAACGGCGACGTCAGCTTTCTCCCATCTACCACCGTAACTCCACCGCTGACGTCATCGCTGACGAAGATTTTCTCCAACTCGGCGGCGTTAACTCCCACGATCTTACCCAACATCGGCCGCCATTCCGCCAGCATCTGCGGAATCTTACACCCTACACGTGTGTCCCATACCCTCAAGAGATTCTGAGATATGTTCGTCTCGCCGGATACAATCACCGCCGGCGAACCGAAAACCGAACTCACGTTCTCTCCCTTGATTCTGTCATTACCAAAAAGAAACGTTCTTGACTCGTTGCTAATGTTTAACCCGAGACCTAAACCTAGATTATCCCAGAGCTTGACCACGCTTTCTCCGGTCGGAAACTCTGCCCACGAAAAAAGGTCTCCTATGCTACCATTTCGACGTCGCCGGAGCCCAAAAGAGTTACTGTTTAGGCAACTCTGATAATGACCAGAGCCTTTCAAGGGATAGTTGTCGGTCCTCCACCAGCGGGAAGATGATGAACTGGGTTGATCTTCTTTTTCTTCTTCTTCTTCTTCGTCTTCATCGTCGGATGTCGATGAGCAAGACGCTTCACTTTCGGTGTCGGAATCGTCATCGTCTAGTATGTTGAGTAGAGGAGGTGAAGCTTTCAAGAAACGACTTTTGAACCCGACGACAAGAAGCTTGACTCTGGCGATTAACGTTGAGAAAGAGGCAACAACGGCGAGAATCAAAGCGCCCCATTTCCAAAAACTCGACGCTTGGTAAATCACTTCAGAGGCGGAAGATAGGGTGAAAATCTGAGAAATAAAAGAAGGGTTTTGTAAAGTGTTTATTCCGGCTTCGAATTCGCCGATTCTATTTATGACCGGAATCTCCATGGATACACACTAAATAACCTAAAACCGGTAACCGGCAAATGACAAAAGACTCTAATGATAGTGCCAATACCGTCGAGAGCTTAGAGAAGGTTTAGGAGTTTGGAAAAGGGGGGAGTCGTGAGCTTATAAAGACGGCTGATGATAGGTAAAACGAACAGAAAGGTCAAGTGCGCTGTTAGCTTAGGTGGCGAATAGCAATTGGGTTAAAGGTAGAGAGTAGAGCCACGTCAGCGAAGGGGATTTGACATTTCCTAAACCAGAAAGGGGATAGAGACTACGAGTCAGCATCGACTATTCAGTATTTCGATTATTCGGTAAATTTAAAATATTATATAAATTATGTTTCATAATATTATTTTATCTTCCTTCTTTGAGGAAATGTTAAAATCAGAAGTGAATAATATTTGATTTTTTTTACCTAAGAGGTATTTTAAAAGGGTCCTAATTATAGGAAGATTTTTTTAATTATTCATATTTAAACTAATTCTCGTTTAAATCGGGTAAGTCTTTTATAAAAGATAAAATTCTGATCTCAAATTTTAAATAACTATATATACGAGAGAGAGGTTTAAACCTATACTCTTAATTAAATTAAGAGAGCCCCTTATTGCTGAGGCATCAACGAGTCATCTGCTCCACTAAACTATAGAATAACCCGACAAGAAAGCAAAAAGAAGACGCAAAATGAAGCTTCGGTCCAAAATTCTGTGGTGTGGAGCATTAAATCTGACACGTGGTGACAACTCATTCGCAACTTTCTCATACATTGTTAATTATTTAACCTGTCTGCGGTGGTGGTGCGCGAGCAACATCATTTTGTTTGCATTTGATGGTGACGATGATACGATCCTTTAATACCACATGTTTGTTATGGCCCAGACTTAGACATTTTTTTATGTTTTTTTACATATTAATTAATGCCCCACCAAAACTTATCCTATACTAAATCGAAAAGTTATAAAATTTAAATAAGTTGTCTATTTAAATACTTTTTTGACAAATATTTAAGTGCAACATGATATCAAATGTCAGCTTTTACTTATTTTTTCTTTAACCTGTATCATTCTTTTATTGTTACATCTACATGTGGATCTATTGTAAATAGCTTCTCTACTATATAGAATTAAGGCTGTGTACTATCAGACTCCTCTCTAAACTCTACTTTAATACGGAATTTTGGAGTATGATAATGATGATGAAGATATCGACATAAACTTTATAAGTTAAAATTATAGCTCATGTCTTAAATTAAGAAGACTTAAAACCTTTAATAAGTTAAAGGTACGACTTGTATGTTTAATTAAGAAGACTTAAAACCATAGTCTTACAATGATAAGTTCCCCAATTAGTTGGGAAATTTTGTTAATCACTATACTTGGGAATCGCATCATCGTAGGAATTAAGAAATAAAGGGTTGATGTTGGTCCAATGAGATGGGCACTTCTGGTCGGTTAAGATTAGGTAGGAAATGGTGCTTGCTTACACATTTGCTCAAGTCCTTACCAACAACTTAATTATTATATGATTGCTCATTAACTATTTCCTTTGGCTAGTGCCGTGACATTGGTTAGGGTTGCTGAATAAGACACTAGTTAATGATTGACCAAAAATAAAAAATAAGTAAGAGTCGACTAATTATTAATAATATTTTTTACCCGACCCAAATTATTTTTAATTTAAAATTGAGTCATTAGCGCTTTAAATAATAATTTATTTGAAAGACATAATTTAAAAATTATTATGTTTATCCAATAATTTATTCAACATATATTTGATAAGTATCAACTACAAATGAAAATGTTGTGAAAGTTGCCAATGGCAAGTCATTTTCTTATCGTGCGAGTCTCTTTGTCGATTAGAAGAAAGAATGGAAACAAAGAGTTAGCGAAGAAATCTAACGCCGGTTTCTTTCCTGGAATTCATTAAGGAAACAATGAAGACTGATCTTAAAGAAAGGCGTGTTTTCTTGGAAGTTCTTTAAATCATCGTTGCTACGTTTTCTCTAATTATCGCAAGCAGCTTGCGTGTTCATTATCGCGCTTTGGGGTAAATATTAGAAATAAAAAATGTAAAGCCCACAAAATAAAAGCAGCCCAGACCACAGACTATTTTATAAAGGTCATCCAATTATAAAAATACCAACGAAGTCTTCTTCTTTTTCATTTTTTCTCCCATCTATTTGAGCCGGTAAGTATCTAGATCATCATTCTTTCTCCCATATGTGATACTTCTATGATAGATTCCCTCGTCGTGTTTGTTTTGCAAAAAGTTGGTAGGAAGTTATGGAGATTAACAACCCCAAAATCTCTTAACACATATGTAAAAATTTCAGCGCTATTTTATGTTTTTTTGTGATTTTTGATCTTTCTATGCTAAATGATAGTTGTAATTCATATTATGATTGTTTAAGACAAATTGAATTAATGGAAAGAGATAAAATAATGGAGGAAAAAGTGGCTGAAAAATGAGAAAAAGAAGACGAGATAAGAGAAGGAAAGGGGGTCCATCCTTGAGTGTATCACCTTTGTCAAATTGATATCTTCATTCTTCTTAAAAGGAAGATGAATGAATAGTTCAACATGTTTCCATAGAGGCTTATGATAGATTTGGTTTACATTGAACATATCTTTTTAAAATATGAATGAAAGTTTGAGTGTGTTTGCTTTCGTGGTTTCTCTCCGCACTCCTTTTCTCCTGAATGCTTAAATTTGGAATAACGTATAAGTGAATAATGTTAAATTATTAAGTGTATTTGAGTTTAAATTTTTTGTAAATTAGTTTAATAGAATATTTGTAATGACTAGGTCCGAAGGTTCGATTAAACAGTAAATTGGACTATTAATTGGTTGAGTATGAAATTGAAGTAAGGATAATCTATTCTTATAATAGTATGTTGTTATTAATAAATTATTTTATAATGAATCATATTTTTGATTTAGTCATTAATTAAATTAATGATTAATAGTTACATACATGAATTACAAGGTGTTTTGTGTTTGTGTTTTGTTATGTATATTGAAGTGTACTGATTGTTAATTAGACGAAAATGTGTTATTAAATTGAGACTGACTAATAATAAGTTATGAATAAATGAGAAAAATAGAGAATATGTAGCTTGCCTATGATAGACTACATTTGATGGTCTTAGATTAATAACTTGTGTAGATATGAGCGAATGATGACTAAGTATTTGTTTGTGAAGCAAGTACTGGGACATGCTAAGTCTCAAGGATATCCAATGCTGATGGCTAGGTACCAGAGTAATATCGGGATATCTTAAGTCTTGGAGATATCCCGTGCCGATGGCTAGGTATTAGAGTAATACTGGGCTACCAAGTGAGATTGAGAAATTGAGGTACCTTGTGTCGATATTTATACATCTAATTGCTTTTTCACTTGACGATAGTTTAAGATGAGTAAAGATGAGCCGACAAATCATTAAATGTAAGCCTACTAGGTTAAGCAAAGCTGAGATAATTCAGTTAATTATGAGATAAAGCATAAATGACAATTATAAATTAATATTGTGTATCTTTGTATTATATGAATGATTTAATCACTTGACTAAGCTTTATATTTATATATTGAGTTATTTGATTTTAAGGGTACGGTCGGTTACCCTTATTGAATAAGCAGCTCACCTCTTGCCACTATTTCTTTTAAGAGATCGAGTGATTATTGATAACTCTAGTGTATAGGGATGACAATAGGCCGCTCTATGGGCTCAAATTCAAGTGTTTTCAATGTGTCGACTCATGGATCAGGCTCAAGCTCATACTGACTCGAGGTTCAAAGCTTAGAAGTATTGGGCTTCAGATACCTAGATAGCCTAGGGCCGAAGTATATGAATGCTTTAAGAATTTTTGGAAGGGTAAAAAAAACCCATAAGAATTGCATTTAGAAAAGAAAGAAATGTGGTTAATGAAAAGTTACTTGAAAAAAAACCAAGAAATTTGAGTAAAAGACATATACTTTTTATTATACTTTGAGAAATATTATAAAATTTTAATCTTTAATATTTAAAAAATATTTTTCAATTAAAAAAACTCATTTTCTTAAATTTTGGTTAAAAATAATGATAAAACACATGCATTATAAATATTAAACATGAACTAGTTAAATATCATTAATATGATAATTTTTCTTAAATCTGACTTAAACTAATTAAATTAAATTTAAATTAATAATTTAAGATAATTGTAGTAAATTATTAGTTTTAGTTAGATTGAATTAACTTATATTGAGTTTAAGAGATGAGTTGAACCATCATAAAAATAATATTTGATTAGTCTTTTTTAACCGAATTCTAGCATAAGGATTTTTTAAAAAAACTAAGAACTAGAAAGAATTTTTCAAGAATTTTAAAAAATTAAGAAATTTTTTTAAAGTTTCTTAAACTATGTGGTAGGTTGATATCTTTTATTCCAATAAATTTTTAGTAAATACTATTTTTCTTTCTTTCTTCAAATACAATATCTTTTAGTAAAAGAATTTGAGTAAAGTGTTACTTGAAGTAATTAAATATTTTATTAATTTTATTCTTTTTTCAATTTTTCGTACCACGAATAGTATTAAGCTTTGGTTTGGTGAAAGGAAGCGTGAATGTCAATGGGTCGGGTCGGGCCGGGTAAATTCGACCATTATATATTTTTTAAAAAAAGTAAAAAATGATGTTATTTTTGAAATAACGAACGGGCCATGAGCCGGCATGTGCTCAGCCCATGGCCCAGTTGGACTAACTACTTTTGGCCCGTAGCTAGCTTGTGGTTTGGTCAACCTGATCCAAAATTGACATATCTAAAAGGAATGTAAGAATAACTTCTTATTTATTAAGAGTTATAATCTAAAAAATAAAAAGGGAAAGAAATAATTGTATGAAAATAATTGATCTTAAACAATTATAATTTACATTTAATATGCTTATATTCTATAGCTTTATGTATAAGACACAAGTTGACCTAGTTAAAAAAGGTGTGGGGTGTGTTGTTTTATGCAGTAAATTATAGGTTAACGTGATTTATTAAAAGGTAATATACGTTTTGAATTGAATTTGAAGGGTTTCTAATTTACACATTATTTAACTTATACTTCTAAACAAGTTGATGAAAAATATCGACAATATCTAAATAATAGAATGTCATATAAATACTAATTATTTCAAAATAAATTTTTTTGGCAATTTTAAGTGGTTTATAAATATTAGTTTGGGATTTTAAATTTTTAATATAATCTAAATTTGATATTCATTTTTTGGATTTATAAGAAATTAAATTTCAAAATTTAAAGTGCGGATCAAATTAATTTAGTTAATTTATACAATTTGAGACGTATGCAAACCATGGAAAAAAAAGAGTTTTAAGTAGTCTAAAAAGAAATTGGTTCATGTCCAAATGTGTTTATATATAATAAAATATATATTTTATCACAAAATTTTAAGCCAAAGACCTATGGGCCTATTTTTATATATAACTCACTTCATTTTTTTTATATGGAATAATTTCACTTTGAAGTTCTTTTTCACTAGCGATTAATATTAACAGTGGGTTTTAACTTTTAAGGAGGTTTAGAAGAAATATAACCTTGTGAACCTACATACAATTTAAACATCAACTTAAAATTTTAAAATAGCAAATTATGACTCTTATTTTTATATTTAGGGATGACAATGGACTAATCCATATGAACCTAAATTCAGGTATTTTTATTGGATTAGTCTATGAGCTAAATCAGGTTTAAATAAGTCTAAGATCTAATTTTTATAAGTAAAACAAAAAAATAAGTCTTGAGTAGGCTTATTTAAAAAATGAAGTTTTTTTTACACTTTTTATTTTAAAAAAATAAGCAAAATCGGCTCATAGATTGACCTATTGTCATCCTTGTTTATATATAACTAATTTTTTTACACATTCTTTAACAAATTGCGACCTAACTTGACTTACAAATTTCTAACAAGAATCCTATTCTTCACCATTCAAAGAATTCCAACTCTTCTTCTTCTATGCGAGTGTTTATGCGTATAAGTATGCAGTAAAATGGTTATGAAAAAAAATGAAAGAAGCTAGCTGAAACTGGAATTAGATTGATTACCATTTCGGACCAAATTAGTGATTACAACAATACCAAGATGTTGAGATTACTAGAGAATAAGAGGATTGTGTATTTTGAAGTTACGGTAGAATAGGTACTTTACCGTTGTACACACTATCATACTCTTATATATAAATTGTAAAGCTACAGATGAGAAAAATAAGAGAAACTACAATTCCCTTTACTATTACTGTTGTTATAATTGACATCGTATCAGAGCTAAATAGTTGATTCTGGATATATGTCAAACCCTACTCTGCCTACTAATGAAAGCTCTGTTGTTATACAAATGTAGGAGCTTTCTTCTATTCTTACCCCTGAAAAACTAGATGGTACCAATTATATTGAATGGGCATTAAACGCCCAAAATAAACTCAGAGATCGCAAACGATGGGGGTACATTTCAGGTTCCAAAGTTGCCCCATTAGACGATACTGCATTTGAAGAGTATGAATCCTGGGACAATGAGAACTGCCTTATCATATTATGGTTGCTTGACTCAATGACGAAAGAGGTTCATTCCCTATTTCTTCGTTTGTCAACAACGAAAGAAATTTGGGAAGTTGCTTGTGAGACATACTCTATAAGTGAAGATGCTTCTTGAGCTTATAGATTACAATGTAAAATTGTCAATTCATGTCAAAACGAGGGTTCTATTATTTCTTATTTTGGCGTCTTCAAAAATTGTGGCAAGAAGTTGATGTCATTGATAAGTGCCACATGAAGTGTTCTGATGATGTTGAAATGTATAACAAGGTGGTTAGTGCACAGAGGGTTTATATCTTTCTTGCTGGTCTAGATCGTCATCTCGATGGTGTTAGAGAAAGGATCTTAGCTACCAATCTATTACCCAGCTTGCAGAGCGCATATGCAACTATGTGCTCTGAAGCAAATCGCTAAGAGGTTATGAATGGTTCTACTTCTATTAATGACTGTGTGGCACTAGTTGTTTGTAAAAATGATAAAAAGGGGTTACGATTTTGTACACTCTATAAAAGGGATAATCATGTGGTTGAAAAGTGCTTTAAGCTTCTTGGCTTCCCTGATTGACACCCAAAAGAAAAGAATAAAAGTGACAATGGTAGAAAGGATTCTAGAGAACTCACTAGTTTGGAGTCAAGTAATATGATCGCAACTAGTTTGACAGCAAAGACAGGTATTTTTAAGTTTGATATTGCAGAGCTGTTACTAGTAGTAGAGACTAGATTATCGATACTGGTGCATCTGATCATATAACATGTGATAGAAATATATTCACTGACCTTTCTTCTTTTGTATCCATAACAACCATTATTACTGTTGATGGTGAATCCTCAAAAGTTGAGGGTATTGATAAAATAAAAATCTCTTGTTCTCTTACTCTTAATGATGTACTTTATTTTCCTAACCTTGATTGCAACTTTTTATCTATTAGCCAAATTACCAAATCTCATAATTGCATAATCTCTTTTTCGTCCGTTGATTGTGTGTTTCAGGACAACCGCACTTTGGAGACGATTAGCAATGGTAGGAAGAAGAATGGGTTGTACTTTCTGGATTATGTTCCCAATTCAACTGGTTCAGTTGCTCATCTTACTAGTAGTCATCACTTTGAACAAAAGAAAATTAATATTTGGGCATGGCATAGGCGTTTAGGCCACCCATCTTTTGCTTATCTGAAATAGTTGTTTCCTTCCATGTTCAAAGGATTTAAGTTATCTGATTTCTTTTATAAGACTTGCATTTTGGCAAAAAATCATCGTACTACCTTTTCATTGTTTAAGTCTATACCTACCTTGCTGTTTGATCTTATTCATATTGACATATGAGGTCCTTCACCTACCACTTCTCATAATAGTATGTGATAGTTTATAATTTCGTCCATTTCATTGAGACTCAATTTCATTCTGTGATCAAAATGTTTCGATCGGATAATGGTAGTGAGTATATGTCAAATGTTTTCCAAAACTTATTTAAAGAAAAGGGCATGCAACATCAAACTTCTTGTGTGTACTCTCCTCAATAGAATAACATTTCTGAACATTGAAATAGACATATTTTAAATTTTGCTATAGCACTTTTAATTGATAGTGATCTTCCACTTACCTTTTGGACTGAGGTAGTTACCATTGTTGTTCACCTAATGAATTGGACTCCCACACGTGTTTTACAATATCAAACTCCTCTACAAGAACTTTCTACATATCATGATTTACCCTCTATAGTACGATTGGCCCCCAAAATTTTTAGTTGTGTTGGCTGTCCATTTGTTTACTCAGCAGAGCACTAAACTTACCCCACAATCACTTAAATGTGTTTTTCTTGGCTAGGGTTATTAAACAAAAAGTGTATAAAGCATATCACCCCTCTTCTGATAAGGTGTTTATTACTATGGATGTTGTCTTTAATGAACATGAAATGTTTTATAAATCTAGCTCTTTACTTCAGGGGGAAATGACATAAAAGTAAAAGACTTGTCAATGGAATCATAATATTTGATGTTTGATGAACATCCTATTCCCAGTTGTATTGCACATAATAATAATTCAGGTGATCAAAGTTTTGGACTTAGTAGCCAAGATGAGTTACAAATGTCATGTTTAGATGCAAGTTCTAAGCAGAATCTAGACAGTACATCTCCTTCTTCCTCTTCATCACAACTAGTGTCTCCTTCTGAGGTATGTCCTCTTGACTTAACTATCTCAAATTAGTCTGAACCAGAACAAGTTCCTTCCTGTTCTACTTATCTATTACCTGTTCGTGCTAATATAGGGAAACCACTTATTAGATATGAACCTGAAATTTCATCCAAATCTAAATATACTATAATGAATTTTGTCTGTTCTCACAAGTTAAATGTTCTTATACATCATTTGTGTCTAATGTGTCCTCTGTCTCTATTCCTAATGATGTGCAAACAGCATTGGAAGACCCAAAATGGACTAAGGCTATAGAGGAAGACTTGGGGGCATTGGAAGCTAATGGGATGTGGGCTTTAGTTGACTTACCTGCAGGGAAGAGGACTGTGGGGTGTCGTTGGGTTTTTGTAATTAAATATCTTGCAAATGGTAGTGTGGAAAGACATAAGGCTCGCTTGGTGGCTAAAGGGTATACTTAATTATATGGGGTAGATTACCAAGAGACCTTTCTACCTGTGGCTAAATTAAATACTGTGAGAGTCTTGTTGTCTATTGCAGTAAATAAAAATTGACCCTTACTTCAATTTGATGTAAAAAAATGCGTTTTTGGTTGAGGAGGTATATGTGGATCCTCCTCTTGGTGTAAAAGGCATATGCAGGAACAAATAAAGTGTCCAAGTTGCATAAAGCTTTATATATAAAGTGTCAAGAAGATGTAAAGCTGGAGGTTGATGATCAGAAAATGTGATGGCTATATTCACTCTTGATACCTACACGGCCATATATATAGTGAAGTACAACAAAGAAGGAGAGAAAATCTCCATAACTCAAGGCACTAAACTAGTGATCCACACATTACGGGAACTTATCTTCATCTATACAAGTCATCATAATCTTTACATTAATGGTAAATATACATTCCTTAATATTATAGGGACTGAAACAATTGCCCCGAGCTTGGTTTGGTCGATTTACTAAATCAATGAAGGCTTTTGGTTACGTTTAGAGTAGTGCTAATCATACCTTATTTCTTAAACATCGAGGAAATTTGGTTACTGCACTAATTCTATATGTCGATGATATGATATTAACAACAATGATGTGGAAGAACAAGAGTCTTTACAGAAGTCTCTAATGAAGGAGTTTGGGATGAAACAACTAGGACAACTAAGGTATTTTCTAGGCATTGAGGTTGCTTGGTCCAAACATGGTAATTTTTTGTCTCAAAGGAAATATATATTAGACTTACTGGTTGAGTGTGGGCTGCTTGATTGTCGACCTGGTGAGACTCCTATTGAACAAAATCAAAGGCTATGTCAATCCTTAGGAGCACCTTAGGTTAACAAAAGAAGCTATCAGAAGATTGTTGGGAAACTTATATATTTATCACATACTAGACCTGATATTTCTTATGCTGTCAATCTTGTTTGTCAGTTTATGCAGTACCCTCGTGAAACCCATAAAGCGATAGTCACGAGGATCTTGAGATACTTAAAGGCTTATTCCGGGAGAGGACTTCTTTATTCTAGTCATGGCTATATGCAAGTTGGATATAGTGATGCAGATTGAGCTGGTTTATTAGATGATAGAAGGTCTACGTGTTGGTATTTTACATTTGTGGGTAGAAATTTAGTGACTTGGCGTTGTAAGAAACAAGCGATAGTATCTCGATCAAGTGCTAAAGCTAAGTTTAGAGGTATGGCCCTTGGCCTTGGTGTTTGTGAATTATTGTGGTTGAAGAGATTAATGGAAGAACTTGGTTTTGGTTTGGATGCACCTACGAGAATTCACTGTGATAATAAATTTGCGATTGAAATTGCTTTGAATTCTGTACAACACAATCGTACTAAACATATTGAGATAAACAATTCTTCATTAAAGAAAAGTTAGATGTGTAGATTATTTCATTTCCGTTTGTTAGTTCTAATCATCACTTAGCAAACATATTAACTAAGGGAGTTTCAAGAAGATCTTTTGAAAAATGTTGTGTTCAAGTTAGGTCTTTTTGATATCTTCGCACCAACTTGAGCAGAGGTGTTGAGATTATTAGAGAATAAGAAAAAATTGAAGTTACGTTACAGATGAGAAAATAAGAGAAACTCCGATCCCCTTTACTATTTCACAAGATTACGTATCGGAGTGTACGTCTAATTTTTTCTCAATTGGGCCCCTTCACAACAAGAACAGGGCACTTCACATTATTCATACAATAGTCACTTAAGCTCCCTTGGAAAACCCTGCATGTATTACCAAACTTGGTTTGATCGATTGAAGCATCACAATTCACACAACTTGGAAAAAAGATTCAATCAATAAAGAGATTGATTACCTTTGGAGAAGCCCGTTTCCAGGATTTCTTATAATGAGTAAACTGATATTTTCCCTTTTAGCAACATTGCATATAACCTCCTTGGGCTCTCCAACTTCTGTGATCGTCTCAGCTTTTACCTGAAACGAAACTGTTCAATCAAGAATCTACGAAGTCTTTCTTTTGGATTTCCAGATTAAAAGAGAGTCAATAATTCATACCCCATGATCGTAACAGATGTTCTTTGCTTTCTCCAGGAGGCTTAAAGCTATCTGCTTATTTCGTTCTTGAAAGGAGCTGACTAATTCTGGACCTGCCATGGAAACATTAACAAGCTAAAAACCAACTTGCTTTTGCAGTTTCAGAAATTCAGAAGAAGAGTAAAGGAGTACTGAACTGGATAGGATTAAATGATGCACTAGAGTGGCACCAAGTGCCAAGGTATAGCTACATGTAGCGACAGGCTGTGATGCGAAGATGATAAGCCTGGAATCTGAACTCAGTTCCTTGACATAATCAAGAGCAAACATGAGAGCTTGAAAGCTATGATCATTGTTGTCTATGACCACCATCACCTTCTTCTTGCAGGACCCTTCTTTTACCTTCTTCTCCATGAAGGAATCTCTCGGGGTTTCTTGACAAACAAGGGAGGTCACATTTAGAACAGAAACTGGAGACTTTTTATCTACCAAAAACGTTGAAAATTTTCATTTTCTTTGTTAAATTAATCAGCTTTTTCTTGTAGTTGTTGGTAAGTTATCCAACAGGAGACACTACTCTCGATAACGAATAATTAACGTTTATGGTAGACTTTCACTTTCTTGGAGTGTAATGAGAGGTGACAGGAGTCATTTCTAGACCTGGAAACGTTTTCCCAACGCTGGTGATTATCCCAAATTAATGAATCCGAATCAAGTTGATTGAATTTCATATGGGATTCAAGTTCGTTCCAATCTATTATCACTCTTAATTATTTTTATTTCAAAATATATAAATCATGAAGTCAATGTAATAAACCAGATTAATCATAAGTTTCTCTAAAATATGACGTATACTTGATGTCTACATCTGAAGGGAAAGGCTTTGTCGTGGTCACAACTCACATGTTCTGACTAAATAAGATTTTTGTACATTAATAAAATTATAAATCGAATTTATTATTATTTTCATTAACAACTTTTATATAAGTTGATCAAAAATTTTAGAACTTGTTCAATTATAATTCGAAATTCAAACAAAAAAGAATAAAAGAATAAGTATATTTTAGGCTTATCTTTATTTATACAAATTTATAATAAATTTGATATAATATTTAACAGAAAATTATTTTTTTTCTCCATATTTTAAAGTGCTAGTACGAGATCCTATTGATCGTGACTGCTACTCGGTCAGAGCTAGAACGGTTCAAAGGTGTTTGGTACAGTGATGTGTTAGTTGGATGAAGTAATAATTGATATGGCTGTTAGGTGAAGCGAATCAACAAACCAAAGTAGGATTAGGTCCGTAATTAGAAATCGAATTGAAATTAGAAATTTTTAAACCAAAGTCTTGATCATACCAAATAGAAATGATTACAAGTTTTGAGCAGAATCATTATCAACTTCCCTTCAAATGGTGTGTTCAGTTCACCACAAGAACAGGGCAGTTCGCATTGTTAGCACAGTAACCACTGAGACTCCCCAGAAATGCCCTGCATGCATGATCGATCTTAGAGTTTATTCATAATCTCAAAAGAAAATTTCCAAATGGTTTGAAAGTGGCTACGGCTATGACCTTTTGAGAGATCCATCTCCATTGTTGCCTATAACCAGTAAGCTGATATTGTGCTTCTGAACAATATTGCAGATGACCTCCTTAGGCTCGCCAACTTCTGTGATTGTTTCTGCTTTTACCTGTCAGGATGAACTTCGAATCTTATAAACTAAGAAGATGGATGGAGAAAGAGAAAAAGAAGGTAAAGATAACATGTAACATACTCCATAATTTAAACAAATCTTCTTTGCTTTCTCCAGCAGATCTAATGCTACTTTCTTGTTTCGTTCTGTCAGGGAAGTCATCAGTTCTGGAGCTGTAATACGAAAGATGAATCAAAATTCATAACCAAAACGGATAATTATAAGAAGGGTAAAGGAGTACTCTACTTGATAAGACTGAATGATGAACACCAAAGGGTCCTTGTGCTAATGTGTAGTTACAGGTAAGGTTAGGAGGAAGAGGCTGTGATGCGAAGATGAGAAGCTTGTAATCTGAACTCAGTTCTTTGACATAATCAAGAGTCCACATGAGAGCTTTATAGCTATGATCATCGTCTCCTATAGCCACCATCACCTTGTTCTTCTTCTCTTTTGGTTTCTCCATGTATGAATATGGTTTCTGAGAAAAAAAAACTAAGATAGTTTCTGGTTAGATGGATTTGAAGAAAGGTGAACACAAACAGGAAGACTTTTATTTACTTTATACCAAAAAACTTTGAAAAGTTGTTCTTTTTTTTTTTTAAACATGTTCATGTCCTTGTTGAATTAATTTATTATTTTCCTTTTTCTAGAGTGTGTTTGGAGGTATGATTACCAAATTTTGCAGTTAGGTACTTCTGTTGTAATGATGATTTACCTAATTAAAAAGTACCCTTCGTTGAAATGGTAAAGATTAGTAACTTTAATATGAATATTTTAATTAAAACGATTAATATACTATTTAAATTACATAGTTAGCATTAATCCCTAAAACCATAAAATAAAGAACTTAGTTTACAAAAACTTATAATCAATAATATTGAAATAATACAAAATATATTACTTAGAGGAGATGTCAATTAATTGAGATTTAATTTAATTTATTATATTATATTTAAAATGTATAACAATAATAACTCGGTAAAAATTTCGTTTACACACAAGATTCGAAGAATATATAATATTATTGAATAATAAAATTTTAATTTACGAAGAATAATTGAATAGAGATTTTACTTCTATAAACAAAAAGGAATCCCACATTAAAAAAAAAAAAAATCCTTTTGTGTAACCATTCTCTCAACTCTTGAAGAATAGATTCCTTCACCACAAGCTTGACCTCTTTGCTTTGTGAAAGAGGTAAATTAATTTCTTCATAAGTAATCAAAGCATTTGCGTGTATCCCAAGAGAAAATAGTTGCATTACTTCTAAATTATTTATTTTTAAAATTTTATACATCATGCTTAACACAAAAACTTGAGTTGGACCTAAATAAGTACTAACCACTAACATGATTAGCACTTTTGTTTTTATTTGATTCTTCAAGTTTATTTTATTTACAAAAGCATCAATAGGTTTAATATTTAATCAATATTTTAAAAATCAGACCAAATTAACCAATTTAATTAAAATAAATATAAACTGATCTAATTTTCAGTCCTGTTTAAATTAATAACCTCTTATAAAAAAAACTGGTCAATTAAGTAATAAATCCAACGATCTTTTGAAAAAAATAGCCCAAAAATCGACTATTTCTTGGAAGAGCCATAAAATAATTTGAAAATCTATCAAATTGTGAGTTCCACCAATAAAATTTATACAACAATCCATAAGTGCTCTGAAATTGCATTAATTGCTTTATAATGCAATTAATGTTTCACAATGCGTTAAATGCATTAATTGAAGTTGGTCAGATATACAAATTGCCTGTACCAAAGTTTTCTTTTTTTTTAATTCTTTTATATAATTTAATTAATAAATTACCTTTTTATTTATCTCTTTATATTTAAATTAAAATTATATTTTAAATTTTTTTATTTATTTAATCTCACTAATAAATTGTATTTATCAAATTTGGGTTCTTTATTTATCTCTATATACTTAAATTAAAAAATTAAATTATTATTGTTAAAAATAATTATTATTTTATTATAAATTTGCTTAATAAATTGAATTATATATATATATATATATAAGTAATTTTGCTTAAGATAATTTAAGAATATGTTAAAATATAATATTTAAACTATAAATAATTATGCTTAAAGGATATTAGAAAATTTAAAATAAAGTTAAGAGTCTTTTTTATTCACTTTCTTTAAACATATTTCAATTTTATTAGTTTTTAAACAAATGATACTATAAAAATATTATTTTTATTTTTATTTTTATTATTCTTTTAAATTTTATGTTATATTCAATCTTAGTTTAAATTATTGGATTTATTACTAGTTTATTGCATATTAATATACATTATTAATGCATTTTTATTTTAATAAAATATTTTATTTTATACTATATTTTACTTCTTATTTATTATAAACCGATTTTATAGTGATTAAATACCGATTTAACCTTAAATCTTAAATCTTTTACTTGATCGGTAGTTCAATGCCCAATCTAATTCTTAAAACATCGATATAGAGTATTAAATAACGATATTATCGTTAAGAATTGCAACATTACATCGGTATCAAATGGAACACGAACAATTTCAAACTCATATCTAAAAAGATCAATTATATAATGGTTATTTAATAATTATATACTCATTAAGACGAAGCACTATATTATGGTATTTAATTATGTAGTTACTAATTAGTGATTATTATTATCTAATATAATTATCTTTTGTAACCGATACTAAACAGCTCCCATCCATCGAGCTTTTTACATGGTATTTGCATCACATGATATTCCAAGAAGTACCTCAAACACGTTGTTTGACAACAAGAACTGAACATTTGGCATTGTGAACACAGTGGTTGCTGACACTTCCCAGAAAGGCTCTGTTCCAACAAGAGAAGCAACATTAGAATCAGCAAACAAACAGCATCCCTTTTTTGTACTTATCAAAATGGATTACATTAATAAACTCCTTTGAAACGTTCGTAACCTTTTTATAGCTCCACGACTATGGCTACCCAGTATAAGAAGTTGAACATTAATCTTCTCAGCTGCTTCACATATCTTTTCTTTAGGATCTCCAATATCTGTCACTGTCTCTGCAACAATCTATAGCATCGAAAGAATCTAGGAATGAGTCTCACTGACACAGAATCAATCACAAACTAAACAAAAATTTGTGAAACTATGAAGTTGATCATACGCCATGCTCGGCACAAATGCCTTTAGCTTGGTCCAGAAGAGCCGCAGCTGCTTTCTTTTGATTCTCCAAGATCGCTTTAGTCAAATCCGGATCTATAATGATTATAAGAAAGCAAAAGAACAAGAAGAGGAACATAACACGATAACACAAACACAAAAGTGAACATTAGTCGACGGAACAAACTTACGAGGAAAACCGTGGGTAGAAACATACGCGTAAATGGAGTCGGTGACGGTCTGAACTGTGAAGATGAAAAGCTCAGAACTTGCTATGGTTTCGTGTAGATTCACGATTGCCCATTGAAGGGCGTAGTGGCTACACTCACTACCATCTATTGCTATCATCACTTTCATCTTCTCCTCCTTACACTTTCCATCTTCCATCTTCCATTCTCCACTTTTACTTTCCAAAACCAAACTCTTAAAGACTACCATTTCTATTTAGGTCATAACTGAAAATCAAACCAACCAACCACGTGCTTGCAGTCTGTAGATTTTTGTCAAATGGGTAGTTGACAGGTGGGCGACAAGTTCTTGCTCGGTTCAAACTAGGGTTGGATCTTAATGTTACTGATTCTTGAAACTTACATACGGGTTAGGCCCGTCTGAAGAACCATTAAATCGGTTTTAATCATGGCTCTTAAAATTATCTTCAATGACAATGTAAGCCTAATGTCTTCTCTTACATTTCATATCTTTTTATCATTTGCCTTCAATAAATTGGTGCAATTCACTTCAGAGCTACAAATCAAAGGTAAATATATATTTGAAGACAGAAAATTATGTTAACATTTCTCAACTTCCTTTAATAAACATTCTTATCTAATAGATTAAGTACTAAGTTTAGTGAGTTGTATACATATAAAACTGTAAATTATTTCTTGTAATCAAAGATGTGTGGAGTTGTAGTAGTGAGAAGTTCCTCCATACCCATCTCTTATCATCTTCTCCATTTCTTGCACATATGCATTTGTCCCCTACAAAATCAATCCAGTCCAAGACATATTACACTATTGAAGATGCTAGGGCTTCAAAGAAAGGGGAAACAAAAAAAAACATGTTGATTTACCTCCATTCTCTGCAATGTCTCCGTCTCCAAGCTAGTACAATACATGCTAGTTGCTGAAAGCTTCATGGAGAGAAACTGAAAATTGAATAAACATGAAAAAAAATGTAAAAAAGAAAAAAGATTATAAACTTTTGGATCTTAGGGGAAAAAAAAAGATCGACGCTTTTGTTTCAGGGCTCACCTCAATTTGATTTTGAAGTGACTGTATGTAATTAGTAATAACATCAAGCATCACGGCCATTCCCATTGTCTGCAAATTTTTTGTTATTTATAAGATGAGAATTTCACAGTATGAGTATATATATCAACACTAAACAATCCTTGTATAAGACCTTGTAACATCCTGGAACCAATTCCTGTAAGCATCTCAGCCTCTCATTGATCTTTTCTCTCCTAACCTGAAACATAAACAAGAGGGTTACTGTTATCTTCGAGTGTAATAAAAATGGAGTCTCGAACTTGCATGCTTTACCCTTTCTGCTAGACTGTGACTGTCTGTAGCTTGGCCTCGTTTTGCTCTTACATGTATTACTTCTTTTGGTTTCTCCATTTCTTTATCAACATTTCTCTTCCTCTTTGTTCCTCTAGAACAACTCTCTGAATTTCCATGACAACAGACCATGACAGGAAACTCTGACAAGTTATGTTCCAAGTCTTGTCTGACCTGAGATTGTCCGATGAATGGAGTTTCAGAAGTTGCAGGTGATAGATTCACGAAGCTTTGAACGTTATTCATGATGTTGGCAGACATCTGAACCTGCTCTTGATGATCAGATGAGAAGCCACCATTGGAAGATTTCTCCAAATTTGAGTCCATTTCTTAAATCCTGAGGAAGAAGAAGGTTTAATGTTCATGCATGTGTTATTAATACACGAAACAATGAAACTACAGATCGTAATATAATTGTTTAGAGTGATTTTCCTTTCCTTAATTGGAGAATAGAAAAAGAAAGGAAAGATGAGAGCCCACTTTTCTGTTATGAATAATGGAGATTTTGACATATTAAGTGATGTTGGACCACTTAATGCCTTTTATTGAGTATGGTCAAATTTGAAGATGCATTTAATAGGTTTGGCCTTTGGCATTTGGTATGTCCAGTATTCAGAGATGGGATTTCAGAATTTCCTTTAGTAGAGATTGATCATTTGCTTGTTGCTGTGATTTGATGTCTTGCTTGAATTAGGGTGTGATTTCTTCAAATTTTGCCAAATTTTCCTTTTTTTGTAGGTATGTAGACGAAAGGAACCAAAAGATTTATGAAAGCTGACATTGCCCCTTTTGTATAATGAACCAAAAATCTCAACTCCACAACGGACTCGAAAAAGATTTCAAACTGTTTGTTTCAGGCCGTGTTCGTGATGAGCTGCCGTATCTGAAAATACGTTTTTTTGTGAATGTTCAAGCTCTAAAAAGATTCCAGGACTTATCGTAATCAGATGCCTTAAACCTGGTGATTAGTTGGTCTTCCGCAACTTTGTTTCTGCAGATTATGTTTTTCTTCTGCAGAGAGTTTTGTCTCTACTGCACTTCTCGCTTACCTGCTTCAGGAAACGGTTCGAGTTTTGGTTTCCAGCTGCTGCTTGGATTGCCATTAGCATCGGAACTTCTTCTGTCAAGTGCCAACCACAAAACCTCATCTAATGATGTCTGCTTTCTCAGTAACATCTCTAGTTTTTGCTTTGTTATGGCAACTTTTATCCTCATGGTGACAGATGAAAAACGGGCACAGATACTGACTTACCAGAAGGAAGAAAATACACCTTCCCTAATTTCAGTTCAGAATTTGGTGGCAGATGTTCCAAACCTTTCTTTGATAAACCAATGCCCATACCAGAAAATTTTTTCAATATTTCCTTCACCAGCATTGTCCTGCTGAATTCTAATATATTCCCATCTTCTTCTACAATCCGCAGAACTTTGTCATGTGAGGAAACAACCCTGACCCACAATCCTGTTCTTGATCTGCATAAAGCAAAGCAGTTCCCCATTTCTGTATCAAGGTGGATGGTGAAGAATGAGGTAAAGTACATTTATAGCGTGGGTAATTTGTTTTTTGTTGAATGGAAGAGTAGAACAAACCTACCTTTCTTTGGCTACTAATTAATGGCCAACAACTTATCAAGAGAAACTCAATTTGAATTTGAGGAACACGCACAAAGAATGATCCTCTAGTGTAGAGAAGAAAGTCAAGGGTGGCGGATTGGTAGTGCTCTTTGTGCTTCTTTTTTAACTTCTTACTGTTTTCTTCTCTGTGTGAAGAAAAAACATTAAACCAGAAGGTTTTCACGTTCTGGTTTATTTCGGAACTGCATTATCTGCTTTCCTTAGAAATCATGTGATGTAGAAATAGAAGCCAAGTGCATCAGCTGGAACTGAACTAAGAATGGGGTATCGACCAATCCAAAATCTTCATACCAACTAGCTCCACAGTGGTCTTAAGAAGTGTCTTGATATACTTTGCCATAAAGAGCAAGAAACAGAATGTGAAAGAGAAACAAACCATCTTCCTTTCTTCAAACAGAACGATCAGAGATAGAAACAGATCGATTTTCTAACTGCCTTTCTGGATATTCCTAAGAGAAAACATATAAACAGAGACTTCTGCTGTGAGTGTTCAGTTTTTCAACTAGTTCAGAATCCTATTCTTTATCAAGAAAGAGTAACCAAATTCTGCCAAAATAAGAAATCAAATGACAAGAACAAATAGAAATCAAGTAAAAAGGTCCATAAAGCAGAAATCAACGAAGTCAGTCCAGCACAAGTTGTTCATGATATCCCATTAGAAAAAGAAAAAGAGTTCAGAGATCAATTAGGATGTTCAACATAAACAAAGCCATTCATATTCCTCGAAATCCCATCCATCCAATTCTCTATAAGCTAACAACAAAACCATAAACAACCAAACCCCTATAGGTATCAAAGATTCCGGGCTCAGATAGAAGGACAAAACGATAGTTTTAAACGCCACCGGTACCTTTAATATATATATATCAGTTTCTATATAAGTATATATAGAGAGATATCTACTGGCAGTTGTCAGTCCAGGAAGCATTATGGCTCATTCAGTGCAAAGGCGAACGGGGCATGCGGGGCCGAACAGGGGTCTTTGATGGGCTCACCCTGCACATGCAAGGTTCAAATCATCCTCAGTAACTTACACAAAGTTTTCCTTTTTATCTGAGGGAAGGAGAGAACAGAGAAAAAAGAGAACTAGAAGGGAAATGAATGGTATAGAAAAGAAAATCTGCTATCACCTTATTGGCAGTGATCCCAAAATCACACCACTACAGTTAAGAGCTGCAATAGCACTTTCAGCCTGCAAAAATAAACATAAGAACAAATCAACTCTTATACATGTTGACCCGCCATGCTCAAGCAAGCTGATTTAGCAAAATTAATATAAACAACTCATTGCCACACCGATCAACATCAAAAAATCTGAACAATTTCAGAAGTCTACACCACAGGCATAACTTAATGACTAGTAGTGTAATAATGAAAATGTTCATTGAAAGCATTTGGTCATCTCAGACTCAAAATTAGCGAACAAAGATTTACACATGTACTTCTTACTAGAGCATTCCCATATCTGTAACTTTGTATGGCAAACAAAAGCATCTCACGTTCGTTTCATCATAGCAAAGGAAGACCACTGGGATAATAGAGAAATCTCCACTTTCAAAGCCCTAAACTGTAAATCAAAGTAGTTTCGGGCAGGAATGAGAGGAAACAGAGAATTGGATTCTCAGTAATCAAAATTGTTGATTTCATCCTGATTTGTATAAGAAGCATAACCGTGTTTCTCGGCGCCTTAAATAAAAACATCTGAAATTCGTAGAAGACAGTGCTATGGCATTGCCTAAGCCCGAAACCTAGCCAAAACTATTAATTTGCAATCAACACCTATTTGACCATGAGAAACTTATGGAAATGAGGGAAGGAACGATAAGGGAATAAGGGACCTGGGTGAGAGGAGTAAGAGAAATTAAGACACCAAGTAATTCAGATTCTGGACCTTATTAATACATAAATGATGCTTCCACCCAGGGAAAGCCAAATAAAGCTCATATATCCACAGAAAATTGATCCTCCTACTTTAGTTGTGTTCTAGTTAGTACGTCAAAGTTAGTGCTTTCCCATTATCTACTTTCAACTGTCCAAATCATTGAGCCCTCTCTCCCCCTTAACTAGACTAAGCTTAGAGATAGGCCCACTCTCTAATAATGTCTTAGATTTTCACCAAAAAGGAACTTTGTTCTCATATTTGTGAACCAATATTATATACCAAGCATTTACAATTTGCAGAAAACTTAGAAACAACCAACAACTAATCACCCACCACAGTTCAAGTCTCTTACATAATTTGAAAACCTCACTTTTAATCGAGGTAGATTTTTGGACTCAGAATCACATTCACCAAAGTCAAACATCATGGTAAACTTTTCTGACATGTTCGACAAGCAACTAAAGCATATCAGTATAAAGAAAAAGCAACACAAGCACGATAACACTAAATGGGAGGCAATAACAATATCAGGAGTAAGACACATGACAAGGACCATACACGTCTAGAACTTGTTCTTTTTCTTTTAACCTTTTGCTTTCTATTTTTGATGAACGAAAGGAACAAAAAGACCACACATGAATTCCCTGCTAACATCCACAACTAGGTGAACTACTTGCATGTATCCAGAACCTCATTTTGCACATCTAGATTAAATGTCCGTGGATGATAAATATTGCCCAAGGGACAAATGTTGAAGGATGTAAATATAGCTATAGCTTCTAACCTCCTGTCTGTCAAATTAACAAACAATACACCTTGTAAAAATAAAAACATCTCATATTAGTTAAGAACTGGGAAGGAATTTAAGTTACAGCTTGTTTTCTGATTAACAAAATGAATAATATACTTCTCTAATGGGCTTCCACTAGCACATCGAGCGACTTTTGCAAATTGACAAGGTCATAGAAAATATCTCCATTTGCACCCACTACGTCCAACACATATTAACAAATCAGGCATCTTTGTCTACAAGAACCCATATCACACAAGCCTTCCATCACAAAAGCCTTCCAGATACACGACAAGAGAGAGGGTTCAAAAGGAGAAAGAGAACTAGATAAAGAGATGGAGAAGAAAAGTGGAGAAATAGAGGGAAGAGGCGAAAGAGAAATAGAAGAGGAAATGGTAAGAAAAGCAGAAGCAAGAAATATGTAGCAGCACAAGCAGTAGAAATAAGGCTTTAGGAAGAGTTGAAAGAACCACCTGCACTGTGACAGGAACTTGGAAAATTTTACCATACCAACTATTCAAAACAGCATTTGCCATGATTCACATGCAACTCAACTTCGTTTATGTAATCCACAAATACTTGTCTGTCACATTGTTCCTCGTAAAACCAAAATAGTTGAATAAGAAGGAAAAGAGAAAATTGCGGTATTACCTATATTCTATTAAGTGACGTAAAATTAGAGCATCCAAAGAATTATGGACACTTAACTGGTTTATGCCAACACCACAGCTTAATGCTTTGTGGCACTACAAGTATTCAATCCAGAGCGCACTTCATAGGAAAAAGAAAACTCCTAACTCCAACAGAGCTACGACATGAAGTCCATAAAGTGAAAGAATTAGACTCAATAAAAAGTCTGTCACTTGGACTTCCATTAGAAACTGATAAGCCAACCAGCTGGGAAGTAAGACAAGTATACTGAGATTTGATGTTGCTATTAGAAACAGACCCAAAAGTTGGTAGAGAATACAGTCGACACAATAAGAACATAGTGATTATAGAGCATTAGATTGCAGAAAAATATATTCACTAGCCATAACCTGATGGATTATAACACCAGATATAGTGAAAATATAAGAGAATCACCAATTTATAGCTGACAGTAACGGTATGCATTAATGAGAAGTTACCATTGCAAACTCAACGAACGCAATACGAGTTGAATGATGATAGTCCCCAAGCAGCCTCAAGCGTTGAACCTATCACAAGGAGAATTTCCAATATTATATTGCCCAATATTTAAGGACAAGCACTGTTTTAAAAGTTTGGGAATTCCAAACCTCTCCACAAAAGGTTTCAAAGAAGAGTCTGACGTCTGTCTGGGTGATCTGTATCAATTGAACGTGGATTTAGCGAAAATAGTATCACTTGTTTCACTCAAAACGTTCAAAAAGTTCTCTGTCATTGTTAGTATTACCTTCTTGTCAATATTTGTGCAGTACACTGTCCTTGCGCACATCTCACGCTCATCTTCAGACTGAAAAGTCAATACCACAACAAATTCATGATTAAAATTTTTTTAAGTAAACATAAGGATGGCATTTGAATATCCAAAATGACAGGCAAGACAGAAGATTCGTTCCTCAAAGGAACTTACCCTTGGCAAAAACGTTGGGTTAACAGGTGCAATTGCCGTCTTTGAAGGCAGCACTCTGAGAGGGTAAAATCCAAGAACTGTTCCAGACAAATTTAAAGCAGCCCTTGCACTTTCTGCAAGTGAGCTTCAAATTTAGTTCTAGATAGCAAGAAAACTGAAAGAAATATATAAGGTATGGAAGCTATTTGCAATACCTTCATCAGTAAACTCAATGAAGGCAAATCGGAGAACCGAATTAGTATCACCACATATGCGACAATCAACAACCTTTGTCCAAACATAAAAGGAAAGAAATCAGTTAGATTTATAACCCACATTAACAAATGAAAAGGGCACAATCAGACAAGCTAAACGAGATACCTGTCCACAATGAACAAAGACACCTGCAAGCTGCTCTTCAGTTACCTATTAAAAGTCAAATGCAAACAATAACCTCAACATCAACGTGCCAATCAACAAGATACAAAGAAATCTAGTGAAAACTCCAAAATGAAACATGAAATGCAACTATTGACCTGCTGATCAATGTCAGAAACATATACAGTCCTCCTGATTATCTCCTCGCGCTGAGCCATACTTGTCCTACTGTTCATCCTTCTTCTTCCTTGATTATAGGCATTCTTCTTCTGAAACAACAGACAAAGAGAATATTAGGAAAAAAAGGTGAGAGAAAACTAAACCGAAGATAAAATGGGCCAGACCCCCAGATTATCATTCTTTTACACTATAGACATCTGTTGGCATACAGAAGTAACAAAATCCATAATTAGTTACCTTGTATCGTTTCCAGGGAAATAAGGAATTCTACAAGACTATAATTAGGTAAACAAATAAAGGGGAAACAGCAAGTACCCTTCTATTAGTATGTCCATTGGCGTTTCCATGATTATTCTGCACTACAAAATTGTTAGTATAGCCAAACCCATTAGCCAAATAGCCATGACTGTGAGCAAGCGAAGGAGGCACGAACTCTTCAGCCATGGGATTCAACTTGGACAACATCTCCGCCAAATCATTAATGTCACTGATGCCATTAGAATCAGCTCTCTGAATCAGATTGGTAACAAACCCACCAGACTTGCCCACCACCACTTGCTGGTTGATATCAAACCCCGGATGCATCTGGGTCCCATTAGTCTTGCCATTGCTTAAAGCGGGTGTTGCAGCTTTCTCTTGGTGCTCGGGCTTGCCGTTAACACTCTGATCATCGTTCTGGCTCTGGGAATTGGAGTCCTTACTGTTGACGACCGAATCATTCCTGGGTTTTGATCTTTCAAGATCGTGTGTCCCGTTGGAGTCCGATGATATCACAGTGCTATCAGAATTCTGACCGGAAGTCCCGTTTTTGACTCCAGCATTCTCTGGAACAGCCATGATCAAACGCAGAGTGTAGCTCCTAGGTCCGAAAAAGATCGCCTTATTAAAGATTTCTCGGCAAAGGTCGGACTTTTTATGTCACTTTCCTTTGAGAGACTGATCAAAGTTAAGATTTTTATAAATAAGGGGAAATTTTGACAAAGACCCACATACAAAACACAGACCAAAAACTTATCAAGTCGTGGGAGAAACGATACCTGAGTATCCTAAAGGTTTACCATTGATGAACAAAAGGGCACAACACATCTACAGCAAGATCGCTTTGTGTAAACCACTGAAACACAAAAACCACTACTACTCTACAATATTAGTGACGAAAGATATCTTTGGTCTTCCTCAGATTGTTATGTTTGATGATTTTAGTGACGATTGTTTGTTGCTGTAGATAAATGAGAGCTAAAGGGGAGAGAGAGAGAGAGAGAGAGAGGGTGTGTTCTTCGGATCGTCCGTTTGTGCTCCTTTGGCTTTTTTGGAGCTCTATCAAATGACCATTTTGTTGATAATATTTGTTTTATATGTCAACTTTATATGTCCACCTCCTTCCCTTAGACCATTTTGCTTCCCATGTCTCATCAATGGAAAAGGATTATAATCCTAAATTAGGGTTAATTTCACTCTAAATAATGTAGTTTAGATTTTCTACTTTATTTTTAATTTCAAAAATAATATATTTTTCTTTATTTTTAATTTTTAAAAAGTGTTATTTGTTTTCCTGAAATTATACCAAATTTCAGGCATCAAATAATATTACATCACTTGTAGGTAATACAATTAAGACATATATAATATATTATATCACGTAACACTTAAATAAATACTACGATACCATATTTGTATTGTCTTCAATGAAAAATAATATTAAAGATACGAATAATACAATAAAAGAATAAATAAATTTTTTTTAAAATTGCATACAAATACAACATAAAAATTCCTTTTAAATTATTCTTTATTTTCCTACTTTAATTGTCAAATTCTTCTTTTTACATATCTCTTATATTTTGATTCATTTGTTATGGAAAATTAATAAAGTTCTAAATACATGTATTTGTGCCTTATGCATATAAATTAAATTGGCTTAATTGATGTCGTTATTTAACATTCCACGTAATTTTATAAAATTGGCTTTTTAAGAGGTGAAATGAATAACATTCTAATAACAAAGAAATATTACCTTAAATCACAATTGCATTATATAGTCAATTAAGAATCAAAAAGGCCTCTTTACATAGTTTGACCTATACTTAATTTATGGACAAATTAATAAAGATTTATTCTTAATTTTGTCATTTAGGAAGTAACAAGGACTACAAACTAGTAAAAATCTTGCCCGATACGTGTGATTTAAAAAGGTCTGATAATACGCAGTTTTACCTCTAACTAATAGGAAAGATGTTATTTCTGATTGACCCATATAAAAATAAAATAAAAAATAATTTTAAATGAAAATGTTGATATATAATATAAATTATTTTGTTAACATACAAATAAATAATTTCCTTGATATTAATTATAGCACGATAAAATTTACTAAAATAATAGTATTTTAATATTTTTAATTTAAAAGAAAAAGATAATCAATTTTAGTTGATTGATTAATTAGGTAAGCGATGTGGGTGCATGAGATTGAATATTTGAATGGCGTACATATGCAACATATCAGTGGATGGGGATGGTGGCCTGTAATCAGATGTGGGCAGATACATGCAAACGGTAAGGAAACGTGAGCGCAGATGAGCCACGTGGACATGTGGCATTGGGATTGTGAGTTGATAAGAGTTACGAAAGCTGTCATTATCCACTGCAGCGACAGACCATCAGTCCCTATGTTTTATCTTGAGAAGGGCATCATCTCCTTCTCCTCCTCCTCTCTTACCCAACATAAAACTACAAAAACTCTGTAGCCACTATCTCAATTCTTATCTCCTCACATCTTTTATTTTCCTTTATTCAATTGATTTTTTAAACATTTTTAATTATAAAAGGGATATTTAATTACATTTTTATAATTAATCAAATCATTTTAAGTTATTTATAAATTGAATTTTACATTTACAAAATAATAGCAAAAAACTAGGTAAATATGTAATAAAAATAATATATTCAAAAGTGTATTATTTTAAAAAATTAATTTAGTATTCAATTTTTTAAGTTCTTAATGTAATTATTAATATTTAAAATTTGTATAAATTAGTTTAAAATATTACTTTTTGTCGATAAAATTAATAAATAAACACATACATTAAATAGTATTTAATAAATTTTTATATCCTAATTTAAATTATTATTCTCTATAATAAATATCATCATCACATCTAATCCGAAGTCTCATAATAAAACAGAGTCTGAAAATATCTGATAGTAACAACTTCGTTTTACGTAGTTGAGAGGTTGTTTCCAAATTTTCTATTATAAATATATTTTAAAATATTGAACCAAAATCCTTGAAATTTTGTTCACAAATCTTTATGTGGTCCTTGTTCTTGAAAAAGGTTTAAGAAAATTCAACATTTGAAGATAAAGACAAGTAGAAAATTATGATTTTTGGATAAACATGCAGAAATTGTAATAAAAAAACAAAGAATTGAAGAAGGGAGAAGAGTTTGGTCGCCGTTTTTACTTGGATTTCGTAAATATTTATAAAATTTTAAAAGTAATGTTTCAAAGCTCTCAATAATGAGAATACATTACAGAAGTTAATCCTGATGGTATATTTTGTATTGAAGAATATATAAGAAAGAGTTAGCATTGTTTGTAGTGTAATTTATATAATGTGCCTTAAGTTTATAAGCTTTTAAATGGAAAATTCTCATAAATTTCAAATAATTGAATATTTTGGATTATTATATATATAAATTAATAATCAAATATCAGCAAGATTCAGGGTGTGCTTTTTTGGTGGGTACCAGGAGAGAGTAATAAATATAGAATGAAAAATAAAGCTTGATAAGAAGTTATAATTGGATGGTAAATACTTTTATTTCTATTTTTTTTTTACATTTGCTAGATTCCTTTCCACTATGAGAAGAATAAGAGTCATTCTTCTAATATCATTTGTTCTTCAATACAGTAGCTTTGCCATCATTATTTACTCCTACGCTATAACCCAAAGCAATGCTTGATTTTTTATAGTTTAGTAAGGTTTAGTATTCTTTAACTAATAATAATATTAATTAATTAATTAAAATATAATTCATTAATTAATTAAATTATTGTAATTAATTAATTAAAATATAATTAATTTGTATTTCTCAATAATTTTTTACAAACCAACCATTGTCAATGTAATGGTAATCATTCATTTCTCTTAGCCAACCATCATAATTATAATGATAATATTCATTATCATTTTTCGATATATTTATTCTCATTCTCATTACTATTTTTTATATAAACTAACTGCCTCCTCAATAAAAATCTCACTAAAATGTGAGATTTGTGGAGATCCAGCATAAACAGCAACTTAATCTAGGTTTAATAATTCCCTTTCTTGTTAGTTTTCAATTCTTAAAAGATTATTTATAATAACCTTTTTGCTGGTATTGTATGAATTTTATTAATAATTATTAAAGAAGAATTATTTTTATTTAATTTCATGCTATAATAATCGTATGTCAATAATTATAAAATTGTAGACCCTTTTCATTATTCTAGTCAAAATTATTAAATATTTTCTAATTTTATTTATTCACATATTATTTCGTTTATCATTAATTTCGATAAAAGGTCAATTAAGTTCATCAAAGAACTTTGTTTTTAAGTTGGCTCTTGCTTTTTCAACGTTTCTACTCTCTAAAAAAAGGATTAATATGACTTTTTATTGAATTTCCTTACCATATGTAATGATATTGTGTAGAAAATATATTTTATAAGTTTAATAAATTGGACAGAATTTACAAATTGATGGAGCTCAGATTATACGAGTATAATGACTAATTTGATCTTAAAATGCATATCTTGTTTCGACCCTTTATTCAAATTTGAGTTAAAAGGCCATTCAAGTTTTGGGAAAATGTCATGAAATTGAACTTCTCTTGGAATTTGGACCTTTTTTGCTTTAAAGTCGTGATTGTGAAAGGAGGCTTTTGGACTTTGACCTCTTTCACAAACTTGCATATTTAGATTCTCTTCGTCCAAACGTTCAATTGACATTGAACCAAAAATAAAATTAAAATAGCTTCTTCTTCGTCAGAGGTTCGAAGTCGACTGTCTTTTTATGTGAGAAGCTCAGAATCAAAAAACTCTTCGTTGGAAGTCTGAATTTATACCTTTCTTGTTCACCTTCATAACTAAAAATCACTTATAAGGAAGTTTTGAATTGACCTTGTGATCCTTATTATCATTCTTTTGACGACAAATTCTCAACATATTCAGTATATAAGACTTCTTCATCACTTCTAGCTCGAAGTTTCGTAATAAAATAAGGTTTGGAAAGGTTTAATAGTACATAGCCTTATTTCTACGTAATAAATAATACAAGACTTCTCATTTTGCAAAAAATTTATGAAGTCTATAACGCATATTTCTTTTTTATTTTTATAAAGATATCGTTTTTTTAACTTAAACTTGTGAACTTATAATTATAAAAAAGCAAAGTCTTTTATATTGAATTAATTCATAATGATAAGTATTCATGAAATTTATAAACTTAAATTCTTAGAACAAGAGAAGAATATTTAAATATTTGAGTGCTTTATAATTTTTCAAGTAAAAAGAAAAATCAAATGAGTTTAGTGAGGATCATCATTGGGTAGAGGTCAAATCTAAACTATTTTATACGTGTTATTAAAATATTATCGGTTTAATAAATTATATTAAAATGATATTATTTATTAAGTTAAATTAAATAAATTTAAATTTTATAAAAACAAGCCAAATTTAAAGTTAAATATGGTTCAAAATCTGACCAAAACATATTTTATAAAATATTATTTTTAAAGTAAACTAGTGGAGATTAAAAAAAAACTCTATTTTTCTATTTTACTTTAAATTTTTGACTATTTTGTAGAATTAATTTATTATCGCAAAGAAAATATTTGTAAGCCATTGTTTTAATGACTTATGAATATAATATATACATATGAATAATTTTTTAATATAATTTATAATAATAATGTCCTATGATAATTATATGCCCTAGTATTTTTAAAATACTCATCATTGCTTGGTTCGTAGAAAACATAATTGAATCTATTTTTAATCTAATTTTCAAAATATATAAATTCTAAAGTTATATAAAAATAACTCTTTCTCTATTTTGACTTTTATTTGCAGAAACACTTCATTAATTTAAGATAAATTGGCTAAAGTAATAAGCAGAGGTAGGTCATGAAAACCGGCTAATAGGGTGAATACAATATTCTTCGCATTGACCACGAGCGGCCTTGAAGACCCGGTCATTCGAAACAGAATATATATATAAAATCATGGGAAGTTAAGATATTAATAGAAATAGTTCTCCATTAATCAATTATTAGGGATTTGGGAAGGTGGCTAACAACCTTAAACACATTATTAAGGAGTTAATGAGAGTAAGTAATTCATAGATAAACAAGATTTATAACCCAAACAAACTTTTCCCACATTAATTAACAATAAATATTATTATGACCTCTCCAAATCTCGCTTTATTGCTAGACTTCGGGCTGAGTGTGATGATGATGAAATATTATTCTATACTTATTAAATCGGCCCAAATTCTTACGATAATCAACAAAAATAATAACAATAACTCAGTAAAAGTCCCACTGATCGTAGGTTTGGGAAAGTTTAGAAGTATGCAGTTTTACCCCTAACTGATAGAGAGATTGTTTTTAATAGACCACGTAAAAATATAAAAATAATATAAATTAAAAATAGAATAAAAATAAGAAGACATAAAAGATAATAATACTAATAATAAATACATAAAAATAAACAAACAACTAAAGCAAATTAAATATTTATATAAATAATAAATCAATATTACAATAAATATAGGGCTTATGATAATCCTATGTGACAATTTAATTATATTGTATTACACTTTCCCACTATTCCAATTTTAATACGTAAATATAGATATGAAAATATAAAAATGTAATTTTTTTGAAAATTATTTAATTTAGTACCAAAATTTTGAGATTTTTATTAACTTATTAAATTTATATATATTAGGTAAAAATATTATTTTTATTGATGTAAAGTGTCCACTAAATATTATCCAAATGTCTAATTATATTTGTAAAAATAAGTTTTTGACATATTTTGTATTAAATTAAAAATATGAGTCACTAAATTGAAAATTTAATAAAATTTGATACCAAATTAAAAAATAGTAAAATATGTTATTTCGTTTGGAAAAGAAAATAATCATTAAATTCTCAACACTATTCTTCTAATTCGAATGCGCTTTTCGTCGTCGACCGTTTCTTAGCTGTTTCAAACCTTGTTTTTAAAACCACGGCACAGGCGGCTTTGTGTGCCTTAACAAATCGATAGTTAATAAAAAAAGGATTAAGTGAAACATCAATATTTAATATTGTATTATTTCGAGATTGGCTTGCTTTCCTCCCATGTATTTAAATAATATGCATGAATCGTGTGCTTAGACTTCCTTATTAATTAATTAATCAAATCAGTACGATTAAGTTCAACCTACTAATCAATTTGCTATTCCAACGCCACATTGGATTGTACTTAATGATTGAGGTGTGGCCTGTTCGAGACTTAACTCTTTTTAATAAAATAATATTATTTTATTTAAAATAATTAAGTCTCGAGTCAGCATAAGTCTAATCTGATTTATTAAAAATAACTAAATTTAAGTCATCGGGTAAAATTTATCATCTCTATTTTTAGATTCTAAACAAAGCAAGTAATCCGTTTGAAATTTGTTCAATTAATCTATTTAAATGTGAAATGTTTAGAGATGAGTCTTAAAATTATAGTATATGGCATATTATAATATCTTTTCTTGCCCTCAATGAAATAAAATATGTTGTACAAAATAAAAGTGCCCTAAATATATTTTTCATCCATTATTAGAGTGATTGCTAACTAAGAATAGTTAAAACAATCTTGTGGCCTATTAAGAATAGATATTTGAATATAGTCTATCTTTTTATAAAAAATATTTAATCGAGTAATATAATAGATTTTTAATATAAGGTATAAATATTTTTGTGTGTCTTTCTTATTATTCTTTGCATTATAGAATAAATTGATATATTAATTATACATATCTTATATAAAGATATAAAATGGAGTCTTATATAAGTCCCGAATATTATAAAATAAGACATTCCTGCGACTTGATGATAAAATAAAAATTACTTTTAATAAAATTTAAAAAGATGAAAAAATAAAAGATAAACAAAAATACCTGATATTAAGATGAGAATTATTAATTAATAGCATGAATTTAAAGATTCTAAGCTTAATTTTTATATTAAAATAATTTTAATTTGGAAGTATAAATATTTACAATTATATATGTATATTCTTCTAATTATATTTCCATTTTTACAACTTTAGCGCCACTTTTAAATTTAATGCCCGTTTAGATGAGCTTTTGAGAAATTAATAAGTACTTTTTTCTACTATAAAAACCTTTTTAAAGAAAAATTAGAATTTGGCTGTAAAATAAAAAACACTTCTTTAATAAATATGACTTTTTTGGCTACCAAAATACATTATTTTAAGAAACTCAAATTTAGAGCTTCTGAAAAAAGCTCCAAATGACTTTTTTGGGTAGATTTTTTAAATCAATTAATGAATTTATTTTTAGTCTCTTTTATCCTTATATTTTACACTTATTTTTCACAATACTCACAAACTCATCTTTACATTTATCTTGCAAATTTATTTTCTCTAGAAGATTTGGTTAGATATATTTTCATTATGTTTCATATAATTCAAAATTTTATAATAATTAACATGTTGTACTTCGCATATTGTTTAATATACTTTAAATAATATTTATATACATAAATAATTTTTATTAAAAAATTATAGTTAAAATTAAAAATATTTTTTTATTTTTATATTGTATAAAGTTTTTTTAAATAAAGTTATTTTTTAAATAATATTTAAATAATCAACTAACTTCTTAAAAAGAAGGTCTAAAAAAATCTACTAATAAAAACTCTACTAGTATAAGAGTAACCAAGGTCTTATACAAATTAGGGGCCACAACGAGAATGAAAAAATCAAAATCTAAATCGGGGAAAATGGTTTTGGGCCCCGAAAGCCTAAGCAGTATGGGAGAAACAAACCCTAGCCCTAATCTCCAAACACGTATAAATGCATTATCGAGCCCTAGCCCTAGCCCTAGCCCCAACGAACTTTCGCTCGCTTCCTCTCCCTGTGACTGTGAGCCCTCTCTTACTTCTGTCTTTCTCATTTCAGTACTAGTAATAGTTAGATTAGGGTTTCTGAATCTCTTTGTAACAATCATCTTGTTAATTTCCACAGATTGTAGATCTATAGCTTTTCGATTATACATTACAATGGCCTCAGAACTTGCTTGCGGCTACGCGGCTTTGATTCTCCATGATGAAGACATTCCCATCACAGTAATCACTATTCTTCTGTTCATCTTCTTTTTTCTTTTTTGATTTCCGTGGAATGTCAAATGTATGTGCGTGATTTGAAACAGGCTGAAAAGATAACAACTTTGGTGAAAGCCGCCGACGTTTCGGTGGAAACGTACTGGCCGAACCTTTTCTCTAAGTTGGCGGAAAAGAGGAACTTGGATGATTTTATCTTGAACGTCGGTGCCGGAGGCGGCTGTGCTCCGGTCGCTGCCGCAGCTCCTACTGGTGGTGCGGCACCCGCAGCTGCCGCCCCAGCTGCTGAGGAGAAGAAGGTGATTGCACTCTTTAGTCTCTTCGATGTTTTGATGTTGCTGGTATCATTGCATCGATCTAAGTGTTTTTCTTTTGGATTTGTTATTGGATGCAGGAGGAGCCAAAGGAAGAGAGTGATGACGATATGGGCTTCAGTCTGTTTGATTAAATGCATTTCTAGAGTTGTCTATTTTTTTTTCCCTCTTTTTTAAACAGTTTGGAAAGTTAGGTTCTTGAAAATGAGTTCAATTTAGTTCAATCTTGTCTTTGCACTCGCAAACAACATTACAGTGCAAGTGGTTGTATTTTTGGCTCAAGATTTATCCGAGTCATCTGAGTTCAATTTTGAGAACTTTTGATTCCTTTTTTTGTTACTCTCTACTATCTATTCTTGTTTGGTATAGCCATTTTGTTCTCTGTTTTTATCGGATTCTGAAAAAATGGTGTTAGTACTTGCAAATACTTAGTTTATTTAGTTCTGATAGTAAACTGCATCAACTCTTTTTGAACTGGGAAGTAAACTGAAGATGTTATATCTTTGTACCACTTAGTTTGTTGATGATTTTGTAGTTCTTTTTAGGTAGCTTGTACCTACAGATGATATCAGTATCACTAGTGTCTTTGTAAATGTGGTGAATTAGTCTGGAGGTGATATCTTTACCTATTTTGCAAGTTCTTTTGTTCACTGGTGGTTTTGCCTGCTTTGCTTTTCACTGTTGCTTGTAGTAGATAGTGTCAATGATTGTCCTTGAAATACTCAAATTCTAGCAATAATAGATGAGCTTTCTCTGTATATGGTAGCCAAAATTTATCTGTTGCAAGTGTGTTTTATTTACTTGGCTCTGCTCATTGTGTCATATTACCGTGATAAAACATGAATATATGGTGGAGACCGTTTCAAGCCATAACCTTTTTTAGATTGATCTACACTTTAGATATCCTGAATGTCAATGTTAAACTACGAAGGTGTAGAGCCCTAAGGGCTGCAACTTGGATCTTCACGTGATGTTTGCCGATCTTGGAATTGTTTCGTATGTGTCATCCGAGTGCATGCCTATATATGTCATCTGAGTGCTTGCCTATCATTTAGGTCAACCCTTGTTCTTCTTCGTTCCCAGATTAATAATGGCTTGTTAGGGATGTGTACTGCTTCGTTAACAGTTGGGGCCTGTTTCAGTTTCAAGGTTTATAGGATTCATCCAACGTATTGCTGAATCAGATTTCTTACAGAAGAATCAATAGAAGAAACTGAATCAGTCATTTGTGTTATTTTCTGCTTCGTTTGGGGTTCAATTATGCAGAAGAAAAGAATGAGACTTGCATTCTAAAAGGAATATGGTTGCATGAAAAGACAACACATAGTTACTCTACCTATTTACTAGCATGCATCAAGTATAAAATGAACAACTATACCTGTTAGAGCAGACAGGATGAACAGAGAAAGTCTTGCAAAACACGCACTCCTGCCGCCAAGATAGAAAACCTGCCAGTTTCTGATCCAACAGTAGCCAAGTTCATCCAACACTTGATAACAATCTAATTGGTGCTACATTCTGGGCTCTGTTGTCATTTCTTATTAACTTGGCATCAGCCGCCATGTCATTACTTCTCTCTCGTCGATCCAATGCTATTGATTTTGTCTTTAAGGCCATATTGAGTTGGTAGCGACGAAATCTTTCCTCGAGAGTTGGCATGAGAACTGCTTAAAACAAAGTGGAAAGATTCCAAAGTCATTGTTAATATGCTCTTGCTCTTGAACCGACATCAGGCAAAATTGAATCTCAAGTGGTGAAGGTGGAGCTAGGATCTTGTTCGGAGGTGAGTGATTTGGTTCTTACAGGGGCACATTGAGTGGACTGACAAGGTTAGTAGGACCAACAATTCTTATATATCAGCCATCAGAACCTGTGGATTTGGTACATCCCTCTTCCTGTCGAAGGTTGGAACTTTCTTCATAGAATATTGGAACTTGTACTTACTAGGTTGGACGACTCGTGCATTAAGAACTCTTAATGCAATAAAAATTGTAGACCGTGCTCAATAAATGAAAGCTGAACTTTTACATAAATAAAATAATGGTAGCATTCACCAAGTTGCTAAGTCAATCCAGAATAAGATTCAAAGTACCGAGCACATTCAACTCGTGACTAATTCAACCCAGGATAAGATTCAAAATACTGAACACGTCCAACTTGCTTCCAGAGTCTTCTCTCTGGCTTCCTCTCCCAAAAAGAAGATACCTCTCCCAAAAAGAAGATAAGTTCTAGGCCTTCCACCCTATCCCAACCTGCCATTTGTCAACGTGGACTTGTTTATGTTATTTAGTCAACAGTCTAAAATTCCAACGGTCGTCCATAAAGGACCAAGCACCGTGTTTCCAGGTGTTTCCAATACCCACGGTGAAAGGAACTTTCTTGCCTTCTCTCCATCAATTTCTTCTTCCCTCTTTCCTTCTTCTCCAATCCCACCCTTATATATCCTCCTACCTGTTTCTCTTCTTCTTCCAGACAAAAAATTTCCAAGCTTTGTACCATCTCATAGCTCAAAGATCATTCCTTTTAGCATCGGAAAGTTAGCTGCTTTCGAAATAATGATGATGTCTTTATTTAGCTCATTTGATGCTCTCTGCGCAGAGTTCACTTATGGCAAGAAGCTGAGCCTTTCCTTGGATTCAGGAAGTACTACTGCTTCTATTCCATCGAAAGATGCAACTGCGGTTGTTGACTCCTCCATTAGGAAGTCAAGTCCATCCGATCGGAATAACAAACCATCCCCTTGTCCTTCACAATCTAAAAGATCGTCGATGAAGCCAAGGTTTGCACCGGAGTTAGATGGCGTCAACTGTTTCGAGACAATAGTTCCATATTGACAAAATCTCTGCATACGATTTTGGAGTTTCTGTAATTGTAAATGAGGGTCGTTTGTATTAACATCGACTCATCTTATAGATTTTTAATTGTTTTGTATTCATTTCCTATTTATATGTAGATATGATTGGATAGATTTGACAATATATGATCAGAATTGTTTTCCAATTTGAAGTAGAAACTGTGAAGCTCCCGATTCATTAAAAGAGACTTTCTTTTCCGCAAAATGATGGATTTAGTTATGTCAACAGGAATCTTTGTAACAAATGTTTGAGATAGCTTGAGTTTGCTATAAATTTGAAGTTTTATAATGTTAACAAGGAAAGGACAGATAAGAGTTCTTGTTCGATTTAATCTAGACCGTTGCGACTTATAGATCACACACTAAGCTGTCGTGTTTCACTTGGTGAATTTACGAAGCCACTTCCAAATCTCAACTGGATAGGACAGGGTTATCAAATCTTCATTGGATGAACTCTTTTAAGTTAACAAACCTTTATGAAGAGCTTTAATCTTTTGATTCGTAGACCGCAGGATTGGATTTGATATAGTTAAGAAGGTAAGGTGACAAACATTACTTATGATTCTTCCAATTCTTGATCCTCAAGTTAAAGTTGTCGACTTCTTAAATATTAAATTATCAAATCAGCCACCTTTTCCTCCTTTTCTTGAAGCCATTCCTTAAAGTTTCTTCTTTTAAGCCCATTCTTTACCTTGCTTCGTCACCAAGCCATCTCATGTTCCTTTGCCCATTTTTCTGGAAAAAGCATAAAAAGGAGAAGAGACCATTTTCTAGTTAAAAACCAAGTTTGCGTCTTAGAGCAAGATTAGAACTTTCAGGACGCAATGTCCATTGGACTTGTGTCAATGACAGTACCTGCTATTGCTTCTGCAGTAAGGATTTGTTTCTTTGACTCGGGTTATTCAAAAGCTCGGGTAGGTTCAGAATCTGGACTCTACAATTTCCAGGAACATGCCTGTTTACGTACTTCTAGTTCTTGGTTCTTAATTGAAGAAGAACCTGTATAGTAGATGTAAGTTTGTATTAACCTGAAGTGTTTTTCAGGAGATGGGAGATGGAGCCAGAGCAGCTGGTGGAAATACAGTGGCCAAAGTAATGGCAGAGGTGCCAAAGTTAGCGCCACAATTCGATGGACTGAACTGTTTTGAAACCTTAGTGGGTCATTGATTCTGCCAAGCTTTTTTACTCATTGAAATGCTGGCTATGCAGGAGTTTCCACACAAGCCTGCCTAATAGCCAAAGATTGATGATTTAGGGTAATCATTTGTAGTTAGAATGCAAATTATCATGCTCTTTCATAGGCGTTCTTAAGGGCTTACTTTTTGGTAGCCTGAAGAGAATTTTCACCTCCACACATTTATGACATTGTTCTACAGAATTAAACTTGAGATTTCCTCATGGAAGAAACAGTTTTGACTTGAGACTTGATAGGGACGATTTTTTTTTTTCAGTCTCATTCACAGAATTCTAATTTCTTGGGAAAAAGGGAGAGAAAGTTACGAGCTTTCGTCCCTGGCAGATGTATTTATCTATCATCTGGTGAAGTACATGTTACTTTTCTTCTTGATATATCAGAAGGAAAAAAAAAAGGGAGAAGAGAGAATCCTGATCTGTAAACTCCACGGAAGCAATAAGAACATTTTATCAGAAAGAGTAGTATATTTCTAGTACTAGTGATTGTTCTCCAAGAAACTTGATGCTCATCCAGTTCCAGTGACGTGAGGCTTACAATGTGCAAAACGAAAGAAACACAAAAACCACGGACCCAGTAATCAGCCAGCTGGAAACTATGATCTTATTAGAGCATAACTCCTTTCATTTCAATATTGGAATTGGGATTTAGAAGCAAGACACTGCAAAATCTTTGAGACTGAGAGTATGCAGAATCTTTATAACGAACTTGCTACAGAGATAACATATCAGAAAAGGAAAAATGACCTGCGGCACTTGTTCCCTCCAGTTAAGATGAGCGTGAAGGTTTCAATTCGACAATGCATTCAATCAATATTTACATACATTGACAAGGATCAACTTGGTAAGACAAGCAGTAATAACGCAGACCCAACAGATATAGGGACATTGACCTTTTATGCTTTCGCACAATCATGCAGGAAGTTCATGTGTATATCTGTGAAATTTTGCATCTACTGAATGCTATAAAAAGATCAATTCTTAATGTTATTGAAAATGGAGTAAATAAAGGTACAAATTTGAGAACCTCCAATCCAACGATGCAAAATTATTTGAAAATGGAGTAAATAAAGGTACAAATTTGAGAACCTCCAATCCAACGATGCAAAATTATAGCTTTGAGGCCCACAATCACACTTGTAATCTCTTTCCTGGATTAGCAAACCTTCTAGCTATACCAAATATAAATGCCTTGGGCAGGAAACCCTGATCAATAGTACAAGCAAGAATGATAGCTCCACCGATAATTAAAAACTTCGGGATGTTCCCACCCAAAGGTTTGTTGGGTGCAACTGCTACTTCAGTTTCTGGAAAATCCTCAACATCTCTCAGGACCCTCAAAAGCTCTGGACTTGTTTTGGTAGTCACCTGAGCCATAAAGCCTGGTCGAGAGAGTAATGCTCTGGATGCTCTTGCTTTCTGGTAAGCACGTAAGCCAGGCTCAAGCTTCTTCACTGTTCCCCACATCCCAAGTCGTACTCCAAGCTTTGCAATCTCCCATGGGATGCCCATATCCTCATGGTGGAAAAACAGTACCTCACATGCAGTTAGCCTTCCATCACCTCTTCTTGATTCAACTGGCCAATTTGATGGAAACAAAATCAAGTCTTACTTATATTATCTATGTGTGCTGTGCAAATGGATTAAACTAGTCATAAAACTCATCAGGCACAATGTAAAGTTAGAATTTCAAAACATTCTGCAGTCATCATGCACAAAAAGATGTAGCCTACCTGCTCGAATAAACCAACTTGAGTAGTACATATCAACACGTTTTGGCTTGTTACGCCTTGGTATAGAAGGCCAAGTCACTCCCTGGAACATTATAGGATAATCAGAAATATTGAAGCTGAAAAACCAAAATCTAAATGATGGTAACTCTGAAAATGGCATGACCACGATACAAGCCATAGAATGAAGGCAAGACATTTCTCATTGAGAGATAGATGTTATCTGTCATCCGAATTCTTCGTATTCTTCACCTGGAACATTTTCTTTCTTGTTCCTTGTCAATGATGATTATATCTGATCACATTCAATCCTATTTCACAAATAACTTCAGGTTTATAATGGAAAATTTGAGCCACTCAAATCTAGCAGTCCATATAGAACCTGTCTAGTCCTTAGTATTCAAATAACATGAACCTGAAAGTAATTTGTCCCTGATTCTGCTGAATGGACATTTTTATCTCATCAGTCTTCAGCTCTATCTGTTGTCTATGTTAACTTAAATATGAAATTGTAAGTCAAATATCTACCTTAGGTTCCCTTCGCCATGCATGGTAAACAATACTTGGATTAGAACGATCCATCATCCGCATCCAAGTAGGACCTCCATCTTTGACTTCAACGAGCTGGTATAAATGTTTCAAATCCTCCTCCGTCACAAGATAGGCGACTTCAGAACATTCTTCTTTCAGCTGCGATGTACTGGTAGAAATGGTTGTAAATCAACAAAAAGCTAGTTAATCCGACTTATATAATCAATTAATCCCTTACGAGTTATCAATTACTTAAAGTTCAAATGAAGAACTCGGTGTATTTCATTTTTAACATGAGAGAGACGCACAGACCAAATCAATTCATCAAAAACAACTACTTTTTCGTTTAGAACCCAAATGGTTAGAAAATGAATTAGATACAAGCTAGTACCTGCAATCTTCATATTCATTTGGCTGAACAAAAGGTTGCTTCTTCTCCATGGAATTCTCAAGA
>JAOSBK010000001.1:101670-114459 GCA_027568895.1 Erythroxylum shatona | reverse complement strand
GCCATGGGGAGTTTAGAGTTGTTGTCGGTAGTGCTCTCTTATCGTAGGATATGTGCCGGGATGACCTACGGGTGTCTTGGTGGATACTCTACGGTAAGGGGGTGCTACATGTCGTCCGAGATACCTGACCCGACTACTAGATCTGGAGGGTCTGTGTGCGAAATTACGATACCCTCCCTGAAGTTACTGATCGCCTCCTGGTCCTCAGCTTCTTCCATCAGCTGGAGTCGCTCCTTAACAACTAGTTCTTTAGCCTAAAAAACCTGGCTACCACATACCATTTCCTTATGGGAAGAGATTTCAATTGCTAAATTTTTATCCAGTTTGGTGGGTTGTAATTGAATTATAGGGACAATATTCGATCTCTGTTCCTGGAGATTGCTAACCCGGGAACTTTCTCCCGGGTTTTGCTGCATTTGGGCTACCATCTGTCCTTTTGAACCCTTTCTTGAATTATGTTTGGGCCTAGTAGATGTAAAAACTGACCCCTTTTGAGTTTGCTTGCCTTTTCCTATAAACTCTGCCAGATTTAACCTTTGTCCGAGTCCAAACAGGGAGCTGTTATGTGGGGCCTCCATCTGTGTCTTAGCCTCTGCCCCCAAGTGTCCCGTTCTGTCAAGATTGAGAACCTCGAGCCTCCCTTATGAGTAGAATCCCTGTTGTGTCCCAACTGATCCTGACGTTGCATGGAATTGTGTGGGGGTTTCTGTTGCACCTGTATCTAAGGGTCATAGTCGTTGATGTTTCCTCCCGTTGGCTCCCCGTCTGTTGCATCCGCTGTTGTCTTCGTCCCTTATATTCCTTCGCCTGCACCGGACTGATTAAGACGTGCATATGGAACTCGTTGACGTTGTGAACAACCAAAGACGTCATGTCCAACCATGTCGTATGTATAGCAGAGTTGTGGCAGACCTTCGTAAGCCACCATTATCATCTCTTCGTCGAGTTCCACACCGGTACGCAACAGAGTGCTCAAGTCAATTTTGACGGCGATCCTTGCGAACTTTCCGCCTTGAGCCTACATGATGGCTTCATCAATTTTAACCGTGTTCCCCACCAGATTACCCACCGAGAACCGAATCAATACTACAGTTCGGTTGAGTTGGCCTTGCGAAGGATGAAAAGTTGGCAGCCATTGTTGAACTAAGAGCGCTTGCCTAAAGATAACCCACGGTCCATTAGTCAGCGCCTGGAGATAGTCATCGTCTTCTATGAACTGCACTAGAAAATAGTCATTTTTCAGATCCATTATTTTTATGGGTCCTCGCGGGTTCCACATGCTCTTCAACCAGGAGTTGAGAATCAAAAACCTTATACGGCGTCCAAGTAGTTTCATGACTAGTGCTTTAATCCATTGATTATCCAGCTTCGTCTCGAGGCTTTGAGATAGCGTTAGTTGCATGATATCTCCTTCTTCAATTTCGATTTGTTCTTCGTCAATCCATGCACTGTCCTCGAGTGTTATGGTGTCCAGTGCTTCCCCTGTCACTCTGGCACTGTAGGACGACTTTGGTCGTGGTGGTGATTCTTCCTCACACTTGCGGGTGCGCACTCATTTGGATAGGTGCCCCTCCGGGTCGAGGGATTCTATGAGAAGCCTAGAGTACGTGCTAGTAATATTGAGATAGCTTAAAGAAATAGACTGAATTTGTTCACCTTTTTAGAGAGAGAAATTAGAGAGAGAAAAGTTGACAAAATTTGTGGCGAAATTTCTGACTCGCTATCCTTCTTATTATTGAATCAAACCGGCTTATCCTTATTTTCTTCTTGTTTTGTTTTACGATATTATTGACCACGTGATGAACACATGTCAAAATTTCAACAAGAGATATTGTAGTGTCCATTCCATTCCAGCTAACAAATAAAGTTTATGATACCCAATTGGACGAAACCACCAATTCATTACTTTGCCACTTTTGAAAGACACCAAAAATCTGGTTTCCATTCAGAAACCTCCAACTGAGCGACTTTTCATGTATCCCAAGTTGTCCAACTAAACAAAGTCTTAAGATACTTTGCACCAATACAATATCGTTGTCAAGTCAAACATTACGAATAATAAAAAAATCACCTATCAAAGCCAATTGGATTGGAGAAGAGTGAGTGGATGGAATGGTGTAAAGAAAAAGATATTGAGCATCTTCTCACAACGTGTCAAGATATCAACCATGAGATCCTAAATACTCTTTAAAAATTTTATATTTAATATGTGAGACAAAAACCCTTAAATGTACTTATAATTAAAAAAATTTTAAAACCATTTTTCTCTAAAATGTTAGAAAATTTATTTATATTTTAAAAAATTTTATGCCTATTCAAAAGAAAATAATATGATTTAAATTAATAATTTAAAGTAATTTATCACGTAAAACATATATGTAAATTTTAATAATTAAGTTGTCATGTGAAAATATATAATTAATTTATGTTATGTTTCTTTTTTTTTATTATTATCTATCAAAATTTTAAAGTTTTTAACTTTTTAAATTTAATATATAGCATATGTAATATCTTCTAGATCACAAAAATATCACAGAGAAAGAGAAAATATCCCAAAACGGTGGGCACACAAAAAAAGGGTTTAGGTTTGGTCTTTAAATGTACGCCACCAGTTCCGGACATGTTGGCCAATCCAAAACTTTCTTTTGATCTAATTAGAATATTATTTTTTGGTAGATTTGCGTGTAGATGACGTGGCACACGAGGAACCTCAGAGACAATTTCAGATATTTTTTTTAGTGGTGTGGGGCCCTGGTGAGTGGTGACCGTAGGATTAGGAAGCGATCGCTGTGGACTCGGTAATCATCGCCATAGGATGTCGGGACTAAATATTATATTTTTTTGAGAGCTTTAGATATTTTGCTTCTTCTTCGCTTTTACTTTCGGCTAAGCTCTGTATATACACAATTATACAAAGATTTAGCGGAGAGATCTTTCTTTGGGAAGGGGGATATGGGAGTCTCAGTGTTGGAGGAGGTGAGAAGGAGTGGTGTGAAGGAGAACAGTGAAGAAGAAAAAGATGATGATGGTAGAGAACAAGACGCTCAGAGTGAAACAGGGGAAGATAAGAACGATGACACTGAGAAGAAGAAAGATGATGGTTCGAGTGATTTTGGATTGGCGAGATTGTTTCCGAAGATGGTTTTAAACGTTTTGCTTGTTGAAGCTGATGATTCCACCAGGCAGATTATTGCCGCTCTTCTCAGGAAATGTAGTTACAGAGGTTAGTTTTTTTTTCCCTATTAATCCTTGTTTTTCGTTTTCTGGGTTCGAGGAGAAGGGTCTAATTCGGTTATTTTATTTATAATTTTCATGCTTTTGATTCACCGTTGATCATTATATGAACTCTTCGTATTTCTCTGTTCCTGATCCAAGATTCGGTCAGAATACCTTGTTCTGTTTGTGAAATGGTCAGTTCTGTTCCTTTTCCTTCTATGAAATGAGAAAATTTTCATGTTTCTCTGCCTCTTCTTGTCTTTTTCATTGTCAATTCAAAATTCCGTCGTGGGAAAATTTTGTTTAACTTTTTTTTTCCGTCAAGTTCCCAAATCGGTGGAGTTTCTTTTTATCTAAAAGTTTTGATCTTCAGTTTAGAACTTTTAGATGTTCTTGATTAGCCTATTCTGTTCCCTGTTTTATCCTTCCTTCTTTCACATGCTAAGAATTACATATTTGACTGTAAGAACAAGGAGAAAAGCGAAATTTATGGTTTTCTCTAGTATTTGATTTCTATATGGATTTCTCTAGTATTGTGATCTTTTTTTATTCATTCAGTGGCCAGCTATATTGTGCTTATGTCTACTGTTTATGCTTGAGCAGTTGCAGCTGTTCCTGATGGCTTAAAGGCATGGGAGATACTCAGAGGAAGACCACATAACGTAGACCTCATTTTGACAGAAGTTGATTTGCCTTCCATATCTGGATATGCTCTTCTTACTCTAATTATGGAGCACGAGCTTTGCAAGAACATACCAGTTATAAGTATGGCATGGACACTGAATGCTTCTAAGTGTATGGGTAACTTTTAGTTTTCCATTCCTGCAGAAACTTAATCCATATTTCTGATCATCTTGCAGTGATGTCCTCTCAAGATTCAATTAGCACAGTTTACAAATGCATGCTAAGAGGTGCTGCTGACTATCTTATAAAGCCGATACGGAGAAACGAACTTAGAAACTTGTGGCAGCATGTATGGAGAAGACAATCTGTATGCAAATTAAGCACTTTCATTTTTCCATGTAAATTTCTGCTGTGGCCTTAAACTTTGACATAGTACTGATATGTTGTTATTTATGTCAGTCTCTTGCAGCTGGAAACTGTCCTCAGGATGAAAGTGTTGGACAGGAGAAGCACGAAGCTTCATATGAAAACAATGCATCGAGTAATAATTCGAGCAGGGATATGGAATGCATAAAGAGAAGTGATAGATGTATTGAGAAAGGAAGTGATGATCAGGTCAGTGCTCCATTATAAGACGTGCTTTGCGTTTTCATGTGATTCTTTAATACAATCATGAGATAAATAATTAAATACTCTTATATGCTTAACTGTAAGAATTATCAAGGACATACATTCTACTTGCCTAGTCATAGTTTAAAGGAATTCATTTTCAGTTTAAGTTTCGTACATGAGATTTATGCATAGAATGGACTCTTTGGCTTTTGCAGAGCTCTTGTACGAAGCCAGACTTGGAAGCTGAGAATGTCCATATGGACCTTATGCGGGACAATTTGCAGCCTCTGTGGGTCAAGTTCTTGTTGAATGATAAAAAAATGCAGAAACATGATGTCCAGACAAAATATGGGAGTGAAGCTGATGGTAAGGCACTTGTCAATCCAGCTCTATTAACTGTCAAACTATTTTCTTAACATGTCTGCTAATATTATATGAGGGATGCATTGAAGTTTGTATGCTTCGTTTCTACAGTATTTTCTTCTGTGGCTGAACACGTTAATGTTACGAAAATAAACGTGAAGGACGATACTGACCTGAGAAGTCGGAGTAATGTGGCTTGTGAGGCTTGTGATGACAATGATGTCCTCATCAACCCTTCTAAAAAAGCCTTTGACTTTATGGGAGCATCTGGAAATCAGAATTACCGGTCGAGTAATGTTAAGAACAAGCTGGATCCTTCTCCGCATTTGGATCTTTCCCTGAAGACATCTCACCCAAGTGGTTTCGAGATCCAAGTTGCTGAAGCAAGGCATGCTCTCAAACATTCAAATTCCTCAGCTTTTATGCCGTAAGTTCTGTTTCTATTTACTTTTTGTGCACACTCGGGAAAAGTCCTAGTGGTGATTATTAGATTGAAAAGAAAAATTGTCCGTAGCTAACTGAATGTTTGGCATTTTGTTATCAGAGAAAATGAGATTATATCAGTCACCCCAGAAAACTGATAAAAGCATAGTCTCATTTATGGCTTGTAAAGATACCTTGAAGCTGATTCTGAAAAAGTTTCTATCTGCGAATCATGCTTTTTGCAGGTATAGTAACAGGACATTGCAACCCCTACATGAACCATTGGCAAGTTTGTGCAATCAGAGAGAACTTGTAGCTGATTCTGATAGAAGAGTGTCCAATACTAGTGGCGGCTGTAATTCTGATGCTCCAGGTCCAACATCAATTACTCAAAGAAATTTTGTCTCTTCCACCAGTGATCGGCCTAAAGATATTGACGTTGCAACTTCATGCACCCAACAAGTAATACACCCAATCCAAATTCCTATTCAAGATCTGGGATTGAATAATCAATCCACCAGCTACAGTTTATTACCTCCAATGTTTTGTAAGCAATCAAGTGCACCAATTCCAAGTCCAAGTTCAGCCAGCCATCTGGATCCATGCTTTAGAGTGAGTCAATCGCATCATTCCACATTCAGAAGCAATTCTGAGAATCTTCATGATCGGGTTGCTGAAAATGCAAATGATTCTTCCAGCCAAACGCCAGTCGAAGACCGTAAATTGAACTATTTTGAAGATCAAGAACACATTTCTCATACGACTGATCAAAGTGCAAGCAGCAGTTTTTGCAATGGTTCTGTTAGTCATCTTAACAGCATGGCCTATGGAAGCGCCTGTGGAAGTAACAGTAATATGGATCAAGCTGGTCCTGTCAGAAATGCCACAGAGAGCAAAAATGAGATAGCTGTTTTCACGCATAATGCATCCTTGCATCGATCTATCCAAAGAGAAGCCGCATTAACTAAATTCCGCCTGAAACGGAAAGAAAGATGCTATGAAAAGAAGGTAAGCAACAAAAGCTTTCATTTCATGGATAATGATCTGAATAACAGATAGGTAGTATTAGTATTTCTGTTGCATTTGGTGACAGGAATGTATGTAGACTTAATTACAATATCTTGTGCAGGTTCGGTATGAGAGCAGAAAGAAGCTAGCTGAGCAGCGTCCCAGAATAAAAGGACAATTCGTGCGCCAACCACAGATTGATCCTCCACCTACTGAAACTGGATAATATAACAGTTATTATCCAATTCTATTACTGGCTGGGTTGGTTTTAATAGTACCAAAGATCTTAGTTTTCCTGGGTTCTAGCTTTTGTGACAATCCGAATGTTTCTGGCATACATCTGTTAGTCATTTAATAGTCATTTTCTTATACTGACTTGGTTAGATTGTACAAAATATTGTACACATGTAATATATGAAGCTTCAGAGAAAATGCATATTTTCTTGGCACTGACTGCCCTGAAATCTTTCAATTTCTTGTCATTATTAATCCACCTAGCGTAATGTATATAACTTGTGCTTATCTTATGAATATGATTTTCATCAAAAGGAAGGAAAAGAAGGACAACTCATAATATCAATGAAGTTGACGGTGAAAAAAGCCAAGTTTCTTTTGTTTCTGGTACTAATCTAACAAACACATAGGTCAGGTATATGATTGAGCTTGTGTTAGGTCCCAGAGCCAAAGAAAACAAAGACAGCAAGTAAAAGAAAGAGCAGATAAGAAATAACCAAGGTGTACCTCCTGGGGTCATCCCATCCCAAGCTTCTTTACATTTGTATTTTAAAAGATAAAAAACATAATATTATTCAAGGGATGAGATTGCTCAACAAACATTCTATATTGTTTTCCTTTTCTTAACCTAAAAGTAACGGCTAGACATGACACTCGTGTAACTGTAACTATGATTCTCAGCCAACTTGTCAAAAGCGTAAGTTGACAGATTCTCCTCCATGTCCTTCTCCTCTTTTGAGCTCAATAATATGACAGAAACAGAGAGGCCCATTACTAGAAAGAAGACTCTTCAGTTGCCTAATTACTTTGAATTTACTAAAACCAGGCTGAATTGAAAAGAAAGATACAACGTGAAATGCCACTAAGCTCACTGATAGCCACTTAACAGGAAAGGCTATCTCTTGGCTAGTCTAGCTCTTTTAAAAGCCTCTAACTTTACTTTCAATTATTATGAAAAAGTGCTGCTCCCCATCTTTGGAAATTGAGGGCAAGATATATACACGGATCTTCTTCCTCTTCTTCTTCTTCTTCTTGATTCAATCATTTTACATATAGAATCCATATAGTGTACGTCTAATATTCAACCAGAAGGATCCTTTTTGCGAAGAGATCATAAAAAAACATTGATCCCAAAAGAAGTGAAAAAGAACATTGATCCCAAAAGAAGTGAAGTAATTGCTCTCAGATAGTGGCCTGTCCCTGTCATGTAATGGAAGAATTTGAGCGTATCTGAATTGGATTCATAATGTTTTTTAACTCTTATTTTGCTCAACCAATGTTGAAACGTGAGCAAACAAACTTCAGCTAGCAGATAAAACTTAATCAGCACTAGACAATTTAACTCAGCTTCATTAGCACTTAATTTCCAGCAATTTTGGTTGAAGTTCAAGTCCATGTGAAATAGAAAATGAAACAAATTATAAGGTCAAGACTGAAAAGTTTCAGTCTTTGTCCCACATTTGTTACAAGTTCAGGGAAAATAAAGCTGGGAAATTTCCAATGATCCAACGGTCGAAAATCCAGTTTCAGTGAACTAAATGAAATTAGAACTAGATAAAAGCAAATAATTTTAGAAGTCCAGCAGGAGAAGAGGCAGTCAAAAGCAATGACACTGCCAAAATAATTGCTGCTTTCTTTCTGTTCCAAAGTGCCTCTCCTCTTTATTAACCCCATCATTTCTCATTCCTTAGCGTTGCAGACAAAAACATATTCTCCTCCTCCTCCTCCTCCTCCTCCTCTGTCAACTGCAAATGTCTCAATTCTTTATAGAATCTCCAAAACACTGTGCAATCAAAGGAAAATTAAACATCAACAAGTTCTATAAGAAGCTACTTTTTGCTTCCTCTGCACTTTTCACAACTGTTCTTTCACTAGTCTTGATCATCTGGCTAATCCTACGCCCCACCAAACCAGAGTTTTCCCTCAGGCAAGTTGATATCTACCAACTCAATCTGTCAGGCCCTAATCTCCTCAACTCTTATATCCAAGTAACGTTACAATCTAAGAACCCGAATCAAAAAGTTGGTATTTACTATGATCAGTTCCAAGTTTATGCAGTGTACAAAAGTCAGCAGATAACTGTCGACACCTCTCTTCCTCCATTCTACCAGGGCCATCAAGATAACAATATACTAACAGGATCTTTGGTCGGAACTGATTTACCGGTGGCTTCGTCGTTTGGTTACGAAGTGGGACGTGACCAGACGGCCGGAAAGTTCGTCATCAATTTGAAAGCGAATGGAAGGCTCAGGTGGAAAGTGGGGACTTGGGTCTCAGGACGTTACAGGTTCGTCGTTAGTTGTACTGCAGTTCTACCTTTTGGACCAACTATTCCCACCGCTCCTCTCAGTTCGAAGCAAGGAACTCAGTGTTCAACAACTGTGTGAGACATTTTAGATCTTCTGAAAAGTAAAAAATATGGAAATTAGTTTCTTCTTTCTTTATATTTTGTCAAGTTACCAGCTTTCTTTTGCCGATCTAAGTGGGTGTAGCTTCTGTATAGTACATGAATGATACAGTTGAAATGTTTAGTATATTACTATATTTTATGTTCATCTGCTACTCAGAATTTGCTTTGGCCTCTGACTCTAACGATTAAAGAAAGAAAAGGTTGGTGATTTCATTTCATAGCTTGTTTTATGCTGAAGCTTTTCTGAGTCCACAGAGAGATACATGGAAATCATGAAAGAGGTGAGATTCTAAGAAGAAAAAGGGACGCAAGTTGGTTGCTTTGCTTAGGATGTTTTTTCCATGTCAAGCTCCTCGACTTTAAAGGCTTAGAGATAACATAAGATAGTCCATAGGCACAATGTTCTGGGACCCCCATGTCCATTAGATTTATGGAATCTGTTTCCATCAATAATTTTCACTTTTTTTTTCCGCCACCGTAGGTATGGAATTGGATCTGTATAACAATGAATATACTTAACAGAACATTCAAAATTCCCGAAAGAATGGACCTGCTTCTCGCATGATTCTTACCCATTGGAGGATGAAAGCTGTGAAAGTACAAATCCACAAGTGGTTGTACCTGTATTCAGATAGGTATATTATGGAGTCTAAAGTTGACAAGCTCCAAACTTTATTGGTTCCAGAAAACTACCAAACCAACAGCTATTTTAGCAGTCAAGTCCAAAATCGTGAATTCTATATCAATACGGAGAAAGGTCGCCGCAACTTTCTAAAGCGAAAGAACTTTACAATTATCTGAAAAGCAAGTTGGCGTTATCTTGCTTGGTTGGTCCCTGCCACGAGCCTGCAGAACATTTTTGTAAAAGACCCCTAGAAATTTACCTTTCATGACGAATGAACTAATAGAAATTTACCTTTCATGACAAATGAACTAAAGTTACTATGCAGTTGAGAGACCAACTCCTTTATCAAAATTAAGATGTTATCATTCAGATCCTCATCTCTGTAGAATAAATTTTCACATTGAATTTTATTTTGTAGTCCAATTTAAATTCTGACAATGTTTAAATGGCACGTTAAGACCAAGAACGGTTAGGTATGTGATTTCTGATGCTACTAGTTGGTGTCCAATATGCTTAACAAAGAACAGTTTTATGCTGATTTACCATAACAAAGGAAAATAAAGACTCAGCATTTGTGGATAATATCACTAAAAATTTTGATATTTAACCTAAAGGATGTTGCATTTTGATGCCTTGTATACTGATACATACCCACGTCCTCTACTGGTATATGCAAGGAGAAAGAAATTTTCACGTGATAAAGAAGAGCAGTTAGTTGTTGACCAATTCTTTTCTCTATTTGGTTCTACTGATCAATCCACCACTCAAGCACAAAAATAGGGAGAAGTGGAGTTAAGCCTGCAGTTAGAAATAGTGGCAGCATTACTTACAACGTTATCCGATTCTTATGATTTCAGTTTTCAGTTGTTTTCTTATAAAAACTAAGTTGTTTTTGTTTGGAGAGGAGTTGATTATGTTAAGTTCTTTGTAATTGGAGAGATTGTCCTTCTCGAATTGGACATTGCATCAATATATTTCATATTCAAAACACCTACATCCTTGAATCTGATTGTTCTATATCACTGGTATCAGAGCTCTAACGATTCCAATGGTGAACACACGCTCCGTACTTCCTCCACCAGAAACACAAAACACTACCCGCCCTTCATCACCAAAACCATCAACCGATCAAATAAACATCCAACTTGCCTTCATAACATCCCGATTAGAGGCTATGGATTCCTTTGCAGCAAAAGTGGTTGTTATTGAAGCCAACCAAAATTCAAAGGGTTCTACATCTTTCAATCGCCGACACGGAAAAGAACACGCAACTGAATATCGTGATTACCTCGATCACCGACGCACTGATCGCACTAGTGGGCATGATACTGATGAAGATGATGTTGACTCCCCTCATTGGCCCCGAAGTATGATGGTGGTGATCCCAGATGATAGATTCTAAAAGCAGAAAAGTACTTCCGCTACTATCAGACACCTGACGAATTAAAGGTGGATGTCGCTTCCATGTATCTGGAAGGCGATGCGATGGATCTTTTTTCTTGGCTTGCTCATGATCGTACAATTGTATGTTGGGATGAATTGAAACACGCTCTACAAGAAAATTATGGTCCAGCGGAATTTCAAAATCCCGATGAATTCCTTTGCAACATTCGACAGAATGGTACCGTTCAAGAATATCGTCAGGAATTTGCTCAGCGATCTGCAAGAGTATCTGATTGGCCGGACCATTGTCTATTGGGAGTGTTTCTCAATTGACTTAAAGAGGAACTCAAATCTGACGTAAGGATTCACAAACCACGTTCAATATATAAAGCTATGAGCCTAGCCATTGAGTTTGAGTCCAAATTGGGCTTGGGCGCAAATCGCAAAGGATCCAGTGGGCAGAATAATTTCAAGCCCAATTATGCTACTTCCTCTACAAAACCGAGAGAATTTGGAATAACAAATGCAGCCACAAACAAATCTACCGTCGCTGGACAGTCAAGGCCATGGGATGCTGATCGTCAAGCTCGATTTGCAAAGGGATTATGTTTTCACTGCAACGAGAAATACGGACCTGGTCATCAATGTAAAACCGGCACTTTTGCGCTTCTGGAAGCTAATCACAATGATGAAAATGCAATTGTGCACGAAGGAGAAGGAGGCAGTTAAGAAGATGGTGATCCAAACCCTTCTGAATTTGTTGCAATCAGTTTTCATTCTATCTTGGGGAAACCAACCGCAACCACCATGAAACTTCAAGGGAACGTGGGCAAGCGTGATATTCTGATTTTAGTGGACAGTGGTTCCACTCACAACTTTGTCTCAGAAATAATTGTAAGGGAATTAAGCTTGATGATGCAATATGTTGCTCCTTTTGGTGTTCAAATTGGCAATGGAGATATTATCTGTTGTAATAGTATCTGCAGAAATCTCGATGTACAGCTCCCTGGGTTGAAGATTACTCAAGATTTTTACCCATTTTTTATTGGAGGAGCAGATTTGGTGTTGGGGATTCAATGGCTTGCCTCCGTAAATACTGTGCAAGCTAACTGGAACAAGATGTTCCTTATCTTCACAATAGATAGCCAGCAGTACAAGCTTCAAGGAGTCTCTTCCAAAACAGCCACACCAGCCTCATTCCAATTCCTAGCAACAACGACAGCAATACATAGTCCTCCACCAACGCCCATTGATAAAATTCTTTCTAAATTTTCCATCGTTTTCCAAGAAACTAAAACACTTCCCCCTTTCAGAAATCACACCCATTCCATACCCTTAATTCCACACACCCAACCTCCTAATATTCGTCCATATCGTTACCCATTTAACCAAAAAAACTAAAATTGAGACTCAAGTGGCTGAATTGTTGCAAAAAGGATTTATCAAACCTAGTACCAGCCCATTTGCAAGTCCAGTACTCCTGGTTTCCAAGAAAGAAGGTACTTGGCGCATGTGTGTAGACTACCGAGCTTTGAATAAGCTCACTGTTCCAGATAAGTATCCCATACCTAATATTGACGAGCTTTTAGATGAATTGAATGGTGCACGTACCTTCTCCAAAATTGATTTGCGATCAGGCTATTACCAGATTCGAGTCAATCCGGAGGACATTCCTAAAACAGCCTTCAGAACTCATTCGGGCCACTACGAGTTCGTGGTTATGCCTTTTGGGTTAACCAACGCTCCTTTGACATTCCAAGCTGCTATGAACGATGTATTTCGTCCTCATTTGCGTAAGTTTATACTTGTCTTCTTTGATGATATATTAATTTACAGCAGAGACGAAATCCAACACCAAAGTCATGTAAGAGAAGCACTGTCATTACTAGAA
>JAOSBK010000001.1:85605-101570 GCA_027568895.1 Erythroxylum shatona | reverse complement strand
CCGAAACACAAAACACTACCCGCCCTTCCTCACCAAAACCATCAACCGATCAAATAAACATCCAACTTGCCTCCATAACATCCCGATTAGAGGCTATGGATTCCTTAGCAGCAAAAGTGGCTGTTATTGAAGCCAACCAAAATTCAAAGGGTTCTACATCTTTCAATCGCTGACATAGAAAAAAAAACACGTAATTGAATACCATGATTATCGCGATAACCGACGCACTGATCACACTAGTGGGCATGACACTGATGAAGATGATGTTGACTCCCCTCATTGGCACAGGAACCGTCCTTATACGAAGATTGAATTTCCTAAGTATGATGGTGATGATCCCAGAGGATGGATTCTAAAAGCAAAAAAGTACTTCCGCTACTATCAGACACCTGACGAATTAAAGGTGGATGTTGCTTCCATGTATCTGGAAGGCGATGCGTTGCATCTTTTTTCTTGGCTTGATCATGATCGTACAATTATCTGTTGGGATGAATTGAAACATGCTCTACAAGAAAATTATGGTCCAGCGGAATTTCAAAATCCCGATGAATTCCTTTACAGCATTCGACAGCGTGGTACCGCTCAAGAATATCGTCAAGAATTTGCTCTGTGACCTGTAAGAGTATCTGATTGGTCGGACCATTGTCTATTGGGAGTGTTTCTCAATGGACTTAAAAAGGAACTTAAATCTGACATAAGGACTCACAAACCACGTTCAATTTATAAAGCTATGAGCCTAGCTATTGAGTTTGAGTCCAAATTGGGCTTGGGCGCAAATCGCAAAGGATCCAGTGAGCAGAATAATTTCAAGCCCAATTATGCTCCTTCCTCTACAAAACCAAGAGAATCTGGAACAACAAATGCAGTCGTATAAAAATCTACCGTCGTTGGACAGTCAAGGCCATGAGATGCTGATCGTCAAGCTCGATTTGCAAAGGGATTATGTTTTTGCTGCAACGAGAAATATGAACCTGGTCATCAATGTAAAACCGATACTTTTGCATTTCTGGAAGCTAATCACGATGATAAAGATGCAATTATGCACAAAGGAGAAGGAGGCAATGAAGAAGATGGCAATCCAAATCCTTCCGAATTTGCTGCAATCAGTTTTCATGCTATCTTGGGGAAACCAACCGCAACCACCATGAAACTTCAAGGGAACGTGGGCAAGCGTGATGTTCTGATTCTAGTGGACAGTGGTTCCACTCACAACTTTGTCTCATAAACAATTGTAAGGGAATTAAGCTTGATGATGCACTATGTTGCTCCTTTTGGTGTTCAGATTAGCAATGGAGATATTATTCGCTGTAATAGTATCTGCAGAAATCTCGATGTGCAGCTCCTTAGGTTGAAGATTACTCAAGATTTTTACCCATTTTCAATTGGAGGAACAGATTTGGCATTGGGGATTCAATGGCTTGCCTCCCTAAATACTGTGCAAGCTAACTGGAACAAGATGTTCCTTATCTTCACAATAGATGGCCAGCAGTACAAGCTTCAAGGAGTCTCTTCCAAAGCAGCGACACCAGCCTCATTCCAATTCCTAGCAACAACAACAGCAATACATAGTCCTCCACCAACGCCCATTGATAAAATTCTTTCTAAATTTTCTATCGTTTTCCAAGAACCTAAAACACTTCCCCCTTTCAGAAATCACACCCATTCCATACCCTTAATACCACATGAACAACCTCCTAATATCCATCCATACCATTACCCATTTAACCAAAAAATAGAAATTGAAACTCAAGTGGCTGAATTGTTGCAAAAAGGATTAATCAAACCTAGTACCAACCCATTTGCAAGTCCAGTACTCCTAGTTTTCAAGAAAGAAGGTACTTGGCGCATGTGTGTAGACTACCGAGCTCTGAATAAGCTCACTGTTCTAGATAAGTATCCCATACCTAATATTGATGAGCTTTTGGATGAATTGAATGGTGCACATATCTTCTCCAAAATTGATTTGCGATCAAGATATCACCAAATTCGAGTCAATCCAGAGGACATTCCTAAAACAACCTTCAGAACTCATTCGAGCCACTATGAGTTCGTGGTTATGCCTTTTGGGTTAACTAACGCTCCTTCAACATTCCAAGCTGCTATGAATGATGTATTTCGTCCTCATTTGGGTAAGTTTATACTTGTCTTCTTTGATGATATATTAATTTACAGCAGAGACGAAATCCAACACCAAAGTTATGTCAGAGAAGCACTGTCATTACTAGAAGCTCACCAATTTTATGCGAAGTCTTCAAAGTGTTCCTTCGCTAAATCGCAGATCAACTTTCTAGGTCATGTCATAACCAAAAATGACGTATAGGTAGAAAAGGAGAAGATTTCAGCTGTACAATCTTGGCCAACTCCTTCAAATGTTAAGGAGCTGAGGGGATTTTTGGGTCTAACGGGTTATTACCAACGATTTGTGAAGGGTTATGGATTGATTGCTCGGCCTTTGACCAATCTCACAAAGAAAAGCACTTTTCAATGGTCGCAGATGGCAGAAGAAGCTTTTATCCAGCTTAAAAAGGCTCTGACTACGGTTTCTATTTTAAGGCTTCTAGATTTTTCGCAAGAGTTCATAGTGGAAACTGATGCTAGTTCAAAAGGGGTAGGAGCTATCTTATTACAAGCAGGACATCCAGTAGCATACTTCAGTAAAGGACTATCCTCTTCTAACAGATTAAAATCAGCTTATGAGAGGGAGTTGTTAGCAGTGGTCTTAGTGCTTCAGAAGTGGAAACAGTATCTATTGGGTAGACACTTTCTACTCAAAACAGATCATTACACATTGAAATACTTATTGGAGCAGCGAACTACTACGACAGAACAACAGCGCCTCTTGGTAAAACTTATGCCCTATGATTTTACAATTGTGTATCGTGCAAGGAAAGAAAACAAAGGAGCTGATTCCCTTTCTCGACGCCCACAACTAGCTAATTTCTTTACTTTGGTGATGCCAATGCCTCTTGATTTGATCCAATTACAAAAATCCTTAACTGATGATCCTCATACAAAAGCAATTATGGAGGCTTTGCAATCAGATCCAAAAGTCGTCCCTAATTTCTCCGTCAACGGTCACAAACTATACTTTAGGGACAGATTGGTGATTCCTGCAGATGACAAGTTGCGTAGTACAATTCTTTTTGAATCGCATGATACTCCAGCTGGTGGTCATGGAGGCTATCTCAAAACCTTGAAGCGCATCTCTCAGAGCTTTTATTGGCCCAATCTCAAACAAGATGTCAAGCAACATGTGCAGAATTGTCTACAGTGTCAGCACAACAAGTACCAGGCATTAGCTCCAGCTGGTCTTCTTCAACCTTTGCAAATTCCTAATCAAATTTGGGAAGACGGTTCCATGAACTTCATTGTCGACCTTCCAAAATGTAATGGCTTTGATACTATTTTGATTGTGGTCGACAGGTTGAGCAAATATGCTCATTTCAAACCATTAGCTCACCCTTTTACAACTAAGAAAGTAGTTGAACATTTCTGCAAGGAGATTGTTCGTCTTCATGGTATTCCGCGGCCTATTGTTTCTGATAGAGATGTTGTTTTCTTAAGCAGTTTTTTGCAGGAACTTTTCAAACTCTGCAGAACAAAATTGAAGATGAGCACAAGTTATCATCCTCAGACAGATAGACAAACTGAGGTAATCAACAGGAGTTTGGAAGCTTATCTCCAATGTTTCGCTTAAGAACAACCTCTTGCTTGGAGTCCATTCTTATCATGGGCAGAATACTCATACAATACAGGTTATCACTCTTCTACTAATACTACACCTTTTTCAGTAGTCTATGGTCGTTCTCCTCCACCACTCTATCCATATGTACTGGGAGAAACCTTGATTGCTGATTTGGATCGACAACTAGTTGAAAGAGATCAAATATTGCAATTGCTTAAGGATAACCTTAAAAAAATGCAAGATAGAATGAAAGTCCAAGCAGATTTGCATCGGAGAGAATTGAGCTTCAACGTGGGTGATTATGTGTTTTTATGACTACAACCATACCGACAACAGTCCTTGGCCAAAAGGAAATTCCAAAAGCTATCTCCAAGATTTTTTGGACCTTATAAAGTCACAAGGAAAATTGGAAAAGTTGCATATGAATTGGAGCTTTCATCAGATTCTCACTTGCACCCAGTTTTTCACATCTCACTCTTGCGTCCAGCAAAAGGACAATTTCCTTCATCTCCACCAACTCTGCCAATTTCTAAACAAGGTGAATTGCTTCTCTATCCAGCTCAGATACAGACACATCGTTGGATTCTTGAAGGAGGAGTACCTACTTTGGAATTGTTGGTTGAATGGAAAGATCGTCCCCTTGAAGAAGCATCGTGGGAAAATTATGATTTACTCCAGGGTCAATTCCCCACATTTCGACTTGAGGAAAAGTCGTTTTTCAAGGAGGGTAGTATTGATACATACCCACATCCTCTACGGGTATATGCAAGGAGAAAGAAATTTCCACGTGACAAAGAAGAGTAGTTAGTTGTTGACCAATTCTTCTCTATTTGGTTCTACTGATCAATCCACCACTCAAGCACAAAAATAGGGAGAAGTGGAGTTAAGCCTGCAGTTAGAAATAGTGGCAGCATTACTTACAACGTTATCCGATTCTTATGATTTCAGTTTTCAGTTGTTTTCTTATAAAAACTAAGTTGTTTTTGTTTGGAGAGGAGTTGATTATGTTAAGTTCTTTGTAATTGGAGAGATTGTCCTTCTCGAATTGGACATTGCATCAATATATTTCATATTCAAAACACCTACATCCTTGAATCTGATTGTTCTGTATTAACACAGCCATGCAAATGAAACAGCTACACGGTTTGAAAATGATAGGCGGCCTTATCCAATACAAACGCCCAGCACTTAGAAAAGAAACGAAAAAGCAAATTGTCTACTATAGAAATAAGGCTAGGTTTTCCATTCAAAGTTGGAAAAATCCAAGGCAACAAGAGATGAACAATCTATCGCACGTCTAAGTGCTACAAGACCTGATTCTAACTGATTAAAGAACATCTATGAGTACATCAATTCTCTCAAGGTAGGAAATGAATTCGTAACAATCAAGACAGGAATTTATGTGAATCCAATTATTGGATTCTGCACATGTAGCATGAGGAAGTTTTGTGTAAACAAATAGTAGGGTTTCTGCTATTATGCTTACAATGGTAAGCGCTATACATGAACAGGTCACATGAAAAACAGCATAAGCAATTTATGACGTAGGCCGAAGTCCACAAGCACACATGAGCCACCATGGCGGGCAATATGAGAAGAAATATACAATAGAGAAGAATGGGCATGCTTTCTCTTGTACCAAAGGGAAAAATGGATATATAAATGAAAATTTGAAAGGAGAATTGACTTTAACGGACCCTAATGGGCTAAGAACTTGGTCTAACCCTAATGAACTAAGAACTTGGTCCAAGTCTCCAGATAAGAAATGATTCAGTAAGAGATTCTCGAGAAACAAACAAGTAAATAACAGTCTTTCAGTAAACATGGTAAACATCAACTATAAAAGTAGAACAAAAATCAACGAACATCCAGAAACTGTATCCTTAAAACTGAATGAGATCCTGTTCCATCGAAACTGTCATCATTCTTAGCAAAGTTAAAACTAAGATATCAGCATACCACCATAGATTAGCCATCAAACTAGGAAAGACCACAGCAGGAAGCTAATTGTACAACGCCAGAGATGAAACATTCTTATCATGAACCGAAAAGTAAAGCAAAAGGTCATATGTTCCAAGCTAAATTATGTTAGATTATTTACAGTGGCTCAGTAGGCACGTTCTTTACTAACATGATATATGCCTAAAGCACATGATCAACTGTAACTCCGCTGTCGCCTAATGGCAAGGTAATCAAAAAAGCAACTAATTAATGTGAAACCCAAAATTGTGGCAGTTGAAGTAAATCGACAGCTTTGATGACCATATCAAGATTGAAATGAATCAGAACTGACCCATTTCCAGAAATGCCTCTTAACTGACACTGCTTGATTGGCAGCTCTTTTCTCATCGGAATCACCATACTCCTCTGATTCTTCTGTACAGAACTCGCCATCAGGTAAACCATCCACCACCACGTCCATTGAATGCAAAACATAACGAGCTGGTAATCCCGGATATGACAACGAATTGCGTTCCTCAACTTTCTCCTTGTACGAACCTGGCACAATCGACACGGCCCCAATGTCCTTAACAACCGACCCAAGCTCTTCTTTAATGGCGCGAAAGACAGCAGCTTCGGGGGCCTCATCGGGCTTCATTTTTTCCGACAAGGGCCTGCTACGATTCCTCACACTTCCGTCAGATAATTCTTGATGCGACTCGATGAGAACTCGATCGCTATTGCCCAGAATTCGAACAGAAACGACACTGACGGTGCGAATGGGAGGCGTGGAGTCGGCAAGAGAGGTCTCGCCTTCCGAAAGCTCAAGCCAGAGGTTGTGGACGTTCTTGGTGCCAGGTTTGACGCCCCAAGACGCTAAAGAATCTGAGGGCAAGCGAGGCTTGAGCCAGTCGGAGAGAGACTGTGGGTTGGCGAAACGATGATTGGTTTTGGAAATGGACATGTTGGGTAGTTTTAAAAAGCGACAAAGATTAGACGGGGAAGAGAAAAAAGGGTACTTGAAGGAGTTGGACTTGGAGGCAGCAGAAGAGAAAAGGAAGAACACAGAGAGGGTAGTGAAGAAGAAATCGGCAGGTTCTTGAGGAAGAGCGTTTGCGATTGGGTGTATAGGTGATGGAGGTGACATGTGATCAGCAGTTATATTGAAGAAAGAAAGGTATTTTGATGGAGGAACGGATCCACCATCTTCAACTCTGAAGATGAAGAACTGGGCGGGGAGATTGGCCGCCACAAATCAATTGTTGGTTTAGGTTTGTTTGTTTGCGGGGAGACTTGTTAGGGTTTATGTTTTGAATTAGAATAAGAAATAGAATCAGAGGTGGGTATTGCAAGGAAAGGCTGCTTCTGTAGATTAGGAATATCCACCTGGATATTTCTGTTTGAAATTTGAAAACCACAAACAATCCCAAATTTTCTCAAATAGAATACAATTACATAGGAATGATAGTGAGTGGAGAGGCTTGATGGAGTTAGAATACTTGATTTTATTGGTTACCGAGCCATTTGGAAATTTTCGAATCGAATTCATTAACAAATTGAATTCAATTATAGTAATGAGATCGAATTGAATTCAATTTATACTTTTTGAAACAAACCTAGTAATATTAGAATTGAATTCAATTACATTGATTGGAACACAATGAAAATGAATTCAATTATTTCATATGATATTTTTACTCTTGACTAAAAAATAATCTTATTAAATAATAAACATTCACACTTACATATGGCAAGTTATAAATATCAATTTCATTATAAATAATATTATAAAAAAAGTTCATTACTAAAATGAAAAGAAAAAATTGATTGCAAATAACATTAAAATGAAAAGAAAACAAACAAACAAAAAAATCTAGATATGTACAAAAAAATTCGAAAAATGCAAAAGAATGTAGACAGGATGAGAAAATGAAAAGAGAAGCTAAATTGAATAATGGATCTAAAATAGAATAATGATCATAGACAAAAAAAGCGAAAAAAAGAAAAGACGCCGATGAACAAGAAAAAAAGGAAAACCTGGATATAGTGGAAGGTGCTCATTTATAAAGAAGGTATTGTTGTTTCGTTTCTTGGTAGGAGAGGCTATTGGAGGTGAAAGTTACTGCTTGAGGTGAAGAAATATATGGTAATTGAACTCGTTCATTTTTTCCATTTCTAAATACTTAAATTGAATTTAATGTTACAATTGGATTCGATTCATACCATTCCAAACACTCTATAAATAGTTTAAATTTTAATTAAAAACAATATTATGTTAATATTTTAATTAAAATACGAGTGAGTCTGAAGCTTAGGTGTTGAGTTTGACACCAAAGGAAAAAAAAGCCCAAGAGCCTTGCACTTACCTTGGGGCTGGGACTGGGAGGCAAGTGAGGAGCTGTTCAATTCTTGAGTTTGGGTTCAACTCCAACTCTGGACTTGTTCCCTAGACTTTGGGTTGGTTGGTAATGGTATCATCAATTTTATATTTTCATTGAACAAAACTCTTACTCAAACATTATTATCATTATTATTTAATTAGAAAGAATCAATCTCCTGAAGATGTTTTGTTCTTTTCTTTTCTTGCCATATGGGTTGGAATTTCCCTATCATCTGTGACGATGGTGAAGATTCGTATGCTCTTGTCCAAGCAATAAATAGAATCTAAGCCTAAGCTTTCTTGTATTATCTGGGCGTCATGTGTACCATAACCTACTACCAATTTTAATGACCAAGGAAACCAAGGAGTTTGTCTACCTAATAAGGGTGACAGAGTCATCAATTGATCGCATGACATCAATTGATATTATGCCAAATAATAGATTTAAATGAATTTTAAAAAAGGGCAATCAATGATATATCTGTTTCTTTTTTCTTTTCAGTTTTAGATTTGAAATAATTTGTCTAAAATATATTATTTTAAATTGATCGACTTAAAAATAATTAAATTTATTTTAGTTTAATAATTTGAAACCGATTCGTATTGGTCTTGGATTCCATTATATGGACTCCAAAAGCTGCTATAAATGTAGAATCTAATTTAAGCACATTGAATTTTTCACTTCAATTTTTTTATTCTTTATTTTATTAAATCTCGCGCAAAAATTTTTTATCTCTTTTTTTTCTTATTATATCTTATTAAATCTCAACTATTTATTTATATGAAATCTTATATAAATAAATTATTAAAATTTAATAAGACAAAATAGATACAAATAAAGAAGGTAAAGGATCCCTTCAAATCTTTTGTCCCAAAAATGATATATCTATTATGTCTCAATATATTCCACCTATTTATTTATGTAAGTTTCACACAAATAAATAAGTGAGATACATCGGGATAAAATAGATATATCACTTTTGAGACAGAGGATCAGTCCCGCAAAAGATCACGTCCCTTAAATCTCATCCAGACAGAATCCACCCACAAATGCGTGTATATCTAATCCCCTAATATCGAATCATCGATATCATGAGAGTTGAGACGTCAACAAAATATGGCAGTCTGTGTCAGAAGCCCATGATCCTTCCACCGCTCGTAATTATTTTGACGTGTTGACTTTGTTGTGCGTGCAAATCGGTGCAATTCGCGTCATTCATAGCACGTCATTTGATGACATAAGGCTGACCCCATGCTCACATGCTTTGCCTTTTTTATATTTACAACTTGTTTGTTGTCCGTTCTTTTCAAATAAATAATTTTTAGGTACAAGATGTAGACTTTTTTTAGTTTAAAAATTTTTGAACGAACTTTAAAATTTTTTAAATAAGTTTTCTTCTCCGAGACATAAGTTAAATAATGATAAAATATACTTGATATAAATTTTGTAAGCGGATCAACCAAATATTATTGACATAATATAGTTAATAAAGAAAGTTACAAATTAGTAAAGAAAAAGACACATAAGATAATCTCAAAAGCTAAAAACTAAGTTTTTGAAAAATTATGCTGATAATTAAGAACTAAAGATGGATAAAATGACATTTAAGTTGACAAGAGTTAAGAACGAAAAGCGAGAGACTTTGATCAATTTTGTTGTATAAAAGATAAAGCAAGGTGGGTACTCGAGATTGAAATTAACATCAAGAGAAATTGGCAAAGATTTTTCTATAACATTTTTAATGGAGGCATAGAGGACAACATCTCTTTAGGTGATTTTAGCACTTATGAGAAATATTGTAACTTTACTTGTTGTCGATAGATTACAAAGTAACAGATTAAAAGAGTTTTGAGGGAGATGAATAGTGAAAGGGCAATAGGTTCTCATAAGGTACCCATAGAGGTGTTAAAAAACCTAAGCATATATTGTCTTACTTGGCTGACCAAACTTTTTAATGCGATCCTGAATTTTGTCAAAATGTTTTATGAATGAAGACTTAATATGCTAATTCCTCTGTGCAAATAAAAAGGAGACATCCAAAGTTGTAATAGCTATTAGAGGCATTAAACTATTTAGTCACAACATTAAATTATGAGGAAAGGTGATTGAGAAGATAGTTAGAAAAGATGCAAATATTTTAGAGAACTATTTTGGTTTCATGTCAAAAAAGCCCACAACAGAAGCTTTATATGTCTTTAGAGAATTAATGGAATATTACAAGAAAAGACAACATAACTTACACATGATTTTTTATTAACTTAGAAAAGGCATATAATAGGGTATTTAGGGAAATCATATGAAGACGTTTAAAAGTTAAGAGAGTTCTTATAACTTATATACGAATTATTAAAGATATATACGAAGGTGTAAAGACTAAAGTAAGGACGATAGAAGGAGACATGGAGCTTTTTTATGTCGATATAAGGCTACATCAAAGCTCCTCATTGAAACTCTTTTATTTATAGTAATGATAGATGAGCTTACTAAGAATATCCAATGGGATATGCCTTGATTTATATTGTTTGTTGATGGAATTGTTTTAGTGAAAGAGATAAGAGAGGGTGTCAATATCAAGCTAAAACTTTGGAGACATAAATTAGAGTTGAAGGGCATTAAATTGAGTAGGATTAAGACTGAGTACTTGAAGTGTAAATTTTCGAGCCACATGGTGACTTTCAATGTGGAGGTATAAATTAGTTCAAAAAATATATCACAAAAATAGTGTTTTAAGTGTCTAAGATCTATCGTCCAATGCAATTGAGAGATTGAAGAATAAATAATTTATCGTATCAGATTAGGGTGGCTTAAATGGAGAAATGTTTAAGAAGTTTCATGCGATAAGAACATACTACTCAAGCTTGAAGATAAATTCTATCACGTACTGATTAGGCGGGTCATGCTCTATGAAACAAAGTGTTTGGCCTATCAAACACTTGCATAGTCATAAGTTAATAGTGACGAAGATGAGGATACTTTGTTGGATGAGCAATATTCCAATAAGGGATAAGGTTAAGAATGTAATAATAAGAATTAGATCAAATGTAACTAATATTATTGAAAAAATAAAAGAGACAAGACTTAAGTAGTTCGAACATGTTAAGAGAAGACGCCCTGGTGCTCTAATAAGAAGATTATACTAGAGACTGTAAGAAAAAAAAAAAAAAAGGGAGCCTAAGAAGAACTATGAGAAGGTGATCAATAATAATTTGACTTTGCTAGAATTTAACCAGGACATGACCCTTAGTACAAAAAAAACTGGTGTAATAAGATAAGAGTAAATGATCTCACATAAAGAGGTAAATTTATTTCTCATAGGTCTTTTAAACATTTTCCTTTAAAACTTCAAGACTTCTGTTTTGTATTTTACATAAACATTTAATTTAAATATTTTCTTATTTAGCCTAAATATGTTATTTTAATAGCTTGTTTGGTTTATTTATTTACTTATCTCATTATTTATTTGTATATTTATTTTCCTGTTTTATCTTTTATTCTTATTTTTAACCTTGCTTTATATCTTTTGTAATATTGATTTAATTATTTTTATGTATTTATTATCAGTACTATCATCTTTTATGTCTATTTTATTATTATTGTTATTTTATTATTTTAATATGCGTGTGTGGGGGGGCGGGGTCTATCAAAAACAATCCCTTAACTAATCAGGGATAAGGCTACATATTTCTGAACCTTTCCAAACCCACAATCAGTGGAACTTTCAATGATTGTTGTTGTTGTTGTTGTTGACAATATTTTAAAAACTGGACCGTTTTAAGGTTTAGAGGTTTAACCGGTAGTGAACCGCTATAAAATCGATATATAATAAATAAAAAGTAAAACTTATAAGAATAAGTAAAAATAAAATATTTTATTGAAATAAAAATACATCAACGTCTATTATTTTACAATGAATTAATAATAAATAAATATAAGTCTAATATACATAGTAAAATAACAATAAAAATCAAAATTATATTTCTGATGGAGGTTGTGTCTCATCATCGTCAAAAGCTCCACATTCTCCAACTCTATTTAAAGATTCGTAAATTACGCTTTCATCTAAAGTATTAGCATCAATTTCTTTTACTGCATTAAAATAAATTACAAATTAGTAATGTATGAAATTATTCTTAATTGTAAACTTGTAATACATTATAATTTTAACTTAAATATGATCAAGATATGAACTGACCATCAGTAGATGTCGTTGATTCATTCGTTGTGATAAATGTATTTTTTTCATAAATCATTTTGACAAGGCTTTACTTTATTAAAATTTTTGCGGTCAATTTTTAACAGTTTGCAAATGTGATAATTCATTTAAATGCCTTAAAGTATTAGAAATTAACTTGTAATTTTATGAAGTATTAGTTAAATTTGCACCTTTTGCCTATAGAAGAAATATTGACCAAGAACTAGAGTTTGACATTAATACATGTATAACTAACCAGGTACGTATATTTCTTTCATTTTTATTTATGAGCAACGAATATTTTATGAAAATATAATTCAAATAATAATTCAGAGTTTAATATGTCTATGTTTGTAACTTTCATCAATGTACTTTAAAATGCATATTGGTGGTGGTGCTGCATATAACCATAAGTAAGAGAGATAATAATTTTCAACTCAAATAAAATAGAGGATGTTGAGAAGAACTATGTGACTTGAGCATTTCGTAGGTGGCAATACGATTTATATAATGTTTCTAGCAAAATTATGATATTAATGTAAGAAAATTATATTATGCTTATAGGCATTTATATTGTAATAAGCGATAGCGTCATTTGGTATTCAGTGTGACTATAGTACAGTTCTCTTATTCCTCCCTTATTTAGGAAAACAAAGCATCCAAAAAGAAATAAATATTATAAACCAATAATTTTGATGAATTTGACTTAGTAATTAAGTGAACATATTATTCGCAACAATTTTATAAATGCAAAAGTTTTAATGAAAGAAAGGAAGGTTTTAAAAATTGGACCGGACCGTCTGGTTCGATCGAAAAAGATTAAACTGAGCGTTTTTTATGCAAAGAGGTTATTAGGTGAAATTGAACTGGATCACTGACCGGTTCAGTTTCACTTAATAACCTCTCTACATAAAAAACGGTCAGTTTAATATTTTTCGATCTGGTTCAAATTTTTTTCGGTTGGACTGGATGGTCCTGTCCAGTTTTTAAAACCTTGGTTGTAGATTTAATCATCACGCAAGTAGTATTTGATTAGTTTATATATAATGTTCATGTTACATGTGTTATATCGTTATTTTTTAATTAAAGTCTAACAAAATAAAATTTTCCAAAAAGTTAAAAATTATGAATTTTTCTAAAATTTGAGAATTCTATGCCTTTTATCATAATCTTTATTTTGTTTTCATATTTTTAATAAATTCAATTTTTGTTTGATAATAATTTTATTTAGTTGTAACAAAATAATAATCTTATTCAATTAACTATTTAACATATCATAATCACATGTATGATAAGCCTTATATTTACAGTCAATGTGTAAATTTATGAATTTATAATATCATAAAAATACAGGAAAATTTAATCAATTATATATGTCCTTAAAATACTTCAAGATAACAACAAATTCTTACAATTAAAAAATAAATAAAATACGTGAGATAAAAACTAAAAGAACATATACGATATTAAAAAAATATAAACAACTAAAAAGGAAAAGGTATTAGAGATAAAGTTTAAAATATATATAAAAATTATGTAAACGAATAAAATCATTTTATTAATAAATTATCAAAATCAATAACATTAAAATACAAAAATCGATTATATCGTATAACAAAAACTCAAAAGTTAATTTGATATATTATCATGCAATAAAACTAAATAGAGGAATTATTATAATGCCGTTCAAGCCAATTAGGTACCATAAGTTGTAGTTTTTTTTATAAAGGGAAACTGTCAAATCAGATTACAGAACAAAGCGTGGGATGCTGGTCCCCGACATATCCGCTATAAGGATATGTTGGCACCCGGTAGGGGCTACATCAAAATAGGTTACACTGAAAGCACTATGATCTGCCTGGGTGGCGAGCCAGTCAGCACATCTGTTGCCCTCTCGGTAAACATGCTGATGGACAACAGTCCAGTTGTGGGTAAACAGTTCGTTAATGCCTGCGACAATAGGGTAGGTCGCCAGCGTGCGATTGGTCGATGAAGATAGGAGCTGGTGCACCGCTAGTGAGTCCACTTCCAGCTCGACGTGGCGGAAGCCCAATCGCCAGGCAAGCGATAAACCGGAATACACACCCCATAACTTGGCAGACAGCGGAGTGCACCACCCGAGATTCTGCGTAAGACCTACAATCCAAATGCCAGCACTGTCGCGAAGAAGGCCACCTGCTGTAGCCACGAAGTGGGAATGGTTGCTGGCTCCGTCAGTATTCACTTTGATCCAACCTGGTGGTGGTGGTTTCCAACTGACATGCAGTTCGTGGCGGGGGCCGAGGTTGGTATCCGGCCTGCTGTCCCTCCTCAAAGACCCGTGGAGGTAATCTGCATAAGACAAAACGAGAATGTTAGGCGAGGAGGGCCAAGTAAAGTGACAGTCAAAAAACGACTTGTTCCACCAGGTCCAGAGAAACCAACAAGTGGTTCTAAAAATAATCGCCCAATCATGGCCCTGAAAAGGACGATGCTGGCTGAGATTGCTTAAAAGCCAATCGCACAGAGGCATAGAGAAAAAATCAGACGCCTAGAGGGGGGGCGACAGAGCAGTCCACACGGAGCGAGCTTGAGGGCAGTCGCGCATAGCATGAAGGGAAGATTCGTCGAGGGGGCAGTGAGAACAGGAACTGTCCGTCGTGAGATGCTTACGGGCTCGATGGAGATTCGTGAGTAGGCAATCATGGGCTAATAACCAAAGGAACGAGCGGATGCGCTGCGGCCCGGGCCACTGCCAAAATGCCTTCCAAAATACGGTGAAGAGGCCAGTGTCAGAAGCACCCCAGGCAAGTTGATCCGGCCCCAGGGTCGGTTGAGGCGGAAATGTGCCGGCGATGAGGCGACAAATGGGAGCTGGGAGTTGTGAGTGGAGGGCGGCCCAATTCCAATTGCCAGTATCATCTACATAGTGGGGGACGCTAAGAGTAAGAGCGGATTCGGGGAGAGGGTGGACGGTGTGGGAAATGAGTGGGCCAGCACCCACGATCAAGGGGTCAAACCAAAATCGCGTCCGAGAACCATTTCTAACCATCAAGGTCATGCCTTTGTCAACGGTGGGCCATGTGGCCGTGATGCTACGCCAAACCATGGAACCCCCTTTGGAGTCCAGGACGGGGGGAATGTGGGAGGCATCAAACTTGTATTTGTTGGAGAGCACTTGCACCCATAAAGCGTTCGGAGTGGTGATCAAAGACCAACCAAGTTTGACAAGAAAGGCGTCGTTGGTTTCTCTAATGCGCCGAAGGCCAAGACCACCCAATTCCTTAGACTTACAGACGTCCGTCCATTTGACTAAGGGAATTTTCTGTTGAGCGCTCGACGATTCCCACAGAAATTTTCGCATCACTTTTTCTCTGTCATCACAGAGACCACGGAGTAGGCGGACTGTCTGCATAGTATAACTAGGGATGGCTGCTAAAACCGATTGTGTAAGCATGATGCGGCTTGCAAACGATAGGAGTTTGGCCGACTAACCAGAAGAAACAATGGTGGACCTTATCAAGGAGATGCTGGTATGTGCGCTTGACCGCCTATTGATGTAAAAGGGGTATTCCAAGATATTTATTGTAGCAATTGAGAGCAGATTATCATTTATTTCATGCCGGTCCTAAGTTGTAGTTTTCACACAGCACTAACCTTACTAAAACTATTGGGCCGACGTACACTCCATTTAAAAAGTTTTCAACCGAATAACTTCACCCCAAATTCTCTGTCCCCCTCCCCTGGCCCAACCCTGGCCCCCTCTCATCCTAACCAAATTAAACAT
>JAOSBK010000001.1:61708-72875 GCA_027568895.1 Erythroxylum shatona | reverse complement strand
CCCCCCCCCCCCCCCCCCCCTCTGTAAGCAAAGTTCCAGGCTAATTATAAGGAAACTTGAACAAGCTTAATGCGTAACCAGTTCAGGAAAGATGAGTTCATAATGTGATCACAAGACTAGAACCTTTCAATAGTATGGCCTACCCTTGCCACTGAACATACAGTTGATTTTTTTTTTTTTTGGTTGCTCGCCAAATGAAACTCGGAAAAGGAAATTTAGATTTTAAAACAAAACTAGCTTGGAAGCTGTCTCGCTATAAATACAGCTAACGTGTGAACAAGAGGACTCGTCTTCCTGGAAGCTACGTCGGGACTCGTGAGCCCAGGAACTGAGTCACTCGGTAGTCAGTAGACTGCCTGTATGTCGTTTTCCTTGCCCGGCTTGTCTGCACCTTCTTTCTACCCAATTTATGGACACTAAACTCCTTTCGTCTGAAGAAAGACGGACCAAGATGCCTGAAAATTACATCAGGCCGGAATCGGACCGTCCCAAGCTCTCTGAAGTTTCTACTTGCGAAGACGTTCCGATCATCGACTTGGGTCTTCAAAACAGAGACCAAGTTGTCCGGCAAGTAGGTGATGCCTGCAAGGACTTCGGTTTTTTCCAGGTCAAAATTTGATTAAACATTTTGGCCCAACAAATCTCTTGATCTCCTTCCCTTTTCTTAATTAATTCGGTGTACGTCTGCAGGTGATCAACCATGGAGTGTGTTCGGAAACAGTGGAAAGAATGTTACAGATAGCCGAAGATTTCTTCAAACTCCCAGTGGAAGAGAAGTTAAAGCTGTATTCCGATGACCCATCAAAGACAATGAGATTGTCGACAAGTTTTAATGTGAGGAAGGAGAAAGTTCATAACTGGAGAGACTATCTCAGACTCCATTGCTACCCTCTTGACAGATACGTTCCTGAGTGGCCTACCATTCCTGCTTCATTCAAGTTAGTATTCCCCTCTCTCTCTCTCTCTTCTCTTTATCTGCAAGACTGCAAACCTTGAACAGAATTAGAAACCAAAACTGCAAGACACCATTATAGCTAAACCAAATAAGAGAAAAGGCCAATCGGAATCGGAAAATCTTGACGACGTTAGTAGGACTAGCACATGCATTGCATTTCTGAAAGTGGCTGACGTAAATAAGAGAGACGTCACCAACTCTGGGTGAGTTGTTACATTACATCGATCTATCTTCAAAGTATGTGGTGGTGTACTAAGTTCTGAAGAAAGCTGTACTGCACTAATATAGTTTCGTGTTTTTGTACGCAACTTTATCAAATTCTGTATATAAAAATGGAACATCTTTTGATAAAAGACTAACTTTCCATAAATAGGATCGTCCCAATTTAGATAGGTCCAGATCTGAAATGAAAATGCATTTATTATGATAATTTAATAAGAAATAAAAATATATTAAAGTAATTAAATAGATTTTATTACTTAATTTTAAGTAGTTAAGAATAGTTATAATTATAAATTAAATATTTTAAATTTATCACTTAACTGTAACTCGTATTTTAATAAATTATCACTCAACACGCTTTGTGTTAATTGTTGATGTCATGGTGGACTTTTAGTCATTTCTAGTATTATTAATTACTATTTATAATAGGTAGTTGTGATTAGACTTGGGCTCTTACGTAGTAAAATTGAACTCTATGTGAGTGATAATGGGTTTAGAATAAGTTAAGTGCAAGTGTATGAGTTAATTAAAACTAATATTATATATTATTGATAATTAATTTAAGGTTTTAAATTAAAATATAGTTCTAAAAAGGAAAAAAAAAGATAGAAAGACACATTGGTCTGGCAGACTGCCACGTGTAGTTTATATGTGTCGTAAGTTAGCCCTGAGTGAGGCTTTCATGATTTTAATGCCTTTGTCTGTGCCCGCCGTCCCACTAATGTCGATCATTCACTTATTTCACGTTCTTTTATATTTGTGTAGGTGGGAATAATAATAACAATAATAATGGTAATGTTTATTGTTATTACCATTTTTTCTTGTCTAAGTTTAAAATAGAAATAAACTTAGACAAGAAGAAAATTTATATTTTTAAGTAATTAATGAATTTTATCGATGATTAATATTTTAAAATAATTTTATTAATATTATAATTTTGTAAATAAATACTTGGGGGCCATTTTTAAATGTGCAAAGATGAGTCATGGATGTTATTTTTTTATATTATATAATTAATGATGTAACATATTTTTATACATAATGGTGAACATATTAAATTAGTATTGCTTTTTAAAGTTTTGTATTTGACTTATAGCTACATTAATGCATATTAATATATATATTTTTTGTGTTAGAAAGTCTTCAATATGGACATTTTCCCCCTCTCTTTTCTTGACATTGATCTTTATATTTTGTTTTTTCTTCTTGACATTGATCTTTACTCATCAGGGAAGTGGTGAGTAAGTACTGCAAAGAGGTTAGAGAGTTCGGATTCAGAGTGCAAGAACTCATATCAGAGAGCTTGGGACTTGAAAAGGATTACATAAAGAAAGTGTTGAGAGATCAAGGGCAACACATGGCTGTCAACTTTTACCCACCTTGTCCTGAACCTGAGTTAACTTACGGACTTCCAGGACACACAGATCCTAATGCTCTCACGATTTTGCTTCAAGATGCCCAAGTTGCTGGCCTTCAAGTCCTGAAAGATGGCAAGTGGTTGGCTGTTAATCCTCATCCAAATGCATTTGTCGTTAACATTGGTGATCAGTTACAGGTACAGGAACTTTTGTTTTAGTACCAAAAGTTTTTTGTTCTTCTGCTAAATTTATCTAAGTTTAATGCAAGTAGGCACTGAGTAATGGAAGATACAAGAGTGTCTGGCACAGAGCGGTTGTGAATGCTGATAAGGCAAGAATGTCAGTTGCTTCCTTTCTCTGCCCAGCTGATGATGCATTAATCAGTCCACCAAAAGCAGTAATCGATGATGGATCAGTAGCTTTGTATAAAGATTTCACTTATGCTGAATATTACAAGAAGTTCTGGAGCAGGAACTTGGACCAAGAGCACTGTCTGGAGCTTTTCAAAAACTGAGTCATATATATATATGTTGATGCATATATATGAATTACTTCTTGAAAAGTTCCAGACAGTGTTCTTGGTCCAAGTTATATGATTTGGTTTTTGAAAAGTTCCAGACAGTGTTCTTGGTCCAAGATATAATTTGTTGCAGTGAAATTGTATTCTTCATCTATTTGAACCATGTACTCGCCTTTAAGCTCATATGTTACTATTGACTATTTTTTCTCTTCATCAATTCTGGCTTGCTTGTTCTTCGAGTTAGTTTTGCTTCAGATCCATATCTTCTGAGTCTGAGTTGTATTCTTCATCTATTTGAACCATGTACTCGCCTTAAGCTCATATGTTACTATTGACTCTTTTTTCTCTTCATCAATTCTGGCTTTCTTGTTCTTCGAGTTAGTTTTGCTTCAGATCCATATCTTCTGAGTCTTGAGTTCTACATCAACTGCTTTTACATGTGCAGAGAATTTCCATTGATTCGCTAAACAAATTCGGACGTTCTTTATTGATATCATGTGAAGAAAAATAACTAACATTCAATAGAAAAAAAGTCCAACGTCGAAGTGATCAGGCGAGTTTGAGGAATTCCATGACGTAAGTGTTGAGAGCTGAGCACATGACTCTGAAACCTTGGAAACCAGCTCCTTTGGCCAAACTCTGAAATTCCTGTTCAGTTCTCTCTTTACCACCAGGATTATGAGCCAACATTATAACGTCGATGTGAACCACTACTTTCGATGCAAGGCTCGCGTCTGGTTCCACAGGAAGAACACATTCTGCTACTATAACCTTCCCATTTTCTGGCAATGCTTCATAGCAATTCTTCAGAATCTTCAAGCAATGTTCATCGCTCCAATCGTGACATATCCACTGCACATTGAGATTATCTCACAATCATAACGTCTTCGATCATTTTGATATTAAGTGGCTGCAAATTATTGTTTTAATATATATATACACTTACCTTCATTAATATGGCATCTCCTTTTGGAATACTAACAAACATGTCTCCACCAACATGCTCCACACCTGAAAGCCAACATCCATCAGTATCAAACTCAATCCTCGTATCATTGAATAGGCAATTATAGAACTTGTTATGAGAGTTGGTGAAGAAAAAGGTATACCAGGCAAAGATGGGGAATCTTGAATGACATGAGGAAGGTCACAGTTAATGCCTCTAATGGAGGGATATTTGGAGAGGATCATGCTAAGAACAGCACCAGTTCCACCACCAACATCAACTACAGAAGTGAGACCCTCGAAACCCTTGTAAGTCTCAAGAATCTTCTTCATGGTAATGGTGGAATGATCCGCCATGCCCTTGTTGAAAACCTTGTTGAATCTTGGATCTTTCCCATGGTGCTCAAATGAAGTTATACCATGGGCCTTGTTGAATGGAATTCCTCCTTCAAGGACCGACTCTTTCAAGTAATACCTACAGTCCACCATAAATACATAAATTGTTACTGATAATTCTCTTAACCAAGGCATTAGGGTTAGGGAACGATTACAGTACCAGCTTTCCATAAGAACCTTGTCCTGGTTCATGAGACAGAGAGGGGCAATCGAGACACCATCTTTATTCTTGGTCAAGAATTTACAGACAGGTCCAAGACCGTAAAGCCTCTCGACCATACCATCAGGGAGTGTTCTTAGTGAGTAGGTGAGAACAGAGTAGCTAGCCAGTAGCCTCAACATGCGATCTAACACGAAGGCTGCTTCAGGATTCTTGTTTTGGAGTTTTGAGGCAATGTCTGATGGAGACAAGAACGCACCAGGACCAGCTCGTGCCATTATTTCAAGAAGGTCGAGTTCAAGAACGGTTTTTAGAATCATAGGCAAGACGGAGGCACTAGCTAGCTGCATGGTGAACAAGTTTGCTTCTTCTTCGGACACTAAGGTTGGTGTCATCTCAACTGTAGTAGAAGCCATTAGTTTGATGATTTTTCGCTGTATCTGAGAGACTTGAAGGTGGCAAATTGAGGAGGAAGGAAGGAGATAGAGTAACTAGTGACTGTATTCTTGAAAGTTGAAACTAAGCTTATATATAAAGGTCGATTAATTGGCCAACCACCGTGGACCAATATGGGTGTGACTGTGACCATCAGCTACGGACTTAAACACTAGACCTTTATTTTAATTTTATGTGCTTCTCTTTTTGTTTTTTCTTTTTCCTTTGCATAGAATAAACTATGGAATATTATTTGAATCATTTAATTTTATTTGTAATTTAGAGTCTCAAATATGAATATTATGAAAGGTTTGAGCTATATTCACACCATTATTCTTTTTTTTTTTAACCTACGAGGTATTTTAGGAAGGTTTCAATTATGGGAAGATATCTTTAAGTCATTTACATCCAGATTAATCCCCGCTCGAACCGGGTAGGTTCCTTGCAGGAGACAAAGTTCTAATTCCAAAATTTAAATAGCTGCATACATGAGGGAGGTTTGAACACACGATCTCACTTAAGCCAAGAGAGCCCCTTATCAACTTATCTGCGCTTTGGGGTTCACCATTACTCTTCTTAAACACCAAAGTTTGACAATGAACAAATTTTGGTTATTTGAGTGACTTATTTAAATAAAAAAAGCTAAATTCTGTTAAAATTTAATTAAAAAATCATTGTTTTGTTATTATAACAATAGGATGAGAGTCGAATTATTTCTTACAACCATGAATCTCGTCAAAATCGAATTATGTAATAGAAGAGACTGAGATAATATACAATATTACAACTTATACAAGGTTCGTGATTTCATGTAGTCTAGTTCCTAGCAAGGTCGAGTTAGGTTGGACTCTTCAGCTGTTAGCTAATAGATAGATTTTAATTACAGTTAGAATGTAAAATTACTGAGGTGAGCTAGTTGTAGAAATAAGCAACCCTGGAGCTTGCTTTACCAAGCTTTGATGAGTTAACACACAGACGCAGACACGGAGAGAGTTGCATTGCATTGCAGCCATTTGAGACGTAGAAAGTGTTCATAAGGAAAAGGGGAAGGACCTTGCTTTACCAACCCCTTTCACTCTCACCTACCCTTTCACAATTATAGTTTCTTGTGTATTATAGTTATGGTGGTGGCACTTCAATTCTTTCATTATCCATCTTTTAAGGTTAGTACTTGGAGATAGTATTGGGCTGGATCGAACGTAGCCGGAAATATTTTGTAAGCATCCAAACTGAGCCCGAGATTTTCATAGAATAGAAATTTACCATTCAAATCCGAATTCAATTAAGTTTATAAGTTTTAATCCCCGATTAAACTTAAACTAAATTATTATTTTTAACTCAATTTAATTTAATTTAAAAATATTGTTTTGTTCAAAAAGATGTCGTTTGTATTTGAAATATTTAATTTTTGAGTTCAACAAAATTGTAAAGCTCAAATTTGAGTTCAACTTGTTAGTTATAAAGTTTAGATTTGAGCTTGTTCCAATTTAAAATTTTAAAATAAAAAATCTAAAATTGATTATAAGTCTAATCAATTAGGATAAGGGTCGTTTGGTTTCACTTCTATTTTTCTTTTGTAATTTTTTTTCTTATTTTTTAAATAAAAACAAAACCTATTTTGTTATTAATATCAATGTAGCCATATTTTTTATTATTGATGAAAATTGCATGTTAGATAAAACCTAGAGGTAAATTATTTTAATATCTTATATAATATTTATTAATAAATTATCAATAAAAGTGTTTTATTTTTAAAAATAATTTAAACCTCAAAAATTTTAAATTATTTAATAAAATTTTATTTAAATTTTATATATTTTGAAGTTGTTTTAAATTTAATTATATTTATTAATAATTATTTAATTAATTTTATTTTATTTAATAATAGAATGTAAAATAATAAACAACTTGTTATTATATTATATTATAAACTCTTATTCGAAATAACATTTCATTGTATTATATTATGAACCCTTCCATCTCTCTTAAACAACACTTTTCTAATATTGTATTCATATGTATTGTATTTCTTTATAAACTATTCCTTTTCATTTCATTAAAAACCCCGACTCTGTCCAAATATAGCCAAAGCATTTTTATCAAAGCCCACTATTTGTATTGTTCATATTCTTAATTTCTAATAAACTAGGTGATGAAATGTCAAAAAAAAAAAAAACTAGGTGATGAATTAACTCAAATGTCACCTTATTTTTGAATATGCAATATTTCACCTCTTTAAATGGCACTAATTAAATTATCAACTCATAAACTTGAAAACAATATTTATATTTTCTTATTTTTAGTTTAATTTAATCAAATTTTAAATAGTTAAATGGGTCAAAATAAAAAATTTTAGTCAAATTCAAATTATAATTTTTTTAATATAATCATATGAACATGGAAGCACTATATCAATATTGTCATATTCTTTTTTTCTTTCATTTATAACGTTAAAGGTGCTAAAATGATCTTGTCTAAAAGTTGAGAATTCTGATTATTCGACTAGAAGATTGGGTTTCATTTTATGAATTTTCACATATATTTTTCAGCAAATTCATAAAATAATATATAATAATTAATATTGATGCAAACTGCTCTGTATCCCCCTCACTCGTGTGTTAGAAAGCTAAGCCTGTTACAATCCCTATCTCTTTCGTTCTATTACTCCCACAGTCCCACTCAAACAAACAATGTCTCCTCCAGGTCCCGTTGTTGAAGCTGAGAACGTTGCTGCCACTGCCGACCAGCTTCCTTCAACAGAGGAGCCCAAGTGCACGCCGCAGGAACAAGAGCCTGTAGTCGTTGAGGATGTGAAGGAAGACGAGGACGAGGACGGCGACGAAGACGATGACGACGATGACGAGGAGGAGGAGAAGGAAGATGGCTCTCCAGGTCTCGATTGCTTTAAAGATAACAACTTTTTCATCCCTATTTTAACGGGTTTTACTTCGTCGTCTACCATTTATTTCGGTTCAATGAATTTTTTGTTTCTTGTTGTTGTGACTTGTGATGTATCATATATGCCATATGATGACTGTAGGAGAGATGAGAATGAACAATCATACGGGAAGCTATGCAAGTTTATGCAGTAGCCTCTGTTGCTTTGTTTGTGGAAATTGAGCAGAATGGTGGCTGAATTTGGCGCTCTTGCTCACTCTTCAATGTGTTTGTGTGCGTCTAAAAGTTGCATTTCGTCACAAGTTGTTACTTTTACTCACTATCACAATCCGTTTTGAAGATTATCTTAAATTGGTTAACTTCGAAATTGATTTCTAATGATCCCAATGATGAATTTAGGCAATTCCAGTTCTAATTTCCAAACTGTAAAAGCCGTTCACTTAGCTGGATGTTCTTGTTCTTAACAATAACGGTATTACAGTCCTGATCTTACAGAGTTTTTATGTGGTTTCTAGCCTGGTTATATGTGTTTTGTAGTTCTGTGAAGTCATTCGTTTAGAGAGTGGGTTGCAGGTACAAATGGCGGATCAAAGCAGAGCAGAAGTGAAAAGAAGAGTCGCAAGGCAATGTTGAAGCTCGGCATGAAGGCTGTTAGTGGTGTCAGCAGGGTTACAATAAAAAGAACCAAGAATGTGAGCTTCTGTCTGAATTTCTCTTCTTGTTGATCTGCCTTGGTGTTTAGTCTTAATTTAACCAAAATAAAAGAAAGAACTTTGATGTTTCAGATACTGTTTTTCATCTCAAAACCTGATGTCTTCAAGAGCCCAAATTCTGAGACCTACGTCATATTTGGCGAGGCTAAGATTGAGGATTTGAGCTCTCAATTGCAAGCTCAGGCTGCCCAGCAGTTTAGGATGCCAGACATGGCATCAGTCATACCAAAAGCTGATATGTCTGCTGCAGCACAGGCTGATGAAGAGGAGGAAGAAGTAGATGAGAAGGGGGTTGAGCCTCGGGACATCGATCTGGTAATGACACAGGCAGGGGTGTCGAGGAGCAAGGCTGTCAAGGCTCTTAAGACCCACAATGGGGACATTGTTAGCGCCATCATGGAGCTTACTGCTTAGATGGTCTTCATATGTCAGTCTGCAATCTTTGGTTTCTGCTCATGAGTTCTTGGAGTATTTATTTGGTTTTGCAGTCAATTTGTTCACCGCTTAACAGGTGGCTGAATTGTTCTTGGAAAATTTTCCCCTCAATTAGACTTGATAATATTTATTTTGCAATGGTGTTTCCCGAGGACTAAGGACCAAGCAATGTCTCTAAGTTTTGACATCCTGCTAAGTTGTGCTTGACGCATTAGCATACTATCCAAACGATGTCCAATCAATTTGCAATTGTCACGCTTATCGTTTGTGGGTCATAATGAAGGCCTAAACATGTAAAAGGTAAATGTCTTCTCCTCTTAAAAGCACTCAAAAATTAAGCGTCCACTTGTACATGTATGTAAAAGTAGGGATGGCATGGATCAGCTAGGTTTTTTGAATTTTTTTTAAAATTGAAAATATAAAAAAACGTAATTTTTTAAATTAAGTCCGACTGTTCAGGCCTAGATTGTAGCTTACCTAAAATCTAACTCTTCTAAGTAAAGCGATATTATTTTGTTTAGAATAATTGAGTATCAAATCAGTTCAAACTTGGGCTTGATTCATTAGTCAATCTATTAAAAATAACTAAATTTAAGCTTGTGATCCAATAATTAATCATTCCTGCATAAAAAAGCCTTCAAACTCTGATTTACACACACAGGCGTTTGTTCTTGAGGAAAACAATACATGAATAACAATAAAGATGCATTACATAAATGAAAATTAGTTTTGGTATATAATAAAATCCAAATTATTAAAATTTCTTGATTGGGGCTCTATATGACTATGACCTTATTCAATGTTTACATTTATACTTTAGACAAACAAGCAGCTTGACTGTCCACTTGCCAGCGCAGTGTGAAGCTAAAGCTATGGTATAAAGAAGAGGTAGATGAGGATTATCTTAAGAAGCAATAACACAGATCAACCTCAATTGTTAGAGCCTTCTATTTGCACGTTTAACCACAACAAGGTGATGAGATATTCAGCGGAAGGGCCAGGAAACAAGAAAGTCGAACATATTTACAAACTTAATAGGTTTTTACATGATCAAATTGCAGCCAGTTTCAAGATAAAAGCAAAGCAAGTGCTGTCCATAAGAGATTCTTGTGAATGAACTGTCAAAGCAGTACTAGGCTTCCAAATAAACTTCTTAGTCCAGTGGAAGAAACAAGGTGATGATCGGAAAGTACGGATGTGACATATTTACATAGAATTTCAAGGATAGTAACTGCAACATTTTGACAGTCACCGCAGAGCAAAGCCCTCAGCAGCTGATTAATTACGCCCCACTGTCTTGCCTCTTGCAGCTCATGCTTCAATTTCAACGGTCCCCCAGCTCCCCCTCGCTTACATGTTCCCAATCTGAAGAAGAGCTGTCATACCAACTTGCAAGAGGCTGATCCACGCTCCTACTTACCAGTTTTGTCCCAGAATCATCATCCAAAAAAATGTCGAATTCACTCATAGTAGATACCTCTGCAGAAGATTTACCAGTGAGATTTTGCACGACAGGTTTGACATTCTGATCCAACTTTTTACCCTCCAATTTACCCTTGCTGGCTGGTGAATTCCTACTCAGAACCGGCTGATATTCTTCCCTATTTATGCTATCTGAGTAATCATCCCGAAGTCTCAGAGCATGGAATCTGGCCATTACGGAAGCTTCAACATCATCTTTAAGCATCGATTTACTTGACATGGCCGTCTCTTGTACGAATATAATTGGTTTTTCACTGATGTTTACTTCCTGGACTGAACTTTCAGCTTTGTTCAAACAAGCAGTAACCTCAGAACTTGAGAATCCTCTTAAGAAGCACAGACACGGACACGGACACGGGACACGACATGGACACGGACACGGGAACACACCAACTTCTAAAATTTGGTGGACACGGACATGGCATATACATATATTATAAAATTTATAATTAAGAAAAAAAATTCAGAATTCATAATATGATATATATATTGATTAATGTGTTTTAAAACTTCCAACATCTTGATAGTTCATACATATTTGGTATTTTATAAGCTTCTCTAAAAAAATATGGAGCATATATTCCATTAAGCAATTTGTCAACAATCTCCTATCCAAAAGTAGAATTAGTCATTCACATGGGTATTTAC
>JAOSBK010000001.1:6768-49728 GCA_027568895.1 Erythroxylum shatona | reverse complement strand
AGGCAAGCCATGCCATTCCATCCTTGACCCCCCAATTTGGGAGGTCACAAAATATTAGATTTTGGATGGCAAAGGATGGCTTCCAAAGCCATTAATTGTCATTCTATCTTGTTTCAAAATAGACTCCCAAACAATGGCTTGAGTCATTTGGGCCATTCCATTCCATTCCCTTCCATCCCTCCACCCACATCCAAACATACCCTTAGTCTCCTATTGTTTGGTTGATTGTATATAAGCATAAACTGACATATGTAAAGACTTGAAGTGAGATAAATAAAGTAAGTCATTTATTTAGCTTCTCTCTTTATCTATGGCGAACTCTTATATGGTATAAGAGAAAGGCGACTACACTGCAGTTGATCGTCATTCTTGATCGATTGGCTTGGGGTTATTGCAAGCAATCAATTGCCCAAGCCAATCGATTGACGATCATCATCCAATTGTTCTATTTTGGTTTCAGTCTTGAGGAAGTAACTGGATTAAAGGATGGTTTTGGGGAACTTCATTTTCTTCTCACGAGTGCGCATCCTATTTGAAGATCTTGTGACAATGGAAGGTTTTTCACATGATTCACCAGCTGGATCGACTATTGATCCCAGATCGAGGGTTCCGCCTAAAGAAACTCCAATCTACCTTCAAAGATCAAACTATCCAGGTATGATTTTAGTTACTGCAGTCCTGACTGGAAATAACTTTATGAGCTGGAGTAGATCAGTTAAAATAGTCATAGGAGCTAAAATGAAATTAGGGTTTATCGATGGTACCTATCAAAAACCTAGTCCAAGATCTATTGACTTTGATAAATGGATTATGATAGATTACATGGTTAGTTCATAGATTTTGAACTCCATGTCGAAGGATATAGTCGAAGCCTTCATTTATACAAATTCTGCCTGAGAACTTTGGTCAGATTTGGAAGAAAGGTTTGGAGAGAGTAATGGTTCATTATATTATCACTTACAAGAACAAATTAGTGCAACATCATAAGGAAATATGTCTGTAGCTATGTACTTTACTGGTTTTAAGAAATTGTGGGATGAACTCTATTGTCTCATGCCTGTCTTACAGTGTACCTGTGAGGTGACAGCATAGTGTGTATATGGAGCACCTAGGGCTCTAACTGACTTGACTTCCTTGAATCAACTGATGCAATTTTTCATGGGTCTAAATAAGAGTTATGATCATATTAGGAATCAAATCTTGGTTATAGAATCTTTGCCGTCTATCAATAAGGCCTACTCTATGGTCTTAAGGGTAGAAAAGCAAAAGGAGGTGCATATAGTTTTTATTGAAGGAGTGGAGCATAGTGTTATGTTAGTGAATACATTGAATACTAAAAGTGCTACAGATGGAGGAGGGGAAACAATCTAAGCACAATTAGGGCAATAGTGACAAGGGTAAGATGCACTGTTCTTATTACAAGAAGCACGATCATCTGAAATTGCTTTATTCTTCACCAGCTTCAACAATTCTTGTTTGATCAATTCAGATAATGGAGGATTGGAGGTACCAACAGTTGTATTTGCCACTAATGTACTGTTATCTACAGTTAATGAATTATCTTCATTCACTGCATTAGTTGTATAGGACTTCCCACTTCTCTGTTAAGAAGTGAATAATGCATTTTTGCATAGCTTTCTTAATGAGGAACTATATATGACACCTACAGATAGGTATACTAAGGTTGGACCTAATGAAGTTTGCAATCTAAATCGATCCTTGTATGACTTAAAGCAAGTCTCTCGACAATGAAATTGTGAATTTACCAAACACTTTCTTTCTTATGGTTTTATGCAATCACAACTTGATCATTGCTTGTTTACTAAATCTACTAGTTCTACTTTTGTTGCACTTCTTATCTATGTGGATGATATTTTGTTGTTTAGACTATTTGAAGTTATCTTAAATGACATTAAAAGTTTTTTACATACTGCTTTTACCATCAAGAATCTTGGCCTAGCTAAATATTTCCTTAGTTTAGAGATTGCTAGATCATCTACTGGTTTATATGTCAATCAAAGAAAGTATGTTTTGGATATTCTGTGACTGGAGCAAAACCAGTTTCTACTTTCTACACCACTGCTTAAGGGCTTGCAATTAACTGACAAATCTAGTCAGTTACTAAATGATGCAAGACAGTATAGAAGGTTAATTAGTAAGCTATTGTATTTGGGATTTACTCGTCCTAACATTATTTTTGTATTTCAACAGCTAAGTCAGTTCCTTCATGCTCTTTGCAAAGGTCATTGAGATGCTGCTCTTAACTTATTGAAATACTTGAAGGGTTGTCCCTCTACAAGTTTATTTTTCTGCTTCCACTGCATCTTCTATTTCTCCTACATCTCTTGTATGTTCACTTGTGGGTCTGTGGCTTATTGTGATGTTGATTAGGGATTATACTTAATCACTCGAAGGTCTATATCTGGTTTCTAATATTTTCTTGGGTTTCTCTTTAGTCTCTAGGAAGACTAAAAAACAGCCACAGTTTTCAGATCTTCTGCTGGAGCAGAGTATCGAAGTATGACTTCAATTGTATGAATTGTTATGGATATCTTATATTTTGAATGATTTACAGATTTTTTCACTTCTCCTATTCCTTTACAGTGTGATAACAAGGCTACCATACATGTTGCTGCTAACCCAGTTTTTCATGAATGTACAAAACATCTTGATATTAACTGTTGTGTAGTTTGTGATCAATATAACCTTGGTTTTGTTGCTCCTACTCATATTTCTTCCCGGGAACTGTTAGCATATCTTTTTACTAAAGCTTTGACAGTTAGTAAGGGGTTTATCCGACTTGAGCGGGGATTAGTTTAGGTATAGATAACTTAAAAGTGTCTTCCTATAGTTGAAATCTCCTAGAATACTTCATGGACAATAAAAAAAATTTGAGAATAACTTTTATGTGTTTTGTATAATTATGTGTAATGTTTGTTTTAAGTGGAGTGAGGTAGTTTTGTACAGATAAGTTGACATCAGCCTTCTGTGGTTGACTGCATATAAACAGAAAGTGACGGATGTAAAGAATTGAAGCGAGATAAATAAATTCAATACTTTATTTAATTTCTCTCTTCATCTTTGGTGAACTCTCGCACTCTCATCCTCATCAGATACAGTAACAACTTTAACAACTTGTCGATCATTTATGAAATGGAACAAGCATTGGGATTCTCATCGCTGAAGATCTGTGGAGGCGGAATTCTTTCGATTACGTAAAGTGGCTGGTAGTAGTAGTTCATCATTCTCTTGATACTTTCCTCATCAACTATGCTGTTCACACTCTCCTCCTGCTCCTCTGGTTTCTTCGCCGCCTTATCATCGTTCTCGGGGTTGCTTGTTGTTGTTTCCGTTTTGCCTTCTTCTTCTGGAGGTTTACCCTCTGCTTCTTTCTTTGTCTCTTCGGCTGGTTTGGCTTCTTCTTCTGGTGGTAGTGGTGGTTGTTTCTCTGCTTCTTCCATTTTCTCTTCTTGCTTCACTTCTCGTTCAGGCTCCGGTTGTGGGATGATTCGAGCTTGCTTCTTGGTCCGTCTATATACGTAATCAACCAGCTTGCTTGCGTCCATTGTCCCTGACACTGTGACTTTCCCGGTGATAAACTCTGTGGTAGCTGTTTGAACTCCTGTTAATGTAGTCATTATCATCACATATTCCAAGATTAGAAATTGCTCGTTCAAAAGAAATTCACCATCAAAAGAGCTTGGTTGCTTGCCTACCTCTCATTTTGAGTATCTTTTTCTTGAGTTGCTCAGCACAAGCCTCGCAATGCATGTTAACGTTAAGCTCCACAGTCGTCGACCCACTAACCTGCCATTTTCCAGAAACCAAAACATGTTAACTAATCTCTTTTCTTCTATAAATATATTAATACTCTTATAATCTCAAAAACTGGTTGGTAATGAATCAGGGGACATGAAACCTGTGAAGTGACAACTTGGGGAATTGGATCACCCTCAGCTTCAGGAATTGGAGACAACACTTTTGCACTTCTCTTGGTTTTCTTCATGATTCTGTTACAAATTGCCTGAGGTTCGATTATCCCTTTTATGGTTACTTGGTTCTGAGCCATGTCTATTACTACTCCTTCCACTCCTGCATTTCTTATCAAAAGGGTATCAAATTTCTGATGAAAGTGAAAAGAAGACTGAAGAGATCAGGACCAGGACGAGACAAAGAGTTAAAAACTAACCTCTGATCTTGGTGATAGACTTCTCTATCTTTTTTGCACATCCCACACAATGCAGATCCACGAACAAGACACAGGGAGCTGGGGGCTTTGGTTTCTCTTCCGTCGACTTCTCTTCCTTTTTATCCTCCACCTCTGCTTTTGCTGCTTCCTGCATGCATGCATATTTACAACAACTTACGTAATATCAGATCGGACTCAAACACAACATGGAACATAAGATAAGTAGTAAAAACACCAGAAGTTGCAGAAGTAATCTCACCTGTTTAGCTTCTTCGCCCATGTTCGCTTCAATCAGCAGAGAAGAAGGAAAGCGAAGGAGGGACAGTGAAGAGTAGAAAGAAGTTTATCTAAAGAAGAATATGATTCCAAAGCACATGGAAAGTGGCTTAGAAATGCAGAAAGAAGCTAAGTTCAGAAGTTGATGAAAGGGGGAGGAGACGGAAAGAAAATGGAGCAGAGTTGGAGGGATTTATAGAAAGAAGGGGGTGAATTTAGGAAGCCGAGGCACTGATTTAAAAAGGTTAAGGAATATACTTTGGATTTACTTTTGCATGATACTGATAATCCACCGACTACGGTGGTTGATGGTCGTGGGGATTCCATTTCGGTGATGTGTCAGATGCATGTGGTATGTTAATATGTTCGGTTTATCTCAATAATTTTATAGACACTGACCCCTCAATGCTTTATGATTTTAATTAATTTTAATTGCCTATCCATCGTTTTATTTTTCTTAATAATTAACTTATATTAGCTAAAGCTAATTTAGTTGAATTATACGCTTTCTTAAATATAATTTTCATGAAAAATAAAAAAAGAAAAGGCTTTGCGTGTAAAAGACAATATATATAAAGTTGATATCCACATGGGCTGCCATCTTCAGTTCCAGATCGACGATCCACTTTGCCTTTTAAATTACTTTCCTTGTAAAATGTTCACGACCCATAGTAAAGGAAATAAAAAAATCTTCACTAAAACTAAATAATTTATTTATGATAGCTTACTTATAAATTATTATATAAAAAGTATGTAATATAAAAATAACAATTTAATTAAATCTAAAATTAAAAAAATTAATTTAATATCAAAATTTTAAATTGATTTAGTGTTTATTAAATACTACATAAATATTAATTTATTAATCATATTAACAATTAATGTGAGTTGCATAAATTTTAAATTTTAAATTAATAATTTTAAAATTTCTTTTATGTGACTCTTTAGAGTTTTGTAAATATAGATGAAATTGTAATTGATTTTTTAAATAAATTATAATGATTATAAATTACAGCGTGGATGTTGATTAGTCATAAATTTTTGTCTCCTAATGCTTCAAAGGTTCAACCAAAAAGATGGTTAAGTCGTACCAAAAGGGAAAGCAGAGGCCAACTTAGCACGTCAACACGTCGAACTGACTCAGCATGGGCCGTCAGAAAACAATCAAAACTCCTTACCAATACATTGTACACGTCCAAAGCTTTGGTTTGGTCCCAGACAACGAAATTTCACCAACTAACTCGAATAATTTATAATAATTAAAACATTAAATTAATTTAAAAACATTTTCAATCAATTAATTTTAATTTATTTTAATTTAATAATCTTTATTATTAAAATGATTTATTTTTATAAATTACTTAATTTTTATAAATTAAAATATATCAATTATTTTTCTTTAACAAATTCTTTTATATTAAAATTTAACTCAATTTTATAAATAAGGATAGCTTTTCTTTATTATTATTTTTAATTTTTTAATTTTATTCAATCTTTATTATATACAAATTTTATCATAGTCTAATACCAATTAATTAAATTTTAATTTTTTATTATGAATATAAATTTTAATCCAATTTTTAAAACATTATAATCTCAATTAATCTACCAACAGAACTTAAGTTAAAGCCAAAAAAACTCGCTCAATTTCATCATCTAATTAACATGCTCTTTTTGGATAGACAATTAATTAAGAATTGTCTGCACTTTTGATGTGATCATAGGTTGATTTAAGAGATTCTGATTTTAATACAGTAAGGAAAGAAGGTCACATTCTTTTGGTATAAATGAGACGGATCATTGGTTAGCCATCTTATAAAGTTAACAAATCAATCAATCAATTTAAGTGAAAGTAATTAATTAATTTCCAATAACTTGAATTTATACATGATTGCAATAGCATCTAAGGAACTTTTTATAGTTAATCAATATATGAAGATCATATTAGGACACGTAATCCACTCATTCTCTATCCAAATCTTCTTACCTTTTTTGAGTTTTTTCGTAACATGATATCCATTTCCATTATTTGTTACGTTAGCTAATAAATTTGAAGTTTAAAAGAATTCGTATACGACATTACCCCGGCATAATAGTTTTTAAGTAACTTTATATTATAATATAAAATTTTAACAAATTTGGGGTTTTTTCATTTGAAAATACAGGCTCGAAGGCTCTTTTTCTATAAGCCTTTGAAATTACTTAACTGATTTAAGGCCAAGGCACCGCAGATATAGCAACTACATCTGCAGGCCCAAATGTTGTGTGACAAAACGGAGTTTTCTGTTTTCTTTTCGTCACTCGCACCGGTTCAACTTCCATTCGACGTCGTATAAGCTCTTTTTTTGGTTGTATATATAGCTGTTTCAAATTTGGCTTTCCCTCCGTAATCAGTTGATATTCTTCTGATCCATTTTTTTTCTCCTCTCGTCTCCTTCCATTGTTAGCTTCTTTCACTTTTCACAAACCCTTCGTCTTTCGATTCTCTCATCTCTCGTTCTCCTTTTCTCCGTTCTGAGACAGAATGAGCGAACTCTCTGCCTGTGATTCTACTTCTGCATTTCTTTCATCTCTTTATTGCTGGATCTAGATCATCGACGTTCTAAGAGGCAAGAAGCGATCGCAAAAAAGCTGAGCAAAAATTGAGGACGAACGGAGGATCTTGAGAGTGATGCAAGAGCTGGCGTACGCTCAGGTATATTTCTGTTGAAACTTCAACGCCTTCATCTTCGTTCGTTCTCTCCGTTCATCTCACTTTTGTTAACCGTTTCTTCTTTATTTTTCATTGATGACCGCAGGAAAGCTGAGCTAAAACTGAGGAAGAACAGAGGATCTTGAAAGTGATACGCTCAGGTATATTTCTGTTGAAACTCCAACGCCTTCACCTTCGTTCGCTGTCAATGTCCATCTCATTTTCTCTCGTTTTCTGTTAGATGTTTCTTCTTTATTTTCCATTGCGATTGATGATTTTCTTTCAACATCTTGACTGAAATCTTTTGTTTCTTTTGCCGTTCGTTCTCTCTAATGACGGAAGGTTTTCCTTGTTTGTTCAACTGCTTGATTTGGTTGCATATGTTCTTGACTCCTGGATACTCGATTTGTTAGGGCATTAGTTCAGTTTTAGGAAAGAAAATGCACAAGAATTGCATTTAGGAAGGAGCTAAATGCAGAGGCTTAGAAGATACTAATTAGTTTCGTTTTGGTAGTGACAAAGTTAGTACTTACAATCAAAAAGAAAAATAAAAAGGAAAACAAAACTATACTTAGATTAGACTGTTGCTCAAGAAATTGACTAGTTTACAACGAATAATGTTTAAAATTTTGACTAATCGAACGTAGCTGGGAATAACATGTTTTAAACTTCAAATAAGTAAAACAGGCGAAAAAGGTTGAAGAATTCCAGTAAGCAGTTAATACACATAGATTCATGTACAATACATCTTAATATGATATATTCGATAGTCTATGTAGAATGAACAACTTAACCTCGTGAAAAGGAGGCATAATATCTTGCTTCATTGTGTGAATTAGTCTTTATGTTAATTCTTCTTCACAACATTACACAAGTTTTGAATAGTCTTTTAGGTTTCTGTTATTGGTTACACATTATTTAATTTATACTCCTGAGGAAAGTTGATGAATGATATCAACTCACTTTTAATGATAGATTAAACTGATAAATTTACTCGTTTGCAAAATAAATATTGATAGAAATCATTCGCTAACGGAAGGTTTATTCTATTCTAACTCTCATTTTTAATTTACAAATATAGTAGTTTATGAACTATTATGAACCTCCAGAATATAAAGAAGGACCTAGCCCCTAGTTTGGGTCTGTTCAATGGGCTAGCCACTCTGATTTTTCAAATTCAATATAGCAAACATTTTTCAGTAGACATTAGGGTTCTCAAATTTTCTACATAATTTATGTTTAGGGTATTGCAGATTTTGTTTCGCAGGTTAACAAAAAAAAAGTAGAGCTGTCATTAATTACTGTAGGTAATACTAATTAAAATGACGTTGAAAAATATTTAAACAATAATAATATAATTATGTATCTCGTTCTTTATACCTATCTTTGTGGGAATGGTGCGCTCATCGCAAATGTGCTACTAAGCACTTCATTTTATAGTATAAACTAAAATAATTGTTCGGATTACATTTCGTGAGAAATCTATTAAAATTTATAGAAGTATTGAATCGTATAGGCAGCAAGTATGCAATGGGCAATGGCTATATCGGAGCATGCATAGCGTTGAATCGGCTGGGCTTATGAACGGGACGCCCCAAGGTTTGCAGGTGAGCACGAGTCCGTCACGGATTTCTTCGGCTTCTTTCTTGTTTGTTAGTTCAATCTACAAGCTTCGCATAAAAAACAGAATAAAGAATAAAGAAACAAGTTATGCTCAACATATTTTCTAGACGAATCATAATTCCTATCTTTATAATTTAATCTTTTTCATCATGATTCTTAAATTATAAAAACTTATTTCAAATGTCTTTTTTAAACTAACGGAATTAAGAACAAATTTAATGTGTAAAATGAATGAATTGTAATAGGAAGTTTACTAGTTAACATTGCTTTATAATACATTACACTTTTAAATCCTAATTAGCATCATTATATAATACATTAAATCTGAATCAACATCAATCTACAGTATTTTTAAAATTATAATTTTAGAGAAATGTCGTTTAAAACTACAATTTAATATCATCAATATAAACATTATTTAAAATATGAAATAGAGGCATGCATAAATATGTGCATTTTAAAAATTAATATCAATTCAAAAGTATGATTTTAGAGAATTATAGTTAATCAATACAGTTTAATATCATTTTTTAAATGTCAATTAATTCAAAATTAAATTTTCCTAGATCTTAATGCACATCACTCTATAATACATCATTTTAGAAAGATAATTGTGGAAGAATGATATCATTGTTATAGGTGTCAATTAATTCAAAATATGAAATAAACGTATAAATACATAGGTCATAGGCTCACTTTTATCTTTCATGTTCGAGTATGATTTTATGGAATTGGGTGATAATGGTCGATTAGTATCCTGATAAACCTAAGGTCAAAATTGAGTTGGATAAATTGGGCCTTTTTCGACATTAGTAGGTGGACTTTGAATGCATTCCACTTTGAAATTTTAAAGTCAATCTAGCTACAATTGTTTTAATTTATAATTATGTTCTAACGTTTATTTTTATCATAAAGTTAATATAATTTCTATTTGTTATAAATTAATAGTAATATTGTATCTATTATTGTAAGAAATATATTTTGTTTTGAACAATTTTATAATTATTTTTAAATGTTTTTTCAAAATACACCAAAGAATAGAATTTAAATTTGAAAATTTCATCGTATGGACATAAGTTTGAAAATTGAAATATATGTCATATGTTGGAATTTGGATTATGAATCAACTTTAAAATTTAAAAAAATTTACAACTCAACCTAGTTTGTGATTTTAATTAATCAACATAATTCTGTGTGTTAAAATTTAATTTTGTCTCACTAATTAATGTGTTTAATATCAATTGAATAAAAATATTGTCAGAAGTCATAAATTATGTTAGTTAATTGACTGATAATAGTCTTTAATAAATTGAATAAAATTTCTCAAATGATCAAATAATTATTTATTCAATTGATTGAAAATTAAGAGAATTACATTTCGTGATTCTTAAGATGTTTAAAAGTTTATCTTGATACATAACTTAAGTTTCTTATTTAAAAATACTATTAAATATTTTGTTCAAGAAGAATAATGATTCTATTGTATTTGTAAAAATAAATGGTAAGTATCAATTAAGAATAGGAATAGGAAAAAAATTAAAATTTTTTATTTGATATGACAAAATTTTTAGTTTTCACAAGTTTGAAAATTTAATTATAACACAAAATTTGAGTAAAAGTATTGCTAAAACTCATAAACTGTTTTAGTTAATGAACTGCCAATAATTTTTAATAAGTTGAATTAGAAATTTAATATCCCAATTGCTCAATAATTATTTATTCAATTGATTAAAAATTAAGAAAATTTTAAATTTTGATGGATCTTCAAGAAGTTTAACTTGTTAATATGTTTTTTGAATATTTAATGTAAAAGAATAATTATTGTATTATATAAACGAAGAAAACAAATGACATTATCAATGGAATCTTATAATTTTAATTAATTAATATAATTTTATGTGTTAAATTTTAGTTTTTATCTCATTAAGTAACAATTAACTATCAATTGAATAAAAATATTATTAAAAGTTATAAATTGTTTTAGTTTATTTATTGCCTACTCTTTAATAAATTACATTAAAAGTTTAATTTTCCTTAATATTCAAAAAATTATTTATTCAATTATTAAAAGTTAAGAAAATTTAAACTTTGATGATTCTTGAGGTTTAACTTGATCCTTATTAACTTAAATTTCTTATTTAAAAGTATTTTTGTATAATACATTTAAGAAATTGTAATTTATTTTTAACACTCAAAAAGTTTGAAATTTTAATTAATTAATACCCTGCTATGTGCTAACATTTAATTCGTTTATCTCTCTAATTAATGAATTAACTATCAATTGAATAAACAGATTTATCATAAAGTGTTTTAGTTAATTACCTGCCAATGGTCTTTAATAAATTTAATCAACATTTTAAATTGCCAAACGTTCAAAAATTTATTTAAAAAGTAAGAAAATCTAAATTAAATTATTTAATATTTAATAAAATGAACATGTTAATATATCTTTGATAGAAAGATTTAAGTTCAGTTAAAGTTTTAATATTAATTTGAATAAAACATTGTGATTAAAATAAGCATTTTACTATAATATTGAATATCTATAAAAGATGTTACGTACTAATATAATTAACTATAACTAAAATATTTGGCATAAGTTAACTATAGCCTCTTTTAATTTATTATAATTTTTAACATTTGAAACTCTGTTCTATATAAACATATACTTTATTTAGACAAAAATATCTATATCTGTAATAAATTGTATATCAGAAAATGATCTAAAAGCTTATTTATATTATTGAAGATAGCAAAGTATCAAAATTTTCTGATGACTATTTGTTCAAATAAACCAGAAAGCTTTTATGTTTTTTCTTTCCCGAAAGAAGTCTAGGTACTAAGTTGTATATAAGTTCTGTTTTGTTTTTCCTTACTACAAATCAAAAATTGTTATAATGAAAATATTATGTCGTACTATCATCTTTTATAATGAAATCACGCCTATGGCCTCAGGCATTCGTTGATCTTCACTATTAAATCGGTGAAGTAAGAACTTGTGCTCTTCAGAAACTTCTATTCTCCAAATAACTAACGCAATTCAATCACAATCCAAGCTAGAAGACTGCAAAGTAAAAATCTGTTAATTGTGCAATATATAAAACTTATAATATTGTCTGAATTTAACCAACTAAAGTTTTATCTTTTTTCGTCGCAGGAATTGACAATTCTGTACATTCACGAAGAACAAGTCAACGAATTTAAAAGTATTTGGCATCACACATTTTGTACTTGTAACTCGCAAGAATATGTATGAATCATATTTAACGTTTTCTTATCTCTTAATATATATTCTTCGAGGAATTTAATATATTTTTTTTAATCTCTTAATAGGTCATTTTATTTCTGCTTTTCCTTGGTGAAATTTATTTTTATTTTTTATTTTTAAATAAACCAAAAATATGTTTAATTATAATTGACGTAATTACATTTAACCCTGAATAATTGAATATTAAATAAAATTTAGAGATATATTTATTTACTAAATAGTTTGTTTCAGTCTTAGTATTTATTAATAAAAATCGTTATGTTTTCCTAAAATAAATAATTAACTAATTAAAATATTTATAAATAAAATGTACTTTTTAATATATATTTTAACTATTAAATTGAATGTCATTATTTGTCATTGACGTTTATTTGAGAATTTTAAAAATTTTAACTTTTAAATTGGTTATGAAATAATTAAAATAAATAAATTATATTAGTTATAATTTTTTGTTGGTAATTATAATTAAATAGTTAAATAGCGTAAATGATTTATGAAGTTAATAGCAAATTAAATTATTAAAAATATAAGAAATTAAAATTTCAATTTTATAAGGAATGAGAAAAATATACAGACAATATTTTAGTAAATTTGAAAATAAAACTAAAAATAAAAGACCCAACAAATCCTAAGTTAATCTATTTTAAAATAATTAATCATATATTTAAATTAAATTTATAAGTATTACGTCAAAATGTTCTGAAGAATTTCACCACTACATAAGTTAGTGTACATTTGTTCAAGTTTCCTGCCTAACAATTTTTACCAAAACATGAATTAACAATTGGAAAAGCAATAATTCCTAACATTTATACGTTGTGTATCTATTCAGAAAAATATATACCGTACCTGTGTAGAAAGTAGAAAATCCACCATACCACGTCTAAAAATATATCATGCTTCCAATAGTCATACATATCTTGAGCAGTGGCATATAAAAATATTGTTTTTTTCTTAACACGACCTCTTACTCCATTTGTGATATAAGCAAAACATCAATAAAAAAGAAATTAACAAAAAAGGTTTAGCCGTTTAGGGATAAAAGCATATGCAAGGAGATTACATAAATTACCATTGGTTAATCAATACGATTAAACGAAGCAATTTTAATGACAATTAAGACGTGACCTTTAAGTCCATATTTCATCGATCGTAAATCCACATAAAGCCAGCCTTATTACCATTCAAACGTACAATCAAACTTCAAATAGTTTTAAAGAAGAGATCTTTCCACAGAGAGAACCAAACCGCAAAAGTATGGTTTATTCTTCGTGGTCTATATTTAGGAATGCCATTAGGGAGAACAGAAGGAGAGAGAGAGAGAGAGAGAGAGAGAGAGGCGATTGAGGGTTAAAAGGTCGAAAGATGGTTGGCGGGAGAGTCCGTTTCGAGTCCGATGAAGTTCAAGATAATAAAAGACAAGTTTTAAGAATATTAATTAATATGGGCCTGGTGTAGGACAGTAGTTAGACAAACCTACAGATGAGTCTCAAACACGACGATAGGGCAAGTCCTTGCTCTGATTCTGTTATGTACTTATGACCTGTTCGTTGATATTTCACCGGAATAACCGTCTTAGTATGGGCTTGCAATGACTGACAATTCAGAAAACAAATCCTATTCACTTCATATGGGTACATGAAATTTCTCTTTTATTGCTGATCGTAAGGTTGAAAGGTTAAAACATGCAGACAAGCATAGTAATCTTATCCAATTTGCTAATCACCGGTTATTTTCTCTACACACACTTCGCTGCTTTACTCGATCACAACTTATTTGCTACACACACTAGGTTCGTCCTCTTGTTATTTGCCAACCACAAACATTACACAATACATGCATCTAACCATTATTCCTATCTATATTCGCAAGGCTGGTTACAACTCCAATTCTTTTTACGTTCTACCCATATTAAAAATTATATATAGTTGTAGAGTAGATAAGAATTAACTTTCCAAGGAAAACATGGGGAGATATACAGAAAGCTCACTACAAATTTCTAACCATAGCATTGTTTTCTGTTCACCAGTCTGTTATAGCATACGCTATAAGTTGCAAAGAAGCAATCAAGAACATCACTAGCAAAGCATCACGAGCTTTGCAGTTTCAAAGAGAAAAATCATAACATTACGTAAAAAAGAAAAACCACATCAAACAACACCTTTTAGAAGATCAGTCAACAATATAAACAAATCTCTCTTATTTTAGCTTATCCGTGATATATAAGTCCTTTTCACCGTACTTGAAATTTTAAACGCTCTCGTTTTTCACGAAAATTACTGAGACTTTTTTCGTAGCATATGTGACTAAATTAACGATGTCAAAATTCTTCAATAACAATAACTTTGCGTCATATACAAACAAACAAACAATCAAACAAACAAAATTCTAGATCGCAGCGCCCTAGTTAAATATTATCGGTAGAGAAAACATCAGCAACAAGGAAACATCACAATGTTTCGCTTGATCTGGAGATGAAAGATCGAAACGAAAAAGAATCAGAATACTTACACTACTCATATCTGATTCTCAGTTCTTCACTTCCCGTCACTTGATTAGCCGCGAACAGAGGGTTCCTCCATTTCATTCCAGATCCTGACTAAATAATCAAAAAACTGTTAGTAACTAAGTAATTCACATGATCTCATCTTGTTTTCCAACTCTAGATCTAGAAGCTACCTGCTTACGTATCCGATTCTCAACCTCTTTCTTCTGCGTCCTCTCTTCCTTGAGTTACCTGAGAGTAGTGAAAGAATAGGGCGCGGAAGTCAATGAAAATTCAAAACCTATACGCCTTTTATAATGGTAAAATATTTTAAAAAGTAAGCGGTTACTACTGTGTACAATTACCTACATACCCTTAACGCGAACGAGCTAATTACGGTTGGATTGTAAACAACCAGCTTGTGGGCCGTCGATCTTTCTTTCGTTTGAACAAGAAGAGGACCAGTGTCTTCTAGTATATTTAAGACTCTACTGTAGTCAAAGCCCAATTCGATAGGCTGTGAACCTGTCAATATTTCTAAATTTGGGCCCAATCCGCCTCTACCTTTCTAAAAGGTGACCTGGGTGACTTTATTCTAGTTTCAATTCCTACAATAATATTTTAATTTAGTTAAAAATTAAAAACATTATTTAAAAAATAATTTTAATTTAAAATTTGAACCAATCTTTAATAATAAAATAATTTTTCTGAAAATAAAAAGATTATAATTTTTTCAAAAAGTTTAAAAACTATAAAAAATTTAAATTATTTAAACAATAAAGAACTTCGATTTTTTTCCCTACTATATTAAAAATAAATAGTGATACTAGCAACCTTGTCTATCAAAAAGAGCTTTTGGAACAAGACAGACAGATTATCTTTTTCCAGTACTAAACCATGTCTACATACACTGAAATTGGACAAAGTTTAAGTCATCTAACACACGCATCTGTTGGCTCCTCATTCGCCCATAAAAGTTAGATTGGTATTTCAGTTTACTGCTCAACAGATTGCTGATTCTCATTTATATAATTCTCTGCCAGTGCAGTGAAGAATGCTGCCCCAATCGGAAGAGCATCTTCGTCAAGGAAGAAGTAAGACGAGTGCGGCGAATGAACTGATCCAATCTTCTCGTTTCTAATCCCAATGCTAAGCATAACTCCTGGAACATGTTCTTGATAGAAGGCAAAGTCCTCACCTGCCATTACTTTCTTACCAGTTCTTACATTCTCAGGACCCAGAAGAAGTTTACCAACTCTTTGAACATATAAATGAAGATTGTCATCATTTATAGTAGCAGGGTATGAAGGGTAATCTTTATCCACAATATCAATGTATCCAGTACATCTGTGGACACCTGCCACTCCTTCAATAACCTACTCAAAGCTCACATCAGCATAGTCAGTCAAGCATGAACTACTTCATTCACTTTATGGTTCAACGAAGATATCCAAATTAAACTTAACAACTTAAAAATTTTGGAGATCAGCTCCTAAATATTATAAAAACAAAATTGAAATCATGAAAAACGAAATAACTAAGCTTCAACCTCCATTCCACACTTCATGCACTCAAGTTCTATTACTGTCATGCAAGCAGCTAGTGAAAGAAGCAAATATAACTCTTATTTCGTGAATTGTTTCACCATCAGAATAATATCCCTACATGGGTAGGATTTGGTATGAGAGAATGACATATGAAATAAGTGATGAATGACGGGATTCCATTGAAAAAAAGGAATTATTCAGTTGATCTTTTTCACCTCTTTTGCCCTACGCTGGAGTTGATGTAAGCCATCAGTTGTAAGACTCCTAAACGTGCCTCCAAACTCAACAAATGGCGGAATTACGTTCCAAGCATTCCCACCTCTCACATATGTAACAGATAGAACCTTAATACCAAAAACGAAGCATCAGTATCAAGATAAAATTGTTATTTTTATGTTTCTTGCATAAACAACTACAGGATGTCTAAGGATTGTTAACAGTACAACTTCACAAGCTAGTAACATTGGTGATTAAACCTCCAACATATATAAACAACTGCCACATGTTCTATAAATTCGTAGAATTAGGCAGCAATTCAACAGTAATGTTGATCTTGGAAGAAATAGCTTACAAGACAGTAATGTATGAAGAAGCTTATGATGTATTAAGACAAAAGCCATTGAAACAGTAAGGTCACAATGCATACTTGACTATGGAGGGGATCAACTTCTCTTGAGATAAGCTGTTGTAAAGCCACGATTGCAGCAGATGTAGCAACTATCGGATCCAAATTTTTATGTGGCATTGCGGCATGGCCACCTTTGCCTTCTATTTTAGCTTTGAAAAAGGATACGGCAGCTAACACTGGCCCTGAAAGGGAGGCTATTCTTCCAGTATGCAGCTCGGAATCAATGTGCATTCCAAATATCGCTTCAGCATCACCAAGGGCACCTTCTTGTATCATATGTAGAGCCCCAGCACCACCCTCCTCAGCTGGTTGGAAAAGAAGCCTCACAGTACCCTTCAAAACCAAATACCAGAAAGGACATGTCTTTACTCAGACTGCATAAAACTTTCAAGTTACATTTATCCCAAGTTATCAGAGCAAAAGAGAATGATCTGAAAGGAATAAACGAATATTTTGACAAGGAAGACGGCAAGGTTGAACTAAAAAACAGATTATTCAGTTCGCATTAATCCTACCAAAGGGACCACAAGTAAATGGTCGTGCATCAGACAGTGAAGCAATTTATATTCATTTCAGAAGGAAAGATGGTCCAGACAATTGCATCACCGATAGCAAACGTATGGCCTCAAATTCGACCAGAGACTTATCAAGCAAAAGGACATATAAATAGGAAATAGGAAGCAGACCTTAAGCAAGTGTTTACGCTCATTCAGCAACTTAGCAGCACCTAGAAGCATAGTAGTATGAGCATCGTGTCCACAGGCATGCATTTTGCCATCAATTTTGCTCTTATGCTCCCACTCAGCAAGCTCCTACTTAATTACATATAAAAACCAAATTACAGAGCATTAAAAAGATATAAAATCTCTCCAGTTCCAATGTAAATGAAAAAATGTGTACTTGCAAGGGAAGAGCGTCCATGTCGGCCCGAAGAGCAATCACAGGGGGAGAACCAGAGCCAATTTGGGCGACGATGCCAGTTTGAGCAACTGGGTATGAGTAAAAAATGCCGAGTGTGTCGAGTTGAGAGCGAATAAGAGCACTGGTGTTGTATTCTTGGAATCTGAGTTCCGGGTTCTCATGGATTTGTCTCCTAACAGACACTAACCATTCCGTGTCTCGCTGGGCTAAGCTCAAAAGTTGTTGAGCATAGGTTTGTTGAGAAGTGGCTTCCACAGTAGCGTGAAAGCCGAAGTGCAACAGATGAAGCAGGCAAGTCAAAGTGCCGAGCAGCAGCAGCAACCGAGTCATTGTGTGATCCACAACAGCAGACCAATCATCACCAAGTAATCTATATAATTATAACCGATGAAAATGTTTATACTTTTTACTTCTTACTAAATTAATATTTATAGAAATTAGGATAAATTCTAATTGATCTCTATAAATAAATGTATAAAATCACGATCTATAGACTCTAAATAAATATATTTATAAAATTAAGATATTATATTTATAAAATAAATATTTATTAAACCAAATATTACATTTTTAAAATGATTTTCAAAAATTAAGACATGGTGTAAATTTTATTATATAAATGCATTTATAAAATAAAATCCAAAAATGCATTTACAAAATCAATATCCAATATGAATTTACTTAAATTTTTTGATAATTCTAAATAAACAATCTATAAAATTAAGACAAAATATTTCTTAAATGAATAAATTTATAAATTTGAAGCATAATTAAATATATAATAAATTGAAAATTATCAATATGCTAGCGAAAAACTCTATTTTATATCAGTAAAATAAAAAATATATGTATATCATAATTAAAATTTATATTATACTTAAATCATGAAGTAAGTAACTTTATGTTCTTTTTATAATGAATTATTCATAAAAATTGGTAAACAATTTATCAATATTCATAAGCATATAATAAGCATATAATAATCTTGATTATAAACATTCGCAATTATAATACATAATCAACTACTAATTAGAAGTTAACATATGCCATAAAAATTAGAGCATCACTATTTTATATTTTTAAAGAAGTTGTTATATTATAAGTTATGATGATAATCCGTCACGCGCCCGCTTGACACACACACACACATATATATTTTATAAACGGTAAATTCCATTTTAAACTTGTAAAATATTAAATTTTATTAGAAGTGATATAAAATATTAGACTTTAAAAATATTTACTTCCCAAGTATTTTATTAGAATAAATAATTCATATGGGAAATAATCAGTAAAAATCAGGGACTTGAGCTTGATTTCATCAAGATAATGTGTTCAAAAACTTGGCATCAACATTTTACATGGAAAAATTGATGATTTCAAGATTTTTGCGATTCAGAGAAGAACAAACGCCTTGTTTATATACAAACCAATGAACTGAAACATAGTGTGTATATATATATATATATAATTCACGATTCATGCTCAAGGCACTGCAGTTATAATTCATATTTGCCTGAATTGTAAACAAAGACTATTCATCATTCTACAACAACCCTATACAAATAGCCTTTATTCAGTTCTAGCTAGTTTACCTTATATCTACAGCCCCCATGCAATTTCCAAAACAAGGCATCTCCGTGAGCTTACTAGAATCACGAACAGGACTACTACTACCGCAACTACACTAAAGAGAACTACTGACCAAAGAGGATCCTGAGCAGGACAGGTCTTTGAGAACACGGATGGGACTCTAATGAGCTTTAAGGCCCCGGTCTGCGTTCTCATGTTTAGTCCACTTTGATGCCCCAATTCGTGAGAAAATTTATTGCTTCGGCCAGTCTCAAAAATAGATGGCTCATGATTTTCATACATTGCATTGGTAACACTGCGAGGATCACTTTCAATCTCTTTAACCTCCTGCACATACAGAATTAAAATGTGTTCAAAACTCAAGACAAAAAATCAGCTCAAGGTCCATGAGTTTTGAGCTTCTCACCTTGGTTTCAGAGCTGAAGGTCCCATCTGAAGAATTTTTGCCAAATCTACGGGGGTGGATTTGGAAGTTACACTGCAGGTGTATTCTTCTCGATGCATTACCCTGTCTCTCAGCATTGACGGTCCTCAGTTGATCTTGAGGACTGCGAGTCCTAATTCTGATTCCCGTAGTTACAAATTCTCCGGAGTCAGTTTCATTCATCTGGTTAGTTAATAACTGATTTGTTGCAGAAATCTGAGCAGCTCTTTGAGGATCACATGATTCCTTTGATGAACCAACATTTCTTTGCTCTTGGCAGACATTAGAGTCCCATGTTGGTGTTCCATAAGTTACCTGAGTTGTTTCCAAGAGAACAGTATGCTTTGAGTCAATGTTAACCTCCGGAATAATAGAATCTTGAGACTTGTTCACCATTAGGCAACAGTTCTAGTTCAATGTATTTTCAAAAATTAAAACAGATTCAAGTACGAAAAGGATTGCAAAACTATGAATAAGCAGTAAGTAGTTTGTGGTTTAAACTTACGGCGCCTTGGGCAAATTTAGCATCCCGTTGACTGGAAGTATGGGTTTCATCATGAGAGGTCATTTTCTCCACGAGCTCGCTTTGAATCGCTGGATTCTTTCCAACACTGGACTCCACACACAAGTAATCATCAGACTGGTTAAAGAGGGATTCCACAAATTCAGTGACAAAAGTATCTGGTTCTTTCAGGTTGTGATTACACTGCACATCAACTTCTTCACCGGTCCTTAAATTGCTGATGGGATCATAAGAGTAAGAAGATAGCATCACTGTTTGCAACTGTGAGTGTACTGGGGGAAAAAGTTCTTCATCTAGAGGTTCTGGAGGTGAGTGAGTGAACCACTTGAGGACTTCTTCCAATTGTTGATCCTGCTAGAGCATCAAATAAAAGCAAGAAAAGTCAATAGATTGCAATCCAACTCACCGAAAATGATTATATAAAAAAAAAAGATCTTCACCTCAAATGTTGCTAAATCTGAAATTTGGCGTCCCCCTTCAGAAGAACTGCAGCAATTGGACTGGTATTGAACAGGGAGCGGAATGTCAGGAACAACTATGTTTACTGGAGATTCTTGACCCTGTGCAAGTTCAGATTGTGTAACGTCCGGAGACGACTGGACAGTGATAGGTGGCGAAACGGTATGTTCAGTTTCTTCTTCAGAAATAACGACTTGCGTGCTTTCATCTTGTTTCCTAAATAGACGACATAGCACATAGGGAGTCTGCAACAATAAGAAAGCAGGAAACTAACATTTGATCCATTCTTGGGGATGATGTTTCAGTGCAAGGAACGACGGGGAACGTGCTATTCAACCAAAAATAAAGCTTCATACAACAATGGAACAAGAGAAAGAGATACATAGTACGTACCTGACCGGGTTTCGTTCCATCAAGTTCATCTAGTGTAGGACGGTACTCATGCATAACCCAATGGGTGCGCTGGCCCTTAGGAGCTCGACCTGTGTAGAAGACGAGAGTCTTCTTCTGACCGATAACGAGTTTTGACTTCAACACTTTACGGTCTTTCCCGGTGGCCTTCCAGTAACCGCCTTCGGTAGCCCTATTCAGTCTATGGCCGTTCGGATACTTACGATCTACTGGACAGAAGAAGAACCATTCCGGATCATCCGATTTTACGATGGAAAAATCTGAATCCAATCCAATCCAAAACCACACACATAGTTAAATATCATTATTTGATTGTTATAATTACTGAAAGAAAAAAGGAAAATGAACGAACGAACCAGGTAAGTCCCAAGGCTCCCATTTACAGACATCAATTTCGCGGATAACCTGAACTGCTTCATGCTCACCATTGATCTTCGATCTTAAGTAGAAATCTACCAATTCTTCATCCGTAGGTCTGAATCTGTATCCCAAAGGAAGCGAATTCAACGATATCCCAGCCATTCATATACGTAAGTATGTGTATTAACTCGACTCTCAGCATCTAAGAGAGGAAGATGAATTTGGGCGAAGAAATTAGCGGTCACAACTCACAATCTATGAACCTACATAGTATCTTCCGACCACGCGCTTTCTCCCAAGAAGGTGACGTTCATTCTATGTGTTGTCGACCCAATCATAATCGCACACGTTACGTACATAATATTCACTGGTCCGATTCCAATCCAACAAATTAAAATTAAGCTCGAGTTTGGGAGTGAACTTGAATTAGTACGAAAGGTCTAACATTTCATCACTAAAATAATATCGATGTAGCTTCGAATCAAATTAATATTAAACTAAACCAAGTCAAAAGCAAATATGATAAATATCAGACTAAACCAAATTAAAAGTTAATTTAATTCGTGGTGACTTCTTTTTGGTTTACTTATATATAAAATAAACTAAAATCAATTAAATTTTATACTAAATTCAAGTATTAATTTAATTAACGAGTAATGAACATTGTTTGAATTGGGCTAGAGACAAGCCCACATCTACATGACCCATTGCATCCCTATATATAATTCATGAAAAAACAAAAAGAAAATCGGGATTTTCATACTAACGTACATAAATAAACAGTTTGCGGAACGACTCATTAGAAAAAGTGCAAAAATACATTCCTAAATATTTTTTGCGTGTATGTACTATGTACACTTGACATTTTTGTGACTAATCTCTATTTGCAGATTTACATTGTCTTTTTCTTTACTTATTTGGTCTTCTTCTCTTCAAATACACAAAAAAAAGGCCAGGCCAGGCCTCATTCATCGGTGAAGACCACAAAAAACAAAAACGAAAGAAACCTCATAAGCTTCTTTCTTCTTCCTCTGGTCAACCTTCTGCTCTTCGTCTTTCTTTCTTGCTTCTCCTTGAACCCTCCTCCTTGTTCCATGTCACTCTGACAGAGTAAAGCACAAGTTAATGTGAATAGCTTGTCCAATCTATCAACCGACCAGCCATGGAAGCAAGATCGATGCAGGACCAGAAACAGGCGGAGTCTATGGACCTCATATTTCTCTTTTGTTCATCCTTGTGATCCTCTATTTTAAACTAAAAAATAGAGAAGAGAAGAACTACCTAGATTAGATGAGAGCGTCTGTGTAGTAGGGATAGACAAAACAGAAGAAAGGCAGCAGAAAACGAAAGTGACGGTTGAGAGGAAATTTCGAGGGTTTTGTTTTAGAATGTTATAAACGTAAGTGACGGGAATCGGTTAAAAAATTGCTTTCCGGAAAAGCTAAAATTTGGGCTTTTCTGAGAAGCTCCAAATTTTAGCTTTTTAAAAAGCTGTATTTTAGCTTTCTCAAAAGCTGTTTCTACTTCAAAAGTGCTTTTGAAGTTTGCAGCCAAACACCCACTTTTTCTCAAAAATGACTTTTGTGGTAGAAAAAAGTACTTTTGGGGTCTCCAAAAGCTGTTCCAAACAGGCACTAAGTAGCCCATGTGGCGAATGCAGGAGAGGTGTGTGGTCAGACATTTAATAATACATGTATCACTTATGCGACACATGATTAGTGACATTAGAATCTAACAATAGACTTCTTTTACAAAAATTAAAAAGTTAGCATTATTTTTTGAAATTTGAACTAATAAAAAATTCTTATAATTAACTTAATTATTATTATTAATTAATATCAATAATAATAAACCAATAAATCAATATATGTATTACAAACTACTCTTATAATTTATTAATTTCAATTATTTTTCATGACGATCAAGTGAAATACCACACATCTAAAAATTATCAAAACTCACGATGCAATTTAGCTTGAGAAATAATTTCAGAAAATCAATAAAAAAGAAAAAACAGCATAATTGTTTGTTGAGACAACCATAAATGCGTGGATAATTAGACCGTTTGCGTCCGCCGAACCTTAACAAGAAAGCCTCCTACTACATTTTTCCGGTTAACTATCTAGCAACGATATGATGATTAGCTGGGTCTGACTCTGACATGTGAATCGGTATTTCATTTCCACAGAAATCGGATTTTAACACATTATACATATTATCTCACTGGTACACCTAGGGAAATCCACTAAGGGATGATTGGAGTATAGACGCGGAAAATAATTTAATCGACACACCTATACCCTCTATACATGGCCACACATCAAAATCTTATGTACGAAATTACAATTAATGGAATTTTAAGGACTCAATGCCTGCCATCATCCCAACCGATGGGCCCAATAAAGGTCAAAACTATTCAGGCAACGCAGTTCTACCCGTCCTTCCTCCCCCTAACATGGCAAATTACACATCCAAGAAAGAAACAATATGCTTCCACTGTAAAAGACAGCACACCCAATTTTGCCATCGGCTACTTCTTTCTTATGCTCCGCTCTGTTATGCAACAGCACACGCATTAAGCTTTTTGGTTTTGCTATTCTTTCCTAGTTGTAGATTTTCACTGACTTCTCAAATGTGTGGCGATTCTGCAAAATTAGCATAGCAATCAGATCCCCTCGTATACATCTAAAATGCTTCCTGATTATACATAACCATAAAATACCTGGTTAGCGGCATATGACCTTTTAGGAGCATTGTCAGCGTGCTCCAAACCAAGATATTGCTCCCAAGCACCATATACATCCCTTCTCTGCACCAGAGTGAAAAAATAGCACAGTGAGAACACTATGCAGATGAAATAACATGGTGCCGGAACCAGAATATCGGGCGATGAAAAGATAAATTAAACTGTTCCAAAAGAGGCCACACTTCTCTGATCAAACTATTGGATCACTACTAGTTTGTCTGTATACCTCTTTTTATAGGTTTTAGACTGAAAATCAGCTCTCCGTGGACAACTAAAACAATAAACATGTTGAACGAGGTAACCATATGGAAACTTCTACAACCTAAATTTTCTCAAATCAGAACAAAAAGCGTAATTCTTTAACAAACAAGTACTAAAACTATCAATTTAATTTGATGTAATTGGTAAATGGCAATTGTATCAACTTAAATTTTCTACTAACACTATCAATTTAATTTGATATAATTGGCAAATGGCAATTGTATGATCTTTTCTTAGTAAACTTGTATCCTTTTGAGTTTAATATTGACTATTACAACACAAAGCAACAACATAAGAAATTAAAAGATTTATCACTTGTTTTGTGCTTATAGTTTCTATTTCATAAAGCAGCTAGTAAAAGTAAAAATAACACCATTGTTTTGATGCAAACAATACTTGTGTAGAATAATAAGCATTGAACAAAGAACTCCTATCAACACTTGGAGCATGCAGTAAAGATAAAACCCATTAAAATTCAAGGACAAGAAAAGAATAAAATTAAACCTATCAAAACAACACTTTTCAATAACAAGAATAAAAAATACAACTTGAATATACTAGAAACCTAGACAAGATCATAGATCAGAATGATGCAAGTCTTTGAAATTTTCAAAAAGCCATTCATTCCAAAACTCGACTGTTGAAGAAGATACAAGAATGCTTCCAATCATTATTCCAACATAAACCCTCAAAGAAGTGCTTACAAATAATCATAACAACGGCAGCATGGATTGAACTCACGACTTTCTAGTTAGCATCATTTCAGCTTGAAAGCTTAAGATATCAAATGAAGTCAATGAATGGTTGAAATATTATTCCAATTAACTTCACATAAGAGGACAGCTAGAAAGACAGACAAATGTGCATCTAGAGGGATTCAAAAGGTAACATCTACATATTGTTAGCCTTTCTAGTCAGTCCAGTCCAAGTCAACAATTGTTTTTTTCAAAGGATTAATTTTCATTTTATTTATATATGATCTCAGAGAAATTGTTATTTTCTTTAATAATACCCATATCAAATTCTAACTCATGACCATGCATCTGTGCATGCACAGACGGTGACTGCCTGTGTTTTTGGTGCATAACAAAGAGAGTGTATGCACCTGAAATCGACTGGATACAATGTCAGAGTCTTGAAGGTATTCAGGGCGTCCCAGTGATAGAAAAGCAAATTTCCACTAGATACACAACATTTCAAATTGTACATTAGCCAGACGGGCAGATAATTAATGTTTATGCTTTTTTGTTAACATCAGATGCTTTAAAAATAAATACCTTTGAGAACTCTTCATCAGGAACCTGTAACTTTTTCTGTATACGAGCTTTAACTTCAGCCAATGTCTCACCTTCATGAATGACCAGAAAAAATGGTTCACCAAAATTTTGAACCTGCTGTTGAGGTGAAAAAAGTTGAGAAATAATTTTAGAAGCATGAATAAAACAGTCAAACAACTGAAACCAGGCGACATCAAAGTAGAAGTCATGCAAAAGCAAACAGAAACAAAATCATAAACCAAAATTATTATACTCACCACCTGGTTTTGAGATACGTCTTTCATAAAATGATAAACATGTATCAAACGATCATGAGGACCTAGGTTTTTCTCCTCTTCTGGAATCTGAGGCAACATGCATAACTGTCAGAATCCAACAATTGGACAAAAAAGGGCTAATTGTTGAAGTTTATCACAAGAAACAAAATGCAAAGAAATTTTCTTGCTCTGAACATCAAACCATGAAAATAAGGCAGTGTACTTGATAAGAAATCCATTCCACACGGAAAATGACATATAAAGCTAGAGACCAGAGTGAAAAAAAAAGATTAAAAGATACAGCTGAATTTCCAAAAGCCCTTCAAATCAACCATTGATCTTTCCTCTATTGAAAACCAGGAGATAAGTTCAGCATTATCTCCATTCATAGCATCTGACTGCTCTCTCAATGAAAATTAACAAAAAGAATAATCCTCATTCAATTTAAGATACAAAATATCAAACTAACTGAAACATTAGCTTGCAAAGTCCCTACCTCATAAATATGGATTAAAAAGAACAAAGACAAATTCACAACGATTTTGTAAACAGATCTATCTCACTGAGTTCAAAAAACCTAGCTTAAGATCATAGGAAGTTTATAAAGAACATATTTGCAAGGAAATCCCAAGTACCCTGCACCTATTCACACATTTCCATTGGTTGGGCATCATGGAGAGTGGGAGAGGTTAAGGCAACATACAGAACCAGGTAAGAAAGTATTTACTTGAGAAAATATTTGAAAATAAATCAAGGCCCAGAAACTGAATGGCCAAATATGCATGCAAAGAAAGTCTCACCTCCTCTGCACGTAACGTCCAATATTGATCATTGATGTTCTCAATTTTTTCATTGCGTGGGAAGATCTGGAAGATACAAATACAGAATTACAAAGATAATAAAAGCATAAAAAATGTGTATCTCCACAAATGCACCAGACAAGCTTGCAGAATAAGATGAACCATTTATAATAGTTGGTCAGCAATGCACAGAAATAAGCATATTAGTAGAATTCTGATCCACGATGTTAAATTTTGTAAGATTGGCCCCAAATAAACTAAGCACATACAAGCCCAAATGAGGTTCCATCCTAAAACCAATCGGTGATAAGAATAACTCAATAGGGTTATATGCGTGCTCAAGGCCATATATTCTTTCCATGTGGGACAAACTCCCACTTATATTTCAACACATGATGTAGACTGTTTTATTTTTATATATTTCTCAACAATACTTTATGTATAGAAATTCATGCTCTCAACTCTTTTCCGTCCTTATACTACACTTGTATCTTGATAGAAACCAATATTTATGAAATACTTAATATTATTACCATGTAGGTCAATCAAAGAAGCCATGTTATTTAAATTTGTGATAGTAGAAGATTTGAGTTAATGAGAATATGAACAATCCCTAATCCCCTAGCCTCCAAAAAATGAGAATTATCAATCACTGTCAGCAAGACATCATGCAATTGTATCCTACTTTTAAAATTATCCCAAAGTAATAAAATTCAACCTTTTTATAAGATGGACAAGACCAATTTACAGAGAAGATCCAAAAATGTGCCCCCAAACTTGTATCAAATAACAAATGAAATTAATGTCAGTTACCACTGTCATAAAAGTGCTCGTATGAAATATGGCATGCCGTAGATGAAATAGTTTTATATGCAAATGCAGATGATATAACTAGTAAATACGTTGCTCCTCCTATCAACGTATTTTATCTGCTGCAGATAACATACTTTTATCTCATTTCTGTGTAATGAGAACGAAAAAATTGAGAACATTTCTTTATTGGAATTTTTCACATAAACCCAATAGTAGATACTTTGACAGATTCCTGCTTGGGAGATGGGCACTAGATAATTTAAGTTTTAGGATAAGAAGGAAAGTTATGAAATAAGGATCCAAAACATGGTAAACACAAAAACAAACTGTATTAAGGATCCACATCATCAAGGAAAAATAATAAAAATGGGAGCTCGAGTCTAAGAGGAAAAGACTGACGAGCTTGAGCTTGCATGAGCATCACCTTTTTAAACATTGATTTTATGTTACACCTAGACAGGTGGTGGATTCAACATGAATTGCTCTATTTTCTGTGAACTAAGGTGCTACCCTTATCTAAACCATACATTGGCCCTTCCTATACCAAAAACTCATATACAAAACCCTTGGCAAAAATTTAGTGAATCTCAACGAGATGGTTCACTCCAATCAGAACACAAAATGGGAGTGGATACCTTGTAGATCTTGTGATAGAAAACTTCAAGCAGTCGAAGTTCAGCATTTGGATGAGACAGCTCAACCTGTTACAAGAAGGCAATCACACAAGGGTCTTCTTTGTTTTCTTTTTATGAATTTCCATTTATTCTCTTTTGTGGTATAAACAATCAGCAATTTAGAGATGTTTCCAGTCATTACTCAAAAAGCATGCAAAGCACATAAAAAGAATTAAGAATATATGTATCTTTACAACTTTTACCTTTGTCTTAAGGTCATTAATAACATCACCAACAGTGCTCTGTTTTGGCAATCTAATGGTATGGATTACTACCTGAGAACACCAGAAATGTTTAATGAGACAACAACCTGAATGAGTACCTTACATCAATATTTTCAATAACCTCCACCAACCTCATCCTTGGTAGCAGGATGAAATGCAACTTTCAATGTCTTCAGGCCTTGCAGTTCTGGCAGGGGGATGTCCAATACTTCATAGTAGAGGATATCAGATGTCTACCAAACACAGAAATAACATCACCTTTTTCATCTAAAACCTAAATGTAAAAAATGAAGTACAGATTACATTTCAGCAACTTACTTGGTTATAGTGAACCAGCATATCAGACAAACGATCCACTCCTCGATATTTAATAGGTTGGGGCTTAGGTTGCTGGGAGTAACAGTTGTGAGATGTTAACCGAATTTTGGATGGATCATCCAAGTTAAGGTGACAAGCTACTCTTTCCACAACATCATCATAATTGTGAAGCTTTGATCTGGACATTGATAATGGAAGCACGAAATATGCTATATTCAATGTCCTCAACTAATTACTATCTTCTTGTGTATCGACTGAATTACTTACAGCTCAAGACAAAATTCATCTTCTTTTGGTTTATCCAGGGATCGAAAGCGTACCGCCTACATGTCCCCATGAAATTAGTCAAAATATCAACAGAAAATAATCCATAAGAAATTTAACCCAAATCACTAGACAACTTAAAATTTTAAATGCAAAAACATTACCGAATTGCAAATATGGATAATGCTATTCAACTTGATAAATCTTCAAGTACGTGAACAAGGTTTTAAATTGTGATTGAGTCACTAAATTGTGGTGATGTTCTGGACCACAACCGCAATTGCAGTAGTGGATCACAATTTAAAACCGTTGTGTGAACATTTAGCCAAAAAATTGTACATACAGAGAATGACATTCAATTTGATAAATCCTCATTTTTGTGATCAACCATATGGAGAACTAGTAATGCTAGGAATCATCATTACTAAATCTAGTATTTGCAATATTAAATTTTAGATGATTTGCTAGTATAAAATTTATAGTATGCCTTACCCACCAAGTAAATTATACTAGATCCACAGCAGAACAGCTGACACATACTATTCCATAATAACACAACAAATTTTAAGACACCAGGAAGCAGCAAAATCCAATTTCAAAACTTGAATAGTCATGTACCTTACTTACAAAAATCATACAAGTACCTGACGGTTGTGCACATATTCTAGAAATGAAGGCACATCAGGGAACCGGTACTGTTCACTACTTCCAGCTTGTGAGGATTTTTGAAAGCAAATAATATCTCCATCTTCAAGCTGCAAAAGGAACCAAGGAGGGGAAAAAGCAAAGATAATAAAATGAAGACACTTGCCAACTAGAGTAACTTGCAGAAAAATTTAACTCATGAGAAGACTTTTATGTACCTGACTTGTACAGAATGTGAATTTCTTGTCAACATGTTCACACATGACATTAGGTTCAAATTTTATTTCCTGATATAAAACATAGCAATCACATATTTGCAATAAGGAGACAAAGCTAGAAAATTATTAAAAATCAACTTGCACTAACCTCATAAAGGTCAATTTCCTGATCAGGTGAAAAGCCAGCCATTTCATTTAGCTTTGTCAAAATCTCTAATGGTTTACCAGTTCCCTTTACAAATAATCTCCCAACATATCTGTCATACTAGAGTGTGAGCAGAAGTTTGGAACAATTCCTTACACAAGGAAGACAAACTAGATTTTAGGTCACCTCAGCTCCTCTTTGAGAGGATCATAAAGTTTGAAGAAAAGTAAAATATCCTCCTTATTCTTTTCAGGTGGTGGAACAGGCCGCAGATCCTGAATTACCAGAGCGATTAGTAACATTGGAAGGCTGTACCAAACAAGATTCAACATTTCCTAAGAAACCAATGAGAAATTGATGGATAAGAGCAAATAAGGATACCGGTCCAAGCTCTACTTCCAAAAACAACTTCAGTTCAGCATTATTTGCCTTATTGCAGACCTCTCTCAATTGCCCAACCTACAAGTGACTGAGGTGTTAAAATCACAGGCCAAGCACTGGTTTTGAAGTTAAGATATACAAATAGCAAACTGTATCATAATCCTACGGCTTTCGGATAGCGAAAATGATTCTTAAAAAGTAATACATGATGCCACAAGCAATGCAAGAATATCAAGTGAGAAAAAGCATCTTTTAATCCGTTCAATGTTTAGGAACTACTTCAAATTGCTACTAAGTTTTTTTTAAAAAAACTTCAAATGCAAACTGCTGTATTGCTATCATTATAGAACAAACCACTACACATCATGTTAGTCACTGCCTTGCAAAACAAGTTGAAAGACTGGGACTTGGCAAATGCTTAATTTTCCAGTCTCAAAGCTTACATAGTGGAAGGCTTTCATTTGCATGTGTTTGTCTTAATACACTTACGTAAACACTTTATTGATTGTGCTAGCTAAATTGTTTTAAGACAGAGTGCCCAAACTTGGGTTCCAGTTAAAAGGATATAGGAGAGTAAACTAGTTTTCTAACTTACAAAAGTATTCTTATTATATTCCTCAAGAGCACAATTACTAAGTCTTAAGCTACATGTCAAATTCGGTAGATTAACAAAGCAAACTCTATTTTCATTGCTAGTAGAAACTTTAGCTTATGTAGCGTTGACCCAAAACCAAGAATCAAGGTCTAACTTATATGGTAGATAGTCTCAAAGCAATTATGTAGTCTAATTGTCACAAATCAAGATTTAATACCTCTATATTTGACCACTCTCCTACCCTCATTTAGCTCTCTCAAAGAGCACAAGACCTATTTCAATAATTCGATTATTGTCATTCAAAAGTTTAACTGGAAAAAGAAAACATAGGGACCAACACTCAGACATCTGTTTGCAGGAAAAAATAGGCAACATATACGTGCAACAATATGCCATCTTAAAGTTACGTAATAGCCAACAAAGAGTTATTAAAAAGTCATAGTTCACTCACAGACTGTCCTTCTTCTTGAGGAGTTAGCGGCCGATTTGGACGGTATGTATGGTTTTGGCGCTTGGCCCAAAGCCAGAATCGTTGGAATTGCACTGGTATACCAAATTCTTTAGCAACATCTTCCTAAACCAATCATTAAAATTAGAAAATTCACAAATTTCCAAAAGGAAGACATACCACCAACAAAAATATATGCAAACCAAAAGCCGAAGGTTTAGAAATGAGGATACTGGGGATGACCAATAATTACCTCTATCCAAAGCATGAGGTTGAAAATAGAACCAAACAATCTTAGGACTATCATTCATCAAACATTTCATTGGGCAAGTATCAAGGCATACAGCAGCTAAAGTTTCAGATTCTGAATTATATACCTGTGAAAAGTTGGGTAAACCTAAAAGATGCCTCTAATGGGTGATAGATAATGGGAAAAACTCATCTCTTGAACCAATGTTTGGGTGAGTAACAAGCCACAAGTGCTAGTTACGAAAACTGGTGAATGTCTAAAGCATGAAATAGGTGAAGCACTAGTGGATTTCTGAATAAGAATATTGTGGTTGGAATTATAATAAAGTAAAGATAGAGGTCTATGACAAATCGCTAGTTATCAACAATTACGTAAAAAGGGGAAACATTTCAGGTAGAGGATCTTCAGTCAAAGGTCTACCACATCAGTGGATTTCTGAACCAGCATATGATCGCTGGAATTATAATAAACTAAAGGTAGAGCTCTCTTGTAAATCGCTAGTTAGCAATAACTATGAATCAAAGGGAAACAATTTCAGGTAGAGGTTCTTCAGTCATAGCAAAAAGGACAGGCTTATATGGAGGAATAACTTAGGTAAACCACTACAGGGTGAATTAGGCCAATAGTTAAGTCATGCTCCTTTCCATCAACGTGTAGATTACTGAACAGGAACTACGGAGGACAAATACAGCATACTTAGAAAGCAATTCGTAGTATAGAAAAGGTGACAACGTGAATCAACAATTGCCAAACAGCCTTTAAGAAATTTTAGTAAAAAAGAATGTATATTAATAAAAGGCATCAAATGTGCATGCTAAGATGCCTACCAGAAGTAAATGAATTAACAATAACCAATTTGTTATCTTCAATGATTAAAAAATCAAATCGGTTCAACTGGCTAATTTTTTCATTAAATTTTTAACTTTCCGATAAATTAATCAATTTTATAAATTAAAATAAACTAATAAATTTTCATTTAATAGTTTCTCTTTTCAATTAAACTTTAAATTAAGGACAACCTCCTTTAATCATATTCAAAATTTTCAATTTTATTCAATCTTTAACTGATTTTATGCGGTTTAATACCGGTTAAACCTTTTAAATCTTAAACTTTTTATCTTACCGGTTTAACTTCCAGTCCAGTTTTTAAAATATTAGTTATCTTCAAGCAAGATCAGGATGATCAAGAGTGAAAACTTGATCCACCAGAGTTTGAAACCTTAAGCACTTGTCTGTGCAAGTGTCCAATTGATTCTTTATATACTCAAACAATAAATTACCACTCCCTGCAATATATGCATACAAATTTTAGGTCATGTAGCATCAACACCTTTTCTAAACCAAGAACCCTTATATTTGAGCAAATCTTTTTCAAAAAGTATTATCTACAACAAGAGGCACAAAACAAGTATTGCAAAAAAACAAAACCAATAAACTATGAGGATTGAGCTGTTAACATTGCTCAATAACGTCTTCCCTTATGAAAATTCCCAAGTAAAAGTTCCAAAATTCAATAAGGAGGAGCCCTAATTGGTTCTCACAAAATACACTTGCCAAGATCTATATCCATATCCAACCAACCACTATTTGTAAAAGGATTTATCATTCTAAACGCCATTTCAAGTAAAATTTCAATCTCCCACATCCAAAGCAATAGTCTCATAACAAAACAATCTAACCCATATGAAATGCCAAGAAGTCCTTAGTAGCTTTTAAGGAAGAAGGGCTACAAAGTATGAACAACTCTCTACATTTAAACTAACTAATAATATCAGAAAATTTGCCAAACCAATAGTACAAGCTTCTGCAAGCCCATTACATTCAAAATGACCTAACCTTGTCGTCCATCTCAAGTGAACTTCTCTAGGCTCAAGTTTAATAAGAAATTGCATGCCTCTAATCTGGCATAAATCTAATGAAACGATCAATTGACAAAGCAACCACAAAAATCTTAGTCAATACTAGATTTTTGTCCCACCAAAGTGGAATACTGTGAGGGGATGCCACAGAAATCACTAATAATTAGTTAAAATTTTAAAACTGAGCAATTGCCATCCAAACTAAATTTGCACATCCTGTTTAGTTGTAGAGGCCTCGCACCAACCTATGGTGCCTTCAGCATGTTTATGACTGTAAACACCCTATTATGTATGTAAGTGAGGATGGAACATGGGCAGTAAGTAAGACATGTAAGAAACCTCCCAGAAACCAAAACCTGAATAGTCCACTAATTAGTCTATCCAATTAGGCTTGAGAATAAGAAAAATCTTTAGAAATGTTAATGAAGGGATAAAGTCAGTGCACAAAGCTTCCAACAACGGATCTCAAATCCAGTAGTTAAGAAGAATCCATATTTGAAAATTATAGAGAGGGAGTCAGAGAGTACCTTAAAAAGGTTAAAGGGCATCTGCTTCTGTCTACGGAAACTACGAATTTTATCATGATCTACAAGATCAAAGAATATATCCTTCCCAATCTGTTCGCGTAGGTCCTCACTACATGCAACCTAAGAATGCAAAGTACAACTGCACTGGTGACTACCAATACTTCAGACATTAAATAATGTGTTTGCATATATGTGTCCACATGGTAATAGGAAAGAAGCAAAGATAAAGGCAAAACCAAAAGCACAGGAAAGTCACAAACTGTTGACCTTTATCATGGTATACAAGTGCGCTTCAGCTTTTTCCTTTCGCTTTTGCTCTTTCTCCTCTTGTTCTTTCTTTAATCTTATCTGCTAAAAGAAATTTGAAGTTAATTCAATTTGTGATCATAAAAAAGAACATGAAAAAAGAACAAGTAGGTAAAAATCATCATAGGAAGAACCTCACCCTAAGGTGCTCTGCAATGTCTTTCTCATCCACATTACAGATTATCTTTTCCTTGTCACTTTCTCGAATGTACACAAGCATATAAGCATTTGAATACTTCGTAAACTTAAAAGGTGAGTTATTGAAGCCAGGATTTGTCTGTGGCAACTGTTGAGTGAAACCACGAATCAACCTGTGCCAAATATAAAATGTGGAAAAATCTTAATCCAATATGTTACCTCTTCCTCACCACCATACTGCTCCTCTAAAGCCCGTTTCATATCCTCTTTTGTTACCCGCTCATCATCAAATTTAAACCTACATGGAACAAATTCTTATGAGCACAAAAGGTTACACAAATAAAAAAAAACTCTGGTGGTCTAGAAAAATTAGTGCAAATAGGACTTATCAATAGTAAGTTGACTGTTTTGGAAAGCAAATCAGTAAATGATATAGTAGAATGTCTCAAAAACAGGAAGAAAATACGCAAAAGAGAATCACAAAAACGATCACCATATGTCATACAAGAAACCGGAAACTGCTTATGACCCCATTGCTTTAGCCTATTTTAGCCTGAAGCATTACATTGTAAAGGGATGGAAACTAAGGAAAATCTTCATACTAGTTAAAAATTAGTAAATCGTAAAACATACCATTGATCCGAAAGAGTAGGCCTAATGTAAGCATAGTAATGTCCACCATGCACACCACCGCTATGAACCAAAACACTGTGGACAAGAAAAACAGGATCCTTAGTTGGAGACAAACCAAAATTGAGTCGTCAAACTATGGGATAACATTCCCTGGCCAGTAATATATGTGTATGAAATAGTACTTTCACAATTCAAGGATGTAGAACAGAGAGAGAAGAGACAAATTAAAACAATAAAAACCACTAACTACTTACTAATGAATGCAATGAAAAGAATAAAGCTTAATGCAATTAACTCTGTGTCTGTTACATTGGTGTTTCCAAAGCAATCCGCTACTGTAATGATTGGTACAACAATTCCAAAAAATAATTATGACAATCATAAAACAAATCCATTTTTCAAACTTGATGAGTTCTATAACATAACAAACTGGCACAAAACTAGTTTGGATTAGAATATTGTTGATGCAAAAGAGCTTAAAGTTTATAAAAGAAATGAAAGAAGGCAAATCACTCAACCACAAGCTTTAATTCAGCATAATGAAGTGTGGGAGTTAAAGTGAAAAAGGCAATAAGGACCCAAATTTGCTTCATACTACGTTCCTTATTAGATAGGAGGTAATAATAAGATAGATATATTATCCTAGTTGTTTAAGACTAAAAACTTAAGTAAACAATCCTTATCAGGTTACAATTCAATTCTATTTTGGATATTTTAGTTGGGAAACCCTTTACTACTAGAATAAGAGTTCTAAGAACTTTTCTATATATATGTATACTCAGCCCTTCAATAAAAAACAACCTGAATTTTCTCTATAAACTTGAGTTTTTAATTAAGAAGTGTGATGCTTTCTCTACAAGTGATTCTTAGACTCTATGAGTGATTCCTAATTCCCTACCCTCCATTTGCTAATTTCCTCACTAAAATTCCAGCATGTTTAGCCTGAATTTCTAGTAACCGAACCCTAAATTTAGCTATATCAAATATGAAATTCCAGTAACCTAAACAAATATTCGGAACCTGAAATTTCAGCAGTCAGAGTTTATAAGTTTTGTCAGATTTAGCTACTAGTTTGATAGCTCTTCTGTTATATCTCTGAGAGTAGGATCGAGTTATCGGGCGATTGAGTGGGAAATCAAATTCAACTCTCTTCCCTTTGTTGCGATTCTTTTGTCGACCTATTTTGAATAGAATTTCAGACTCATTCAAGGGAGACTGACACCTTAGAGTTCGATGAGAGAGAACTCCAATCTCTTGTTTTTGATTAAACTCTGAACTATTCTTTTATTTAACTTCTGTCCTCTTAAATAAGGATCAGTCATATTACAGATAAAGGAGTCTTGTATCTGTCAAATTCCTAACTATGTTGTTCCTTTAAATAAGGATCAGTCTTATTGTAATAATAAAAGTCCTATACTACTAAACTTCCTACGGGATAAGAATAGGAAAATAATTATAGAAGTCCTATATCTCTAAACTACTTACGGAATAGGAAACAATAAACTGAAAATAAAAGAGAATATCAACTCTTCAGCTTTCCTTTTCTGGTATAGGATTTCCCAACAAAGCCATCCACAACAAGTTCTTCTATAGCCTACGAGTAGTGCAGAAAGTTCTAACCCTCTCATATTGTATCTGACTTTGTAATAGATATGTTAACAGAAATTACATCCTACCGTCATTTTTTTCAACAGAAAGGCATGTAAGCCTTCATCCATTGCTTTTAATTGCTGCTCGTGCTTTGTTATAGATGCTTCAATATTTTCATGCAAATTTTCAAGCTGCTGAACTAACTGAATTTGAAAATTCTGGACTAAAAGCTTGTTTTGTTGCTCCAATTTCTCCTCCCGTTCTATTAACCAGAGGCAGAAATCAAAACACAAATTATTTGACCTCTTTAACCAATATCTTTGTAGAGCTTTGATTACAAACCAACTTTGACCAATAAACTTGATGCCTCTGATGTAGCTTTCTCTAGCTCAGTTTGAAGATTCAATGCTTGTTCTGCATGTGCTTTCTCTGTATAATAGCAAGAAACAATCCCAAAATTAAGCTACCCAAACCTTAAGCAAGACACTCTATGTGAGCAAAAGTTAAATTCTTTTAGCCATAGAGTGAAAACATGTAAGTTAAACTGATAAGATTTCCAGAATATAGTACGCCCTAAACTCACCAGATTGGAAATGAAGTATTCATTTTCTTCTGTTATTGCATTTGCATTTCTATATTTGCTCTCCAGATCAAACATAGTATTTCGAGTTTGCTCAAACTCTTTCTGCATTTAGTATGTGATTAGTTCATGTGTCAAAGAAAATGAAATGTTACCAGTTAATGGAAAGCTGCAGAGTACAGAGCAACTTGAAATATTTTATCACCTCTGTCCGATCAAGTATCTCCATTAATTCAGCTGTTAACTGCTGCTGATTATCATAACAATTCTGAAGCTCTACCAGCAGCTGACTCAAGATATTTCATATTAATTTCTGGACCTTGCCAACACATATAAGCAAAAACTCAATGAAATGTTTTCAAGTATGAAGCATTGACCTTGTTCTCGGACTCCAACTCAAGCTCTATATTCTTCATCTTCTCAGCCATGGCCTACATGAGCAAATGGAGGAGTTTATATCTCATTATCATGTGACAAGAATCTTGATAACATTAAAATTGGCTTGGATGTGTACTTCCTTCTCAGCTTCTTCACCTAAGTATCGATGTTGGGGTACATAAATGCCATTCTTCTCCCTTGAAGCAATAACATCTGAATACTTAAGTTAATCTCTAAGATAACAAGGGAAATGACTTCACATTCAAATGAGAATGCATTCAACAACCTTGCCTAAGACGATCTATCTCTTGATACAGTTCCTTGAGCAGCTCAGAGTTTCTTAACTTATGATTGACCTAAATGGAAAGAAGTTGAAACTGTTGTTCATCTCTTCAGAGAGAGAATCAATTTTCAGTTGAAGGAATTCAGCATTAAGAAACACTAGATTTAGATAAATTACCTCTGGCCTAGTCCTTATGTTTTTTGCCCGGTAAGCATAATCTAAAGTGCTGAGTGTCTCTTCCAAAGAATTTATTGATGATGAGACTGTGGCAATTATGCAAGTCTTTGTCTTTCCACCTAGTGAATCCCTCAATAACCTCGACAATTTACGTTCCCTGACATTCATAAATTTCCTAAGTTCATGGTCCTGTACAGTATATGCAATAATTAAAACCTCCCACAGGATTTCTTTTTCCATTAATACATTCTTACCTATACGGGACATGTCCAGAGTGGTCAGCTAAGGCATTGATAACTCGGCCGAGTGTAAGCAAGCTTTTGTTTATCTCCCCAGCTTCCTTAGCTCTTCCCTGCAAGAATCCACGTATTGAAAGTTGAAAAAAATCTGAAGGTTCCTTTACTGTCTCAAAATAGTCAGACAAAAAGTCTTAATGCATTCAAACCTCTCTCGCACCAGACCGCAATATATTCTCAGAACCAGCAAGATCAACAACATTCAGTTTTCCACACTTTGTTATCACATCCCCTTCTGAATAAGAGCGCTCCTTTATGTGGGTTGTGATGGAAAATATAGTGTGAGAACGGCTGCTTTGCTTGTTGAGGAGACTGTCAGCAGTATGTTTTTTTGCTGAAACTTTCTCCACGACTTTGTATACCTCATTTGCAGTGTGCACGACTTCCTGTTCCAAACCTCTAATGAAAACATTTCCTTTACCATCTTCCACAAGAGCGATGGGCTTCTTTGACTTGTCATCAAACAAACTGACATGTTCATCTGTGTGTGCACGACTTCCTGTTCCAAACCTCTAGTGAAAACATTTCCGTTACCATCTTCCACAAGAGCGATGGGCTTCTTTGAGTTGTCATCAAACAAACTGACATGTTCATCTGGAGTCAGAAGGTCAGTTATCTCCTCGTTGTATAGCTCAAGAAAGGTAATTTTGAGCCTATAATCAGCATTTGTAGCTTTAAGGGCATTAAATATCTGCTTAACAGCTCTTGGAATGATCCCTGCGTCACTAGGGAATTCTCCATCCTGCAAAAGAAAAGAGTAGAAACTTTATGATACGACAATGCATTAGGGCTGTAATAACCTAGAATAGACAAAAGTTTCATATGCATGATACCTTCCCTCCTTCCATTGTGTAAGTTTTACCAGCTCCTGTCTGACCATATGCGAAAATGGTACAATTATAACCCTCAAGAACTTCGTTAACAATAGGAGATATGGCTGAATCAAACAACTCATTTTGTTGGGTTGCAGGACCAAACACCTGGATCATAGGAAAATCAGAAGTACAATAAAGGTGAACAATTCAAGCTAGTGTTTACATTCTTGCTCCACACTTCTGCTAAATGAAACACCATAATCTGCTACCTTATCAATCAAAAAGGTTTTATCTATCAGCTTATAAGAAGTGTTCTTTATCACAGACACTAATCCTTTCTGCTCGTCGCATAGAATTGCTGAAGGTGACCTCAACACCATGTCATCCCCAATCGGAGCCCCAAAATTTCAAATCCTACTATCAAAATCCTAGCACCAAACTGGAGACCAGTAATAGCAATAACAAACAACAAGATCAAATATTTTCACCTGCATCGAACGATGACCTGCACATTTACACCTTTATCACTTGAATTCCCATCACTTGTAATTGAATCCCTCAAGCCCCTTTTGCTTGAATGCGGAGTTTGACCCGGTGAAAGCGGGATCATGCTGCACCTTCTTTGTGGATACTCCATTGATTGGCTCTCTCAGCCCTGCTTTGTAGATCAGCTACTGCAACAAACACAATCTACCTTCACTGATCAGTAAAACCACAACACAACAAGAGAAACAAAGTTTTCAAGGAAATACTTACATTAACACCAAGCAATCTCAGCTTACTAATAAGTATCCATTGAATCCAAACAGAATTTGAAAAAATCACAAGTATGTTTCAATTAAGCCAAAAATTTGAAAAAAGTCACATCAATTAATAAAAGCATAACAGACTAAACCAAACGGAGATTAGTACACATACTAATGTTTCATAATATGAACAAAAGAGGGCATAATACAAAAGGAAGAGGAACAGAACCTAGTTACGGACGGAACTCGCCTGCCGATCAGTCCAACATAACTGAAGGCTGAATCAAATGCATCCACAAATGGGAATTCGGAGCCAAACGAACTCATTAGAAAAGGAAATTTGCTTAACAGTGGGATTTTAGAATTAAATCTCCCCAAGATTAAGATTTTCATTTAACGGTTGTTTTCTCGTGTTCTCGATTGCCGTTACTGCGAATACCGTCGCGCGCTTTTTTGGTTGCTCGGCAAATGCAATGAAACCGTGCAGCCACGCGCCACAACTCCTGGGCTTTTTCAGGCCCAGTTTATAATATATATAGAAGTGGAGGACTGAAATAAAAATAACACAATAGGAGATTTTATTTAGGAAAAAAACTCAAGTTAATTATTCTAACTTTTATTATTTAACACTTTAATTTTTAATTTTCAACAATTAATTCACAATTTATAAACAAAATTAAATTAAATTTATTTTTAATTTTTATTTATCTATATGAGTCATTTGAAAATAATTTTTCTATTAGTTAGAGATAAAGCAGCATACTATTGAACTTTCTCAATTTTTTCGTCTCAGTGAAATTTTTACTGAATGTTGTTACTGTTATAATTAAACACATAGCCTTAAATAAAGTACCCTGCATTGTTAAAGATATGTCTAATTAAAATTTGCATACATTGAAAGGTATGATTAGTTATAATATTTGAGTTCTTTAAATTGATAAAAGTAATTTTTATAAAAATTAAGAGAGTCTCTTTTGTAAATAGGAGCTTCATGGAGCAAGGCATTTCTCTAAGCTAGATTTGCATGGATATCAACAAATATGTTAAAACTCACCAACGCTATTACGAGTTCTTAGTTATGCCTCGTTGTTTAATAACTACACAAATGACTTTCCAGAATTTAATTAACTCTATTTTCAAAGAGTATTTTTGAAAAAAGAGTATTTTAAAAATTTGTTAGAATTTTTAATATGATTATAATTTATAACTCATTAATAAGAGTTGAGCTTGAGTTCAACTGTTGTCAAGCTATTTAGTTTGTTGACTTTTATCATTTATAAACATTTTAACATTTTCATTTAATTAATGTGTGGAATACTGTAACACTCCTCTTCAAGTACAATTGAGATTAGATATTCAATTGTCACTTGAAATAAATGTAACGATAACTGGATCAGACCGCTAAGATTAGACATCTGAACGGACAATTGAAAAATGAAGAATTTAGACCAAACATGTTCTAATACCATGATAAATTTGAGCCTAACTTCACCCTAAAAGGTACTTTGTAAAGAGAAGTTTGTCATACATTTATAAACTATTTTAACATTCTTTACTTGCCCAATATGATATTCTTGACACACCCTCCTCAGCTTGAAGTAGAACTAGACATCTGATGGATATATTGGACAAAGGGCTACAACAGGCGGACACTGCTACAAACTATTGAGACAAGTTTAAGCTCTTATATTCTATTAAAAATTTTAATATAAATAGTGTATAACACATTAATAAGAATTGAAGTTGGGTCCAACAATTACTAAAATGACTAGAATTAACTAAACTAACTATTTAATTAATTGGGCCTTACCATTTATAAAATCTTTGACATTTTTATTTTTAATTAACCTCGAATACTCTAAGAAATCAATGCTCGTTTTTTCAATGATATAGTAAAATATATAGTGATACTTGGGAGCGACATCTCGTTCATTTGGCGGAGGTATTTAACTTTAAGGCACTACGATATCATCATCTTTATGTTAAAATTTCTAAATGTGGATTTGGTTTGTAGCAAGTCCCTACCTAGTCCATGTGAATAGTTTTGAGGGGGTGGCTATAGATCGTCAAAAGGTGAACGTTGTAAAGGAGTGGCCAACTCCCACAATTGCGAAGCTTATTGGGTTTAGCTGCTTACTATTGTAGATTTATAAAAAAAATATATATGGTTATATCAGCCATTAACTACATTGCTTAGAAAGAATGCTTTTATGTGGTAGAAGGAAGCAAAAATGGTTGAGAATTTGACATTGATCAAATCACAGGTGCAGTGAACGGATTTCGATAATTGAATAAATTTGAATAAAACAGAAAAACGAATTAGAAATTATACCTTGTTCATTTTTTTGTTGAAAAATCTTTGAAACCTTTTTTATTGGTTAATCACAAGCTATTCAATTATCCAATTTCTGATAGTATCCACAAAGCAATTCTCAAGACTGATTCGAGAGGAAGAAGACAAAATACTAGCTTTTAAAATATTGATCCCTTTTTAAATAGAAAAATCACGAAGGTCTTTAATTAAAATTAAATTTCTTTAATTATAATTATAACTATAATTAAATTCTAATTCTAATTCTAATTAATTTAATTTTAATAAAATCAAATATCTCATATTTGATCTCCAAAGTTTCTCAAAATAATTAAATCAAGTCCAACTTAATTAAATTGATTTTTCTTTCACAAATTATTCTTTGATATGTGACCAATTGGTTCCTAATAAATCAACAATGATTATAAATTGCAATTCTAATTCATAATTAGAATTAGATAAATTAAAACTTCTTTTAATTTATCTTTAATTCTTCAATTAAATAATTCATAATCATAAATTATGAATTATCATAAATTATGATTGACGTCTAGCAACATGTCATAATTACCCAAACATTAGGAATGTCAATGTGATTGACTTAAC